>OZ026620.1:64563933-65002433 GCA_964020975.1 Hermodice carunculata | reverse complement strand
GCAATTTGGGTCGTTAAGCAGGCGCAAGGGGCGAAACCCTTTTCCCAAAAACGTATTAAAGTACAAGGCGTTTCGGACGATCTTGTACAATGTGTGTAAGCCTTCAATTTACTATTGTCATAAATACCATGATTATGTTATATGTTTAGTATCTGGAGATGAGGTTCCAGTCCAAAGCAGCTCGAATGACAGGCGCATTGATTGGAGTCATATCCGCAGTGAGTGAAAGAACCGCGTACAGCCCTTTTCGTACCCAAATTTCCAAACTAAAGGACTAAAGTTGTTGGTATTGAAAAGCGGATTTATGTCTTGATATTTCTTTGACATATAGAGCTTTTTCTAAGTTCAAGATAAGCCATAGTATGTTCACTCCGATTTGGCAAGGCTGTAAATTCGTAAGTCCATCAAATCACATAGCACATTTTGTTCTTACACAAAGCAAAATCTCTCTGTCACACGCAAAATATTCTAATGTTTCTCAAGAAAAATGTGCATAGGGTCACCAATTGTAATGGCAAACACTTACTATGTACAGCTAGCCTGGCAGAATAAATAAAATTAAGACATTCTGTAATTCTGTGTTGTTTTGGGCCGTATCATGAGCAGCGACGTTATACTTTACATCTGAGCTTGAAGTTGCAATCTGGGGCAATTTCAATTTTGCTTGTGTAATTTTATCCTTTTTGAAACAGCAGGTAGTGGAAAATGTGCATAAATATGCAATTGTAAGCTGACCATGCAAACAAAGCTTCACACTTTGTTGCATACTTGCCCATCTTCAGGCCAAACTTTTATGTATTTGTGTTCACGGTAGACTATCGTAATGTTTAAGGACGGATAACAAACGTGGCCAAGTAAACCAGCTGAATATATAATGTTGAATCCTGGTAATCAATCATTTAATGCACCGTGCAGTATATTCATTCGTGAAAAAAATTAACCCTTTCCCCCTTGAATTAAGACTGAGTCAACAGCTTTCATTGGCATGGGTTGGGCACTAAGTGCCCAACCCATGCCAAGGAAAGCTGTTGACCTGGGACATGTGATCTTGATAAGTCTCATGTACATGTTTCAGTCAAATTGTTTTTCATAACTGTTGAAATTAGTTGAAAACACTGAAGCAGACGACATTTGACCACCAGCCGGTTTTTGCCGGTTTGAGGGGGAAAGGGTTAAAAGGTTCCATCAGTGCCCAGCAGTGTCCACGGTATAACATTTATATACTAGAGGTCATATACAAAAGACAATCTAAATGTGATAATATAATGTTTTGACATCTTTTCAGAGCTAATAGTCCCGTTCTGTTATTCAATTCTCCACCTATCCTGCACATAAGATCCAAATATTAAAATATGCTTCTATGTTTTCACGAAGGATCTTTTCTTCACGAGAAATTTCCCTGTGGAATTTTGTGTTTGAGATGCCACTTTCCAGCATCTAACAATGCCAAAATTCGAAAACCTGCAAGAGCTCTGCATTTTCTTTCTTGGAAAAAAAAATACAAAATACAAAGGAGCGTGTGAACTAATATGGATTCGGAACACTAGTAATAGTTCGGTGTTCTCTATCCACTACACCACACGGCTTCATGTTCGCCGCTTTTCCAGATTTGAACGTTGATATAAGAAACAAATTTATGGCAAGACTTCTGATAACAGGATGTTGATCAATTCCCTCCGATACGCTATTAAAGGGATTATACCACCACCTTGGTATCAGAACACTCTGTCACACGTTGCTTCTTCTTTTAAGGAAAGTACGTATAGTAAGTCCAATATGTCCTGGTAAACGCACGTAATGACAGATCGTATATCAGTTTATCATCTTGAAAAAAACCCTGCCAATTCTTACGCTATTCACAATCCTACTGCATATTGCTTTTTAAAGAGCGTCAAGATAAGTAAATGTGATCCAGGCAACACCTTGACCTAGTGGACAATACTGCAACTGTGCCGCACTGTACATTTGAATATATAACTTTGTAACCTCTAAGTAGATCCAAAGTATTTGCATTGTATTTCTTTGCATATGGTAACAGATAATCAATGTAAATGAAAGTGCTTTAGATATTAAACTTTCAAAGATTATGGAATTTAACCTAATCTTTCCATTGCACCAGGTACTTGAGTAAATCACTAACATGATCTGTGTGTCGATGCAATTTCTTACATGTTCTGTTTCAGTGTCTATATATGGGCATGGCATTATACGCTCCCGCCACTGGACTGGAAGCAGGCAAGTTAGAAATTTATTCTGTATGCTACCATACCTACATTAGGGACCATATTGTTGTGTGCCCTACCATACCTACTTCAGACATCACGTTGTTCTGAGTTTTATCGTAAACACTTAAGTAAGCGCCTTTATTGTGTATATGTTACCGAGGAGGTTACACGTTTACCTGCTTGATGTTACCATTCCTACTTTAATCTGCATACTATTTTGTACGCTACCATAGCCATGAAAGTCAGGATATTGTTTGCTATACTAACGTAGCTGCTTTATTCGTCGTATATAGTCTTCTGTATGTTACCATGGCAACTTCACTTAACATACAATTGTGTGCGTTCCCTTGATGTTAGCAGAAGTGTTTTGCATGTCTTACCTCGTTCATTTCATTTAGCACTGGGTAACAAAGAAGAGATTGACAATCAAAATTAAATATCCTAGATCAAGAGTCGAAGTATCATTAAAACAAAAACTGTCTTTCAACAAAACATTTTTGCACTCACAATACACGCGGCATTGTCCTGTTAAGCAGAAGTAGTTTCTTCTGATGTTTCTGATTGGGACACTTCCGCTCTTCTGGTTAAAACTGCCTGAATATACCTGGCTTATGGTGCTGCAATGTAAACCTCACTTGATATGAATTTGAACTATGTCTGCATATTATTATCCCCGTGAAATGGGAAGGACCATCGTGTCTGTAAACGAGCCTAAGATTATAATCAACCTTAAGACAAATATATTTTTTCCTCGGATTTGAAAAGCCTGTCAGGTGTTTTGAGAAGCACACCGCCATTTATGCTTAAATAAGCTCCACGCTTTATGACAGCTTAAGATTTCTTACACCAGTCCTTATAAAGACATTCTCTCAGTCCCTTAGGTGGTCTTAACTGGGATATTCAACTGTACATATTGCTACAATGTACAGAAATGTGCAACAACTGTTTTTACTTTTGTATATTTGAGCATTAACCGATAAACGATACAAAGAGGAAAACCATTGTGACGGTAGTCATCGTTTCTCCAAATGTATTAATTTTGTGTCTTTTTGCCCAGAGCCAACTTCCTAGTAGTATTTACCCTATTCCGCAGTCCGAACTCTTTACTCTCCATAAGCTAACCTGTCCCTGTCTAACCTATATACATATAGAAGTACTATTGTCCATATTGCACACGTTCTTCTGTGAAATTTTGACATAGGCTGTATTAGCCCAAATAAACTAAAGGGTCTTCAGCGGGTAACTACCTAACATGTTTCGGAGCCTTTTATCCGTACATGTGTCTCTGAGTAGCGGCTCCTTGTCTAAGCTAAATATTCAGCAAAGACAACGCACATAATAATGAATAAATATGAACATGGCAAATTATGAATTAGCTAAACACGTGAAGTTTTGCTTACAAATGCAGAGCTTCATTATGAAAGAAGAATATGTGTCAAACAAACCATAATTACTAGATTTGTATAATACAGGTTCAGATAAGAACAATTTGACTTACCCCTGAACCAATATGTACCTTTTCTAGCTGGACAGCTTATCCTAGTTAAACCACCTGCCAGTGTATAACTGAAGTGGAAACAAGCTGGGGCATTATAATCAGTCCCAGTGATTGTAAAATAAACAGTTGCAGCTAGACCACCTGTACAAACCAAGGAGATCCTAACAAGGACTGCAACAATGTATATCCTGCACAAGAAATGTAAAACAAACTCCATGATGACACCTACTTCGCAAACGGTTAAGCTCTATTTTACTGCCCATAGTGTCCCATATAACGATATACAGTAAATTGGCTCGAAATTGACTTTTTCAGTTATGTAAAGACGGCATTTATAAAAAAACATACCTTCAGAAAGCAAGATTTAGATTTCAGAAAGTATGAACACAAATGGAAGTTTGATTATTCCCCGGTATTGTTTTATGTAGTTTCCTGTTGTGGTCGCCAAATCCGATATCGCCCCTGACCGGCAGTGCATCATTTTCATTCATGCGATCTAATTGGGTTGCGCAACAAAAACTGAACAAAGGCTTCACGCCAGTAATTCAACTTGTCAAGATAAAAATAAACTAAGTTTTCATCTTGTAGCTTATCAAAACGCTTACAAACATTTATGTATTATACGTCAGATTGTTCCTGATAAATTTTTCCACATTGTAAAGAGCATAAAATATTGGTATGAATGGGAAAGTTTTGAGCAAATTACCATGGCACCCATTTCTGCATAGCACTAGTGCAATATCATTGCGCGGGCAGAGCGATGGCACCAGTTGAGCCACTGTGTACACTGGTGCCAGTGTACACACCTTGATATATTTGCTTGACCTCAACTTGTACATCGTTTTCTAATATCGAGTCCAAACCTTCCTTTCTGCTGGCAAAATCATTAAAACACCTTGCATCTATAGGTGTCATATTTTATGTGTATTTCTCCAATCATGTTACCTTGGCGCAGGCATAATGACCCTCGTGCACCCATACTGGCATAGAAACGCATTAGGAACAACCTTTAAAACCATTCAACATTCAACTTTTTTTATTTTACCCCCAGAACTTCAGACATGTTGCGAGCTCATTGGTGTTATATCGATGAAAAACCGTGTCTACGTTTTAACGTGTTTGACGTAGTTTTGTCAAGGGAGCCATTCAAATATCAAATACTCCACTTGATTTACCAGAACAATGATCAGCAAAACATACAGAAACAAACACAGGCAGATATTCGGTTATTCTTTCTCTGCTCTACAGAAGAAATTCTTTTAAATTGTTCATTTATCATTACGGTGTCCGTCCCAGCGCCGCAAATACTAATCTGGCCCTTGTCGCCTGTCAGCTAGACCCAGCCATGGTTGTCTTTTCTGAATATAGCTAAGCTCCGTTAACATAAATTTCAAAATTGGCGAAGCAATTGGTAAGATGGTGATTTGACAAGATGTGTGCTGTGGGTACTTCCTATTGCTCTCTAGCAATTAATTGACACAACAAGGTAGGTCTGTCTGGCAGCAAACGGATAAAATTCCAGTATAGCATTGGAAATTTATACATGTTGTCACTTGATTTCTTTCTGTGAGAGTTACTAGAAGATGCGATATTCTATAACGCTATTTTTCTTTCAAGACAGAAATGCGCTTAACTACTATTTCCTAAAACATCATACGGGAAGGTAAAAATGCGTATTTGATAACACCCTTCCCATTAACCATTTACTCATACATGTAAGTTGGAATGAAACAACTTTTCTTGTCATGGTATATATTCATGTATAATGGCCATAAAGGAGATGGCGGGTTTTGATAGCATGCTTGTATGACTTACAAAACGGGCTTGCTTGATCTATCAAATGGACTTGCTTGTGTTGCAGCGTCAGGCATCCCGGCGACTCTGTCTGTTCCCGTAATGGCGGCCGTCTGTACCGGCTACACTTCTCTGGTACATCACAAATACACATTACTCCGTTTTTGTAACTGTTTTATCCATAACGGCAAAATGGTGCAACTCAAAACACCAGAATCACCAGAGGGCACCACTGGGTAATAAGCATCAAATGACACAGTCTGCTGTGTCTGAATGGTCAGAAGCTGTCACGTGATCCATTTTGCCAGGTAGTGCCTTCTGGTGACTCAACTGTTATAGATTTTCCTAGAACACCTCATTGGATGAAAGTAACGAACTTCACCATTTACACATGCATGCCCATGGAAGGACCAAATGATTTGCTATAAAACGTCAGGATGAAATGCAAACCAAATATTGGGTTCAAAAAACTATTTTTATTCAGGGAAATATTTTAAACATAGATTACAAGGCACATCAGTTTTTAACTCATCAGATTTGTCAGTCAGTTGAGCTTATGTACCATCGTTCAGAATTCACATTTTTCGACTTCTTCTCTAACTCCAACCCCCCCCCCCCACACACACACATCAAGTTTGGCTGGAATGTCCCCTAGGTGGGCCTGTACCACGTTTGTTCAAATGGTTAAGCTCCAGTGAGTTTGGAATTTTAATGTTTTTAATTTTTTTAAAATTTTTTATTTATTATTTATTTTTGGCAAATCTTTAAAAATCTTCTTCTCGCAAACTGCTTGGTCAGTTGCTTTGAAATAGCACGGGAAACTTCTGAGGACCCATAGACTTGCTTTTTTCAAAAGTAGTCGCTGCAGTTTTTGTTTTTATCTCATTTGTATTGGGTTTTTTATTCTACTTCATCTCCAAAACGATCTCTCCAATTATGCTAAACCTCAGTGGAAATGTTCTTTGTGAAAGGATCAAGCATAGCTCTTCATCCCATAGCAATACTTTCAATTTCTGATTTTTTTACTTTCTTGAAAATTTGGGCATATATTGGTTAATATATGTACTCCTATTAATTACTATGCAAGTCAACAGGGACTGCAATGGTAACATACATTTTTGACTTCTCCACAACAACTGTTGAGATTCACTTCATATTCAAAGATGTACCTTGGATGGGTGTCTATCGTGTTTGTTCAATGGTCATGCTCCAGTGATTTTTAATTTTAAATTAATTCATTATTCGCAAAATCATTAAAAAAAGTTCTCCGAAGCTGCTTATGTTACTGCTTTGAAATCCCACACGGGTACTTCTTGGATCCCCTAGGCCTTTATTAGTTCAACAGATGGTGCTGGTTTCTTTCTTTCTTTCTTTCTTTCTTTCTTTCTTTCTTTCTGTCTGTCTGTCTGTCTGTCTGTCTGTCTGTCCGTCCGTCCGTCCGTCCACCCGCCCGCCCTTCTTTCTTTCTTTCTTTCTTTCTTTCTTTCTTTCTTTCTTTCTTTCTTTCTTTCTTTCTTTCCTTTGTCTTTCCTTTTCTCGGAGACTATAAGAGATGGAAACTCCAAGCTTGGCACAAATATACTTCTATAGATTAAGTCTTGGATGGAAAATCTCAAATGTCAAGGTCATGTCTGGATCAATGGGTTATGCCAAGGTCAAAGGCCAACTTAAGGTCAAAATGTTATTTCAAAGGTCAAAGTTAAATTCAAGTAGAGGTCACACCAAGGTCAAAGGTTATTTCAAAGTGAAAAGCCACTTTTGATGGTGGGTGTTTCATGTGCATATTGTCATGCAGCCAGATTTGGTTTGAAGCAAATCTTCTTTTCTAGTTTTTGCGTGTATTTTTATGTTTTCTTTATTTTCGACTGCATCTCCAAACCAGTCGCTCAGATTATGTGTAAATTTGGGGGACATGTTCTTTGTGGAAAGACCAATCAAAGGTCTTCATGAGGTGACAATATAGTGAATCCCTGATTTTCAACGAATGTTTCAACTCGGGTACTTATCGACTAACGCGTATATTCCTTTATAGCTATGTAAGTCACTTGGGGGTAGGGGTGGGAGTGGGGGTGTAATGGCAAGTTACATTTTCGACTTCTTGTTCAAAACCACTGGCTGGATTCACTTCAATCTTGATGGAGATGCATCTTGGGGGGGGGGGGGCAAGCTTGTTTAAACTGTCACGCTTCGGTGATTTATGATTTTTTTTGTTCATTTTTGGCAAAATCTTAAGTTATCTTCTTTAAAACGGCTAAACCAATATTTTGAAATGGCATAGGAATACTACTGCGCAGGAGGGTAAGAGTAACAAAGTACATGGGTGACTGCAGCTGATAGCCTGAGAACTATTTCACCAGACTTTTATATTTTACAAGTTAGTGGTCCTCTGCTAGGGACACAGTCAAACAGTATATGTGTGACCTTGACTTCATTCCCGAGGTCACACGGCCACTGACATGAAACATTGATAACTTGAGAACAATCTGACCAAAGAATATGGTAGTGTCCTTTTACATTTATCGCAGCTCTAAGTCCTTTGGTCAGAATAGTTTTACTGTTGACCTAAACAGAGCCCCATTCCGCGTAGCTAGCATTTTTGACGAAGTTGACGATGCGGTTTGGTTTTATGACACCCTGCTGAAATAGGTGGTTGATTAGCAGGCACCAGAGGAAAGAAAAGGCGTCAGGTCCAATCAAGCACCTTTCATGAATGGCGAATTGCGAAAAGCTATAAATGTAAAGCGTGCCTTGCACAAAGAAAGTCAAAAATACAAAGGCCAATGGGAAGCCTACTGCATTCAGAGAAATAAATAACGTCCCTGAGGAAAAAATCTATGAAGCGATACTTTGAAGACAGATGTGGTCCTACATGCAACGAATCTTCTTTTTGGAAAGCTGTGCGTCCCTTTTTGATTGATAAGTCGAACAAAATTCGTAACGGCACGACCATTCTTATGGACGATGATACATTACACCATGACCCACATGAAGTATGCGAGATCTTTAACAGTTATTTCTCATGTGTTGCCGATCATTCTCCAAATGGCAATTCCACACAATCAACCCAACTCCCTAATTTGTCAAATCATCCCAGCATCTCTACCATTGCAGATGCAATGAAAAACAAAAGCAATACAGAGCTGAGCTTGGGCTGTTCACACAGCACTCTTGTTCATAAAACATTTATTTAGAAACAAACGCCATTTCTGATTTGAAAGTAGCTGCTTGTTACTTTTACTACCTGCAAGTGATTGCCCAGTAACAGATTTTCACTGTTACATGATTTTCACCCTTTATTGGTCAGCTTTCAGTCTTCACTCTGATGATGACGTCAGACGTGGGCCCTGAAATCGATATGTATAGCACGTGTATTTGGAAAGTGTCTTGTTGTTCCACTTCGTCGTTCATTGCTATAACAGGTGGTTAAGATCTTTTGCGGGTATCGAACAAGTCCTCTTTTCGTGTGGCGGGTCACATGTATGTGAATGCAAACACATGATTTGACCTGAATGTTTGTCACATTCGTTTCACAGCCGTGACAATTTAGTCTTGACCTGCCCATTAAAGTAGTGGTAGGGGAAAAACGGGTAAGAGAGTCGAAAAATGGACCAGAGTGTTAATTTCTCAGGATTACTGTTACAATTGTTGTTTTTTCAGAATGTTTTACTTTCACTGCATAACAAAAGTCTGGTCTCCTTTGAATGATGTCATTATTGCCTCGCTTTGATCAAACTACAAGTAAAATACACATCCCCAATCTTTGAGGTTTTGTAAAGTGAGGAAATGTACACTATTAGTAAAAGTCCGTGTTGTTTTTGCAACATAAACCTCAACCTGCGTTACTATGCAGTTTCGCAATTCTTCAAAAAGTGATGGCTTCCACCGGTGACGCAATCACCGGAAAATTTTGTTGCGCCAGTGTGCAGGGTTATGGGCACGACTTTTCCACGACCATTTTAACTAAAGTCAGTGTTCAGTAGCCTCATCAAAAGCCACCCTAGACTGTTTGCTTGTTGCTTTTCCCCTTGCATCGCCAGCTTCTATACAGAACAAAAATTCTTTGAACTCTTTCAAAACATATACATAAGCGTATAATGCATTGTGTTGCATTGCACTTCCTGGAGGAATGGCTAAAGCATAGATTTATTTACCAAAGAAATCGACTGAGATAATCGTATCCCACAGGCATCAGTTGGGAATCCGTGATTCGGTTTGGTGAAGATTGTATTCTTGAGCTGAATCTGTAATTTATGATGGAATACAAAATAGTATTTGTTGTTTCAATTGCCATGATATACATAAGATAGTCTGGTCTATAGATAAATTAGAGAACAAGTTTGTGTGAATAAAGAGTGATTTATTTCCCTTCCAAGTTTACATCAAATTTGAAATATATTTTATTTACGTAGTTCAAATTAAAAAACGGCTCTTTCGCACAATTTATCGAAGCTGACACCAGCCTTCACATTGTAATGGGTAGATCTTGGTGGTTACATTAAAAAAATACCGTGACCAATTTAGTTTAATGGTGTCGTTAGGTAATAGTATAAATGCAGCATAAAACATTTATTATCGTTCACAGAGAGAATGAACACACGGTTACGACGACCCAGCGGAGTTATCCTTTTTTTTTCCTCAAAAGGATCGCCAAGGTTTTGTCAAACACCGTGCAACAATGACCTCTGTGAACGAACGACAGCCCATTAATGTTTTGCTGGTGTTGTTTTAGGGAGGAATGCGAGCCGTGATATGGACCGACGTCTTCCAGTTCCTGGTTATCCTTTCGGGGGTCTTAGCCATTATAATCACGGTAAAGCATACTTAATAAAATTTTGGGTCAATCAAACTTACCAGCATTATCTTTAAGAGCGTACGTAGCATACTTCCTCATGTGACTCCCCCCCTGTGTCTTGGAAGAACACTTACAAAATTTTGTTGTTAGCCCTTTGATTGATTAAATTTGTGCACTTCGGAGCAATATTACACGATCTTGACTGCCCTTTCCTTGCAATAGGTCGTTCAGGTAAGCTTTCGGCAATAGAGATCATTTTACCCACCAGTACGTCCCTGCCAAAAGACGAGTGCATTGTATAAAACCTGATTATCTGAAACATCAATGCATTGCAAAGAGGTAAATTACATCTCTTATTGAAGTCTGAGAGGGAAATATGTAAAAATATGAACACCGCAGTTAAAACAAAGTAATGGGAAATGTCTCCAAAATCTCAGTAATGATACAATTTAAATATAACATGATACATATTGGCTATTATAACACCATCAATGTTTCACAATTTCAAGGACAATTTGCTTTTAATCGGATTTTCTTTCATGATGTTGCCCCATAACGAAGGACCATCCAATAGGAGCACAGCATTGCTAGGTCATAATACTAGAACAATAACCTCCCAGGATTTTTACGACCTGCCAGACTAGTTGTTCAAATAGAGAGTAATGACAGCTTTTATTATTAAATTGACATTTATTCATGTAAAAGTTATATAAATTAAGCATAAATTTATAAATTTTGCGTGCATTTGGGGTCTATGGCAGTTTGTCAACATGGCTACCGAAAGTTTGTTTTTTTGGGGGGGGAGGGGGGTCCTTCTCCAGTATGAAATTGGTGAAATGTGCATTTTAAGGGGAGCAATCACATTATTATCTCCATAATCAATGAATTTGGATTCGACACCTACCAATTAATGAATCTCGACACTGGTAACACTACTAGGGGGTATATACACGAACTCGACAACAGGACAACTCATGGTGAAGCCCTCTTACTACCACATATAGGCCTACGCGATGCCGATGGGGTTTCTATGGCCTTGTGGTCAGGCATGGCCGACATGACAAGTCAAACTGCTCCTACGAATCCATCGTCCCTCCATCAATAGAGGGAACGATTTGCTCGTCCAAGCGACGAAGAACTGAACAATATTACTCGGCAGTGTACACCAAAGTCCACCAACAGGCAAACTGCTTGGGGAGTAAAGCAGTTCCATTTCCAGGTTTACAATACATGCTTGCCGCGCTATTTGTGTGAAAATGTCAAATAATTCCATAGCCTTGACCTTGTAAATCGTGTTCAAAAGTCACATTATGGTCATGTTTTTCTTTCAGTTTCGTTCACAATAAAATGTCCCAGTGCTCCTTGTAGACATCCCAATGTTCTTTGCTCGTAACAAAGTGCTATAGTGGCGAAATACATCTTTAACAATTACATGCCCCGTGTGTAGTCGCCACGAATCAATGAAAAGTATCGTTGCCATACACGGCGTCCTTGTTATCCGAGGCAGTTCCTCCGAAAATAACCGGTAGATGACAGTAATCTTCATCTACAGACTGATGGGCCTGGCCTGATGTTGTTTGTTGTGTGAGTGTAATTTTTTTGCCCATCATTTTAGGTGGTTCATCATGATAGAAAAAGTGATAAAAACCTTTAAGTCGGGGTTTATGCCTGGACCCTGACCCAAGCCGAATGCGAAGGTGTTGTGCTGGTGGTCGTGTCAGGGTACACGCACAAACGCCTCGTTGGCGGCATTAACCCCTTAAACAATAGGCAAGGGCAAGAACAGAAGGTTCAAGAACTGCCTATAACAAGAGAGCCATACAGTCAGTGGAGGGCTAGGGTTGTGTATTCCCATTGCTTTAAATTGTAATTTGCAACTTGAAAACTACTGCACATAGAAACACCAAATTTCAGACAGTAAATCCAGATGCATAAATATACCTCACAAAAAGCATATAACCACAGCTACAAAAGTGAGTAGTTTATTCACGGTTGCTTTAACATACAAACTAATGGGAATACACAGCTCTAGCCTACCAAATGTTTGTGTATTCAGTTGTGTATTGGGGGCAAATACACACCTTGTAGCCAGCCTAGTTCTGACCTTCCCTATTGATTTGACATCAATACATTGCAAAAACGCACCAATGAGGTAAATTACGTCACAAAGTAAAGCCTTAACAGAGGAATGTGGAATAATATGGAGACCGAATTCAAAATGAGGTAAAGGGAAATGTCACCCAATTCACGGTAATTCACAATTTACGTTTTACATAATGCATATTGGCTTGTACAACATCATCGATGTTTCACAGTTGCTAGAATAATTTAGTTTTAATCGTGTTACAACTGATTTCACAATACATCAAAGTTATAATAGAATGGCGTATGGGTAAGCATAGTTATAGGATCGTGTTGGCATAACGATCGTTAATCCTTATGGGTTGGGTTGGATGTTGTAGCGTAAATAAATTGTAGTATTGCAAACAAGAACTCTTCTGTAGTTCATTGCACCAGTGTTATTAATTGCACGGAACTTTCGTGACACAGGGTAGCATACAAATGGGCGGCATATCCAGAGCATGGGAAATCAGCGCCGCTGGAGGACGCCTGCCGAATGTGGAGTGAGACTCATTCTTCAGTTACAAAATACAGGAAGAACAGATAAAACTTTACTACATTATGATATGTTATTGTGTGTAAATATCTCGTTTTTGTTGGGCTAAATAAGATGCATTGGCTACTTTGTCATATTTACATTTGCTACAATGAACAACATTCCGTCCCTTTTGATAGCAAAACTGAATGCTGTGAGAGAATAATGATAAAAAATGTTACATATATTTGATAGGTGTCATGTCCCGGGGGCCAATTATAAACAATGTATATTGTGTTAAATATTAAATCTATTGAAATGGACCTGGTACTTGACGAGATAACGAAAATTGTAAACACGTAAGTTTGTGAATGTGACGCTCCACGCTTTTTATGTGTGCGTGAACACGCACATATTGTTTCCTCTTAAGTTCTTTATTCCTTTCTTTCTTTCCTTCCACTCGATATTTGTGGTGGCTTAAACTTTTCCAATACATTTGCAGCTTTGATCCCAACCCGACAACACGTCACACATTCTGGGGATTTATGATTGGCTGGTCTACAATATGGACCTTTACATATGGAGTCAATCAGCCGTCTGTGCAGCGATTCCTAGCAACGAAATCTGAAGTACAGGCGAGACTGTAAATATGATTTGCAACTTCGCCTTTTTTTTTTAGATTTGTTGCTTTTTCTCTCCTTTAATGATACAGGTTGCACAAGGGTATTGTTGGATATTGATATCCAATATCCAATTACCTATTTCCCCCCCCCTCCCCCCAAAGAAAAATGTATGCAGAAATGTGCATCTGTTTATTCTTTTAATACAGTAACACCCATATCGTGGCGATTATTGGCTTATATTAAAAACCACGCTTCACCTGCGTTTCATAAAGAATACGGCACACATCTATTGAAGATCCCCTGCCCCAGATGTTCTTAATGCACTATATTCTGATTGGCTTTGCACATATTAACAATTCTAAGGAGTGCTCGACAGAGCTAGCCTGTGATTACGTTTGTGTGACCTTATCAAACCTTGCGATTGCCATGTCATCACCAGATAATCTTACAGGATGAATGAGATGTTGCTTTATGCGGAGATCCAAACGTAGGCATGATTCGTCAGTTTAGACCGGTCGAGTAGAGGCTGTGACTCGTGACGAATACATATCCTTGACAACATTTCCTTTTATCATGAAGCGGCCGCGTATTTTATCTGCAAGGGCAATTATTAATATCCAATTAGTTATTTTTACAAACTGTACAGTCAAGCGTGTATAATCACACTCATCACTATTTTGTTTATGAGGGATGCGGCTTTAATATTGTTGTGGTTTTGAGTTTGAGAGTTTACATTATTATCAACACAAATTTTGTTTGCGAGAGCTAAGACAACAACTCTTCCTTTCTGCCGAAGCATAACAAGCTCTTTTAAAATTTGATGGACACATACATGCAAATGGCTGCTAGAATACCAAGAAACAATAGTTTAAATGTGAAATAAATTACCATGCACTTATCCATTTTGTGTTTTACTGATTTACTAACTAATCCCCACAAACTATCGAAACCACGTGAAACAACGTCTTGTAGTCCCTGCCGAGAAGATCACGTTCGTACAATGTTATAATGTGTCTCCAACAGCGCTGTCCTCTGCAACATTCCATTGTTTGCCATCATGGCCAGCCTTGTGTGTATCAATGGATTCCTCGCTTTTGCTCACTACACTGATATTCGATGTGATCCGATGACCACCAAAGAGGCGGGGAATTCCAACCAAATACTCACTCTTTACGTCATGGAGGTTTTCAAGAAAATTCCAGGCTTTCCGGGTTTATTTTTAGCAGCTTTATACAGTGGCGCCCTCAGGTATGAAGTCTTCTTATCATTAAGATGTGTCAGTTAGAAAAGATACGTCTAAACACGTACGATTATCCAACGATTTCCGTATTACACGCCCTGATTCTCTACGACACGATAATAATAATAATAATAATAATAATAATAATAATAATAATAATAATAATAATAATAACAACAACAACAACAACAACAACAACAACAACAACAACAATAACTACAATAATGGTTTCATAGGATAGGGCTAGAGCATTTTGAACACTTTAAAAACTCCAGCATGTGGTATAACTCTAAAGGCTGCGACAAAATCGGTTGATGTAGTATCGAAAACAGCCCCATGTGTGGCAAAACATTAAGGTCAAAGTCATTGCAAAGACCCTTGTGAAATTAATCAATTACGAGACTGTTTACTTTGGGATTTTACGAGGTTTTAATCTGTAATTATTTCCTAGCTAACTGGGGTGGATCCCATTTTCAATGATGATAATTCCAGTCATTTTATTGGACATTTAAGTGGTCACTATGACACAATGCTGCAATATGCAAAGATGGCCTATGTATCACTTGAACATTTAAATTATGGCATTCTTGCTTGGGGTTTCTCGTGCGAACGTATTTTTTATTGTGAGTCTTACTTGCTCTTTAAAACATTATGCCCACACCGATCAGTTGTTCAAGAAATTGAATATGCTACGGTACACCATATTGTTTCAAGTGAGAGCCATAGAGTATCATTTCAGACATATCCAAATTCAACTACCATCCTGTTTTCATGGTGTTTTGGATATTCCTTCACATACTCACTCGCAAAATACTAGAGATAACCAAACTGTGCCTCTCGCTAAGCTCACCAAAGCTTTTTCAGAACAATATTTCAGACATTATATCCCCTCCCTTATTGAGAACCGTCCTTCTTGTGTCACAGACAAGATACATACGCACTGATAGTTCGTTTTTTCGAATTACTCAAAAATATATTTTATCCAACAGTATCAGGATATTTTTGTACAGTGCGAAATTGTTTGCATTTGACGGCTAAAGGCGTATTCCTAGTTTAAAAAGTTTTTATATTGCTAATTGTTGTCTTTCTTGTGTTTTAATTTTTATGGTTTGTTGGCAAGATGTGGTGAATGTAGTCTCTTCTCTCTCCTAGGTGGCCCCAGTGATAGTGGACATATTGTCCTTAGCTGGGACCACCCTGCCACTGTCATGTTCTCCACACAAATGTTGCCTCTGAAAGTGAGCTTCAGATTTTATTACATTACGATCGTTTGTTATGTATATCATGTGAATGTCAAATAAAAGTGTTCTGACTCTGACTCTGACTCAAATTGAAGTAAATGATCATCTGGGGGGTTTCAGTTCAATATCATCCAGTTTGAGCGCCTGTGCTGCAAATACATGGGAGGACATCCTGAAGCATAAAGTTCCTCACTTGAGCGAATACCAGGCTGCTGTCCTTAACAAATGTCTAGGTAGGTTGGATGAACTCATTCCACCCCGGTAGAAGACCGAGTCAACAGCTTTCCTTGGCGCCAAGGAAAGCTGCTGACCCTGGGCATATAATTTGGAAATTATTTTCCGCGCAAGATGCATTCAAAATTTTTGAAAAATAATCTCTTAATAAGTAAAATACAATTAGCAGACGACATTTAGATATTAGCGGGAAAAAGCGTCATTAGGGTGGAATGAGTTGAAGGTCCATTTTGACTTTATTTTTTGCATTACGTCTTTTATTCTACGTTTGGTTTTAGTTCTCAATATTAGCAAGTATATTTTTCCATAATGCTATCATGACAGTTTACGTGAAAATGTATCTCAAGACTTGTAATAACTGTGTACAGGGTAACATAAGTGCGTACATTTATGTTACTTTTCATTGTGTTACCACTTTAATTAAATTTGGATTGAGACGCTATACCACCATTTATATGTTGACTATCTCAAATCACCATGTGGGCAGTGCTATTGTAGGTCACAAGTTACTTGCTTTCAGGATATACACCTAAGTTATATTTTTTACAGGTTTGAGTAATGGTGTGATAAATGTTTTACTATCCTTTATGCCTTGATAATCATTAAACATACGTTTGTTTCAGTTATAATGTTTGGAGCACTGGGCACTGGCATTGCATTCTTAGCCATGAATGTACCTGGAACTGCAATTCAGGTAATTAATTTAAGAGGATTTCTTGTCTTAGCATGCATTTTTTCTAGTGGCATTCTCCTGACTTATGCAATACGTGACTTACTTTTATTTGAACAATTGCTTAGCCTCTCTCACACCGGAAACAACGTATAATTGACCAATAACCATGCAATCAAAACAAAACAACTGCACGACTATGCTTTTCAGTGGGTAAAGAAGATTTCCCACAGATAAATAATAAATTTGAGTTATGGACAAGGGAAGTGGAAGGTTTCCATTATACGGAGAATGAGGTGCAAAAATGGTGACCAAGCACTTTTGAAACTGTCCGTTTCTAAAAAGGAAAGCGGAAATCAAAGGAACATAAGACGTAAGGTCATAATACATGTATACAGTAAATCTTGGACGCTCTGATGCAGAACAGCTTGTCATTCTGTTATATCATAATGTGTGGTTGATTTCGTTGGGTTTTGTATCATATTCTATATGAGGGGGATAAGTTGTTTATTATGTTAAAATATACTCAGAGACCACAACTCTCCAAACATTTGCTTTTGGCAGGTAGGTAATGCTCTTGTTGGTGCCTCAGGAGGTCCGCTGTTGGGCATGTTCCTGCTGGGAGGTCTGTTTCCGATGTGCAACTGGAAAGTGAGTAGTATCTGCACTTATCTCCTTAGGCCAGTCGAAAATGTTCAGTCCAAATTCAAAACTGGCTGTTTTTATCTGTTGGCAATAGTTATATTTTTAACAGTTTGTCTAATGACTGATAGTTTGTTGATGGCGATTATTTGTTGTAAGCTTACAAAGTCAGCAGTGGAATCCTACGTAGTCTAAGTTTCAGGAGAAGGAAAAGCAACACTTATGTTCAATCACCAATCAATAGTTGCCGAGCAATGGACAACTTTGTGCATAGCATCACTGGATAAAATACTCAAATTTCTTTTCTAGGGTGTCATTTCAGGGGGATTGGTAGGCTTGGCAGTCAACATGTTCTTGGCGATTGGCGCCAGCATTGACCCCAACGTGGCAAAACACAACCAACATTTACCTCTGCCACCTACAGATGGTTGTTCCGGGAACAATTTTACACAAACCATTTCAACTCTTTCGGTCAATCTTACGTCTTCAACGCCACCAGCTTTGTAAGTCATTATAAGCTACACTTTCCCTTTTCTATGCATCGAAAGAAAGAAATCAGGTGTCGACTTAGTCTGAATAACGGAAGTTATCAAGCGTACTGGAGGTACTAGTACTACCCACGACAGACAGCTTGTAGCTACAGGGAACCCGTGTTACTTCTACGGGATCATGGTAGACCCAACGAGTGTATTGATCATTGCAAATGTTTCCATCATGTGTAAGATAAGTAAAGGCCTATAGAGGGTGCTGTCCTGTTGGAGTCCTCTTTAAGTCCACATGTATGTAAGAAAGCCCACATCGTCATCACTTTGAACATAAAAACACACCAAGAAACTGTTACGGTTTAGTTACTCTTAAAATTTGTGCAATAGCATTAATTTAATAGCTTAATTAAATTTAACAAATATATGAAATAAGAACATGCTAAATATGTTTAATGACTAGATTCCAGGCGCTAATTGTTGAAGCCAGTGTTAGCATTGTTTTACATGGTTAATAATACAGTTGCTTAATGCTCTCACCGACCTCAGTCCATAAGAAATTACATATGGACAGTTTCTCAACGACACATATAGTTCTCCACAGAATATTCCTTATGGTAAGACTTTATATTTGGGTTCCCACATGCTCCAGCCCTTGTGTTATTCATGATGTTACAAATTGTAATCAACAAACGTTCCGCCCCATTGTTGTATACATTACAGGACTGGTCTGTCAAATGTGTACGCTATATCATATCTGTGGTACGGCTTGATTGGGGTTTGTGTTGCCGTGTCAGTTGGCTTACTTGTCTCCCTCGTTACCGGTAAGTTTCTTGCAGGCTGTATTTTTATGATTTTTTTTATTACACTGGGTGCAAGTTGAAGACCGAAAACTATTTGGTGCAATATTAAAGTTGTTCAACTGAAATAAGAAACTATTTACAGATTTATCACTATAATAAATTAACGTTTTTATTCTTCACAAAAATGTTCTTGCTTTAACATCCCATATATTTGGCCTTCGTTTTATGTTATACACGATATTTGTACTTTTGAGATGCGATTTTAAGTTTGTTCATCTGTTAAAATAAGTTTCGTGGTGAGTTTATGAAAAATTACGTAGTGCAGTCATAACCCCACGGTATCAGACTCCCACTCCGATTCAGACTATGATTCTTTTGCCGGACCAAAAATGCTTTATCGAAACTACAAGCAAAATGCTGATACAATACAGCAGACTTATTGAAATAAGGTGAATAATACAATGAATGGAACAGCTGTAAAAAAAGGACACAATCAGGTGAATATTAAAATCAAAATATGCAGCAATGAGAAGATAAGGCTCAGGGAGATATTGCCGCTGGCATGGGAGTCATCTTTTCTGTAACGTTACTGTTCCAGATTACAAGATCAAATGTCATTATGTCTGTTTGTGCACATGTGGCCACTGGGCTATATATATATATATATATATATATATATATATATATATATATATATATATATATATATATATATATATATATATATATATATGTAAACTATGCTCCAAGAAACTGAAAATACCAAAACGGAGTTACATTATAGATCTAATTCCCTATTAGGGAGGACCAAATCCGCGGATGTTGTCAAGCACCTCTTGATGAACCCAAGGAAGCATATCTTCCGCGTGCCTTTCTGTCATACAGAAGTCAGCCAACAAGAGATTGTGAGTATCATGTTAAGAGTTTTTATTCCGAAAGTATAAATATTTCTGTCTGTTACCTTTAAAGGCACGAAAAAGAGCTATGTATTAAATTTTCTTTACAAGTTACAGGTCAACACACTGCATTACTTTCAGCCAAGGCTTGACACTACTTTCAGCCAAGGCTTGACACTCATACAAATTTGCTCTAATTGTCAATATTTCGTACCTAATGTTGTCACATATAACATATTCTGTACCTTTCATCTTACCTTATATGCGCAAAGATTCAAGGATATCTAAAAAGGTCAACCATTCTTTGGTGTTTTTAATAGTTTGATTTTTTTCCCCAATTTTGGAATAACATCATAGTTTGCATTGAGTTGATACACATATTACGTGTCACTGTACCGCGTGTTTCAGATCATGGATAAGGAGAAGATGTCCATAAGCGAAGAGAAATCCACCAACGATTCTTCTTCCCGGATGCCCATAAATGAAGCAGAGAACATACGTTTGGTTCATTATAAACAACAACGCTTACCTTTTTCAGACAAGGATTCAGAAAGTGACAGGGTTATGTGAAACATGTTAATGCATCACCAGTGCCTTTTTAGTTCTCAGGGACTATTTTTTACATTACGGGAAAAAGGTAATATATGGGCCCTTCCTGCATAGAATCTGGATACTTTAACACCGTCTTTACTACTTCAAAACAATATGCTTTGATGTTTCTGTTTTATATGCTTTTTTGTTTGTTTGTTTGTTTGTTTGTTTGTTTTCTTTGTTTTGTTTTTGTTTTTTGTTTTTATTTTGTTTTTTGTTTGTCTTTTTTGTTTTTATTTTGTTTTTTATTTTGTTTTTGGTAATGGTCGTTCAATGCAAGTCAAAAAATAACAAATTTTTGAACTTGTAACACTGTTAAAAATCTGTGTGTAAACGGGTCACCATTGAGGAAGAGAGTGTATATATATTCTAGATTTGTCGGGATCGTTGTTGTGGAAAATCACTGATGACATGCAGTCACTCGTGCTTCTCCTCACAAAAAAAAAAAAAACAACAACAACAAAAAAAAAAAAAAACAAACTATCAAAAAAAAAAAAAAGAGAAAGATAGTAAGTAAATCATTATCAGCCATGTAAGATTATTTGTTTATTCAATTCAGGGTATTTATGCCGACATTTTAGTGACTACTTTATTTCTTTATTTTACAAATTAATTATGGTTCACAGGTGGTTAATGTAAGTATTTTAAAGAATGGACACCGTTAAAATATCACTACACTTACATATTGGCACTCATGATTAAGACATATGACATGGCCAATCAAATGAACTGAGTAAAGAGTAATCGTAAATGTTGGGGCATGGCTGTCTAATAGCTGCAATGAGTGGTTCGTTGCATTGGTTTTGCGAAATGACAAGGAACCTGCTGAAGTAATGCGGCATGTCAGCAACTGGTGCTTTAGGTTCATCCCTTCATGTAGGCACTCTAACCGCTACTGATTATTATCAAGGATATGTGGCCGTCACTACGTGTCTCTGTGAATTATGACGGGCAGTTGTCAACGGCGTCTTATTTATTTTAGCTCTGTTTGGTGGTTTGTTTTGTTCAACAGAAAGAGAAAACTCCGTCATCTATGCACATATGATGTCTGCGACAATATTTTTATTTTACAATCGCTACGTTACATTCTATTGTACTGAAAAATGTATGCATAATTTATACCGTGTGTTTACAACAGGCTTAAGGGACTCACACGCTCAATCGAAAAAAAAAACCGCATGTAGGAAATATTGTTGCTTTTTCTATTTAAAAGTATAGCAGCTAATCAGAAAAGCACTTGTGTGTGCACTGCATAAATTGTCAGTAAACACACGAACTGGATAAGAGATGAGAACGATCCCAGGCACGTTACCGTCAACAGGGCTAGAACAGTTTCCAAAACACGCAGGGTGACAGACGCCTTTGTTTCTGTCACTCACTCAGTTGCTTTAAATGAAATTTGTCCGGCTCTTAACCGCGTTGAAAAACCATTTGAAAGAACTAAACCCAAATCGACAATTGCTCGTGCCTCTCCCAGAGCACAAAGTGGCCATAGAACCAAATAAAAGGTGTGTAATATGCACGAAAATAAAGGTTTCGCACGTAATTTGTGCCAAAGGCGGGCTTCAAAGCACAGAAATTGGTTTGTTTCCAGCGGAGAGATCTATCAATAACAGCCTATGGTCAGATGACATGGCCACGGTCCATGTCAGGTTTGAAGATTTTTTTCAGCCTGTTAGGGGGAAACTGTGTCTAATGTGCATTTAAACTGTTAACGATTATACAATACTGACAGGCACTGTTATTGATCACAAAGTAATATTTAAGAGCAACACAATTTAACCGATTTCGTACAAACCATGTTACAGTATATTTCCACCAAGTGTGAATACATCTAGGAGTGCACAGACGTGTATACATGCAATTTCTGAGCAACTGACGAAGCAATAATACAGACGCACTTTCATGTTCCATTAAAAATTCTTCAAAAATCGTAGAAAAGGTAAGATCACTGGAGAAGCTCATGTGAATCGGGGCCAACAGTTTAGAGCCACGTGTAGCCCAAAATGTGAATTCCCGAAGAACAGATATTAAGCGTCCAATAAGCTCTGGTGACTGAGAAATCTGCTACACCAAACATCAAGGTGGGGGGGGGGGGGGGGGGGGGGAGGTGGTCAAATCATAGACAACAAATTTTTCAACAACAACAACATCAATAACGTTTTACTGACGATATACAGAAATTGGCATTTCGATAAAAAAAATGTAAAAATGTGCTAAGAAGAGAGGATTAACGTGATTGTTTCGAACAAATTCACGTTGCCGGTATGAATTGTTGCAAGGCTAACATTGTGCCGTTAAAGGCATGTAGGGTTGGTCAGCTCTGCACCTGTTCGCTCAGTTCAAGCTGTAACTAAAGCTCAACTAAGCACATCTCTGGCAGGGGCTTTAATAATATTTGGTTCAATATAATAAGGGCAGGAGAGGGCGGGCGGTCCACAGGACTGTCTTGGTTTTTAGATACTGTGGTGAGCTGTGACCCATAAACTATGAAGTGTTAAAATGTAGTTTCATTCAAAATAAACCTTTTTTATGACCTATGCATCAAAGGTTCTGAAAGCGGGTTTGAATTAAATGTAATATGGGTAGGTTTTCTGTATATTGGAACCAGCCAATTACACATTGGTCATATTTCACTCCAAAACAACAAATGCTTTTTAATTGTACAAGCAAGAGCCAGACGATTTTGTTAGCGCCATCTGGCAGCGATAAGCATCAATATTTCTTCATGGGGCTCTCGCAACAACAGGGACCATCATTTGTTCAACTCGCTTTGTTGGCAACTAATATAAAAATATCATTGGCGCTGTGGCATGAGCACCACAATTTTATAGGGTACTCTCACCTCTGGCACGTATAAGTATCATAATTTCTTTTCCTTGTCGTGGCAGCCATGTGCAACAAGAGCGTACATAACTCCTAGCGTGTACATGAGCAGGCGCAATGTGTCAGACCATCGTCTGAAAAGTTAATATATGCCTTTCAGTGTTCCAGCTCATGTCGAGAAAGTGTTAACTCGATTTTAGGTAATCATTCCATGGGGAATGTTTAAACAAAAATATCCGTGATTGCTTTAGTCTATAGCTGTCAAGATGCCCTTTCGCATCTCAAAAAAGGAAAGGTATCCTTCTAAAAACTGAAAATGATAATTCAAATTGTTCATCTGTTGAAGACATTTGGTGGTATGTACTATACACTTTCAGTGTCAAAAGTCTGACAGTGTGGTCTATCTGATAAAGGTGTAGCTAGAAAATAAAGAGCAGTGACAAAAAATTGACCAGACCCCACGACATTCCAGAAAATTTTGAACGGCGTCGCCCATGACTCGCATTTTGGACCCATTTTATTCAATGTTTTCTGTGATCTGTACGTTTGTATAACAAAAGCTACACTAAAAAAACCACGCAGAAAAAATGCCTTCTAAGTTACCAACAATGACCCTACAAAGCTTAAACAAATTAAACACATGCTTTTCTACAAATATGACATCAGCCAAGCATGAAAACTTACAATTAATAGTTCTTGGTCTTGGGGAAAATATTCTTATCTCCTTTGATATTTCAGGGTTTTCCTTTGTCAACTGTTGCCGAGGTGAAACGCCTGCTGGAAAACAGCCTTCATAGCAGCAGATACCCTGTGTGGGCACTCATGGCAGTGCCCTACTTTTTATTGTCCACCAATTGTATCATTTGTCTGCTGATTTTGGCTACATTTTATGCAAGCTGCAGTGTAAAATAAAACATGTAGCGCAACAAAATGTTGGCATTTGAAACGAATCTGTGCTGAAAAAGTGGCCTCCAGAACAGCACATACCCAGTATGGTCACCAATGGGATTGCCCCCGTGGTTTTCATGTTTCCTTATTTCTTTTGATTGATACATAGACTAAAATTCATGCTGTGTAGATAAACCATATAGCTCAGTTTGTGTCAAACAAAGCAATGATTTGGCATTCTTTATGTTATTTATCTGAAGTAAACAGGGAACATGGAAGCATATGTGCTAACATAGTCGCTGCCCGGTACACTTACGTTTATATATGTTCTGGTCGGGGTCTTGCCTACGACTTTACATGGGTAATCAAGAGCCAATGGATATGTTTTCTTGGTAGGAACGCCAATAAGAATAAACATATTAAGATAATGTTTGTTCTTTCTCTTTTTCTGGATATACCAGCAACACAATCATCTTAACAACTTGCACTATTTTGTTATTTTGAAGCCTTTATACTTGAGCCTTTTCGTCTAGAATCACTTTCTAGTTGTTGTTACCCTAATCCGTAGTTCAAACTCTATACTGTCTATAAGCTAATCTATCACTGTCTAACCTATATAGATATGGAAGTACTATTGCATATATCACTCACGTTCCTCCGTAGGATTTTGACATAGACTGCATTAACCCAAATATCTTAATAAAGTAAATGGTCTTCAGCGGTTAACAACCCAAAGCATGTTTCGGGTCTGTACCCGTAGATGTCTCTGTGAGTAACGGCTCCCTGTCTAAGCTAAATTTTCAGCAAAGATAACCCACGTAATAATGAATATATATGAATGTGTCAAATGATCAATTAGCTAAGTAAGTGAAGCTTTGTTTATGTATGCAGAACTAGCTTCAAAATGAATTAGAATATCTGCCAAACCAAACATAGTTACTAAATTTGTTTAGTTTATGTTCTTATAAGAATAACTCAACTTACCTTTGAACTAGTATGTACCCATTTTAGCTGGATACCTCACCTTAGTCTAACCGCCTGCCAGTGTATTACTGAAGTACAAACAAAACTGGGGCACTGTATTACGTCCAAGTGATTTAAAATAAAAAAAAAAAGTTACAGATGGACCACCTGTACGAACCGAGGGAATTCCTAACAAGTACTGTAACAATGGACCTCCGGTACCAGAAATGTAAAACAAACTCCATGATGACACCTACTCCTCACTATGAAAGTCTCCAAGCAATAAAGCTCTATTTTGCTGTCAACTCTGATTAATAGTTCAAAAGAATGAGTCAAGTTTGTGACACTTGAGAAAAAAACTGTCAATTTTGAGTAATTTTGACATAGGCTAAATGTGCATTTAGGCTTGTCAGAAAAGAATGAAAGTCATTATCATTTAAGTCAATAAAATGTGATCTAAATGTAATTTTTCTCCACCATATTCTAAACACTATTAGGCAAACATCTAACTGTCGTAGGTTGCTGCTTGTTACCGATAGCCCCTGGGGATATACCCAGACAGAAAACATGCTCGCCTAAAATGCGTGAAAAGGCGAATATTTAAACAGAATCATGCCAAAAGATTAAGTGGCAAAATTATTGAATTTGACTTAGAAGTTAATTGTCCTTTACAAACATCTTACAAATTTTAAATATTGTCTGTGTACCTTGAGGAATTCCCTTTATCCTGGTGGGCCTGTGTTAAAGATATTATAATGTCTGAAAATGACTGACAAAATCACGAATCACATTAACAGACTTAGACTATAATAGACTAAAATAAGGTAGAAGTTCGCTTTAAAATGTTTCCTGTGCGAGTCGTGTTGACTTTCATGTTGGCTGGCATTGCCCGTTCAGGGACATCAATTTGGAGTTGGACAACTTTCCGTCTTTAAAAGGCACTGCTGGGTATGTTAAGGGACGATTTGTGGAAATGAACACAGGATAAAAACGCAAGTGGATAAAAAAATTAGGTCTGATTGACCATTGAGAACAGTTGTCGTACCGCTAATGTCATGGAACAAACTCGATTCAGGATACCCGTCTGAATTTGGCGCTGAACTGTCGGACTCTTTGCCCGAAATGGATTTTGTGGGACATTTTCGACAACTATAGGCCCGTTGCTGTGGATATATGCTGATTTTAATGGATTATCTGTGTGATATACCTGTAGAAAATAGTTTTGGAATAAACTGGTGAGTTACATCTTGTTGGTGCGTTTAGGAACAGAGAAATTATTCCAAACGTGAAGCGGAATGGTGGTCCAGATGTGAGCTTCGTTTCAAACCTTTCTATGCAGGAGCTCCATGTGACGACGTTGTGGTTTTTGGCCCATCCGCCACCCTCGTATTAGCACAAACAATTGACTGCACAGATGAATGCACAATATTTTATTGCAGATATGTCCCGATGTGGGTCATTGAACGCATAGATGTTTCAGGTCCAACCTCTTTATCCCGCCCCCCCCCCCCCCTGCCTATATTAGCACGGAAACTTGACTGGCTGAACGTCACGAGCGCCTGTGGAACATTACGGGTGCCTGTGCCCAACAGTGGTGTTTGCCAGCCTGCCGAAATCAAGAGCTACTTGACTGAGTTACAGGTTGTTCATACTAAAATTGAACCAAAACTTATTGCGCTGTGTGAAAAGACGACATACCAGTGTCGCAAATATGATTCTTGAGTAGAAATATTAAAACTACCCTATGTTTCAACCATTGCATAATACCATGCTCGTTTGCTGCTGCCGGACGGTTAGGTTTGAAATCAAATAATGTTGGCTCTATACTTTATAAGCGCTCACCTGTGAGCAGCATAGCTCATTTACAATATTACATGCTTTAACTACAGGTTGGGACAGTAATTGCTACAATTTGATATAAAATTTTTCGATGTATTCGTATACATAAAAGGCCAAAAAAATCCCCCAAAATGTATTCTCCACGGACGGTGATTTCATTTTATTTCAGAGAACTGCTTATCGACAAAATAGTTTTAATTGGTGCGTCTCATCAGGGATATAACACACACACACACACACACACACACACACAAACACACACACACACACATATATATATATATATATATATATATATATATATATATATATATATATATATATATATATGTGTGTGTGTGTGTGTATGTATATATATTATATATATACTATATATATGTGTGTGTGTCTGTGCGTGCGTGCGTGAGAGAGAGACAGAGAGAGAGATTGATTCAATGCAGACCGTATTGAATGTCCGACTCCACTCTCTCTCTCTCTCTCTCTCTCTCTCTCTCTCTCTCTCTCTCTCTCTCTCTCTCTCTCTCTCTCTCTCTCTCTCTCTCTCTCTCTCTCTCTCTCTCTTGGGGCCTAATCTACCATAAAACGAGTTCAGCTGAATTTGAGTTTTGAATATTAGTTTCTCAGGTCCAGTTTATTTTATTCAAACATTAAAATTTGTGTATACTGGCCTATTTTCACCAAGGGGCAACGCTTAGCTTGCATTTTAAGTAACGTGTGATTTTGAATCATTTATCCATTTACTTCTTCTGGGCCAACTGCAACTTGATTCATTCCAAAATGTGGCACTAAGGGAGTTAAAAAGCAGCACTCCATCCTTGCTCCATGTTTACCAATATGAGTTGATGAGTAAATATATATCAGTATTCATTTAACTTTGTGGTTCAATGAAAATTACTTCTACGACATTGGATGTGTGATTCTCTTGTGCTTCAAATGAAGCTGACACAAGTCGATAGATTAGTCCCAAATAATTATTTTCGTGTGCCTGTGAATCTATCCATCGCAATAGAATTGATGCATAGTCTTGGTTTCTGTCTGAGTTTGGGGAGCTATGGGGGACTGTATTCACTAGTTACTGGTAAAACGCGTTTTCTTGGGTAACATGTATGTAAAATTTTAAGCTGTGTTCTTGATTTGCCGTGAAATAAAATTTCAGATATCTTGAGAAAAAACAAAGAGTCCAATTTTCACGTTCACGATTTGTGGAAATTCAAATTCACGCTTCACGAGCAACTGGCCTTTCACAAGACAAGAGAAACACTTGTTACTTCTTTCCATTCACAGTTAACAAACGATAAAAAGTTGCCATTATTATCAAAAAAAATCTGTCTGCATCGCTAAGTTGCATGCGTTTCCATTTGACGGTCCAAAAATCGACACCATCAACCGCCAATGGCTGTAGAGTAAAGAACCTTGCTCCAAGAAAAACGACATCGTGCACGTCTTTTGGTTATAGATTAATTAATAGCGAATCTGCTGAGAGCGTAGTGCAAAAAAATCAACGAGTGTAACAACCCTAAATGGGCTGCCGAGTTTAGAGGAAACCCACTTTCGGATAACACGATGTACTGCGTGGTACAAATTTTGGCATTCTGTCTCAACGTTGTATTGGCAACAGATAACTTTACCGTTCGTTTGGGTATCATAGGGCCATACAACTTGAGCAAAGTCCCTCGAGATGCGCTGTTACCGCGACATATGTCTGCAGTGACAATGGCTATTAGGGACTTCCAGTCTTCTGGCACACAATTGTGGAAAGGCAACATCAGGTAGGTGATCATAAGCTTTATTTGAAAAAGGATAAGTTGATGAGGAAATAGTTTGGCTTCACAATTAGACATAATTCATATGGTGTAACTGCATATTCTGATCCACATATATATGTCTTTTGTTCAGTTTAGTTTTTCAAGTATTTGTATGGAAGTAACTGTGAGCGGCCCAAAAATGTTGTGCCGATGGCAAATACATTTCTTCGGCACTCCCGGGTTTATACGAAAGTACCTGGTTTTGTAACGCTTTCCAACGAGCACGCCAAATTCAAGCTGGCTTTTGTATGTTTTAACTCTATTAATGATATAAGCTTTACTCTATTGCCATGTGTCACGGTGATCATGTTTCAAAAATGCACATAAGTTCCTGCAAAAGATCATCCATAGTAATGAAACTTAACTAGCTAACATCTTATAAATTGAAAACTCAACCGATGATGATGATGATGATGATGATGATGATGATGATGATGATGATGATGATGATGATGATGATGATGATGATGATGATGATGATGATGATGATAACACGGGAATTTAGTGTTGCATGCAAAATGCAGATTAATTTAGCACGGAGCGAATTTACTGATTCAGTCCGGATTGGGAACATTGGTTCCCCAGAGATAGCTAACCAGATTTACCAAATCATCGACTTTGCCTACATTGAATTGCCTTCACAACAATGTTTAGACTTAGTAATTAATATTTTTCTGCATGCATCAATTGAAATGTGTACTACTTAATCGTCACAACATTTTTTAACAATATGAATTAATGTGTAAATTTGCAGTTTATTGGATTTAATTGCAATAAAATTATATATATATGGCTCTTCGTGCTTCAAATAAAGCTCACAAAAGTCGGTTGATTAGCCCCAAATGAATTTTTTATGTGCCTATCAATCAATCTAGCATTTCTTTACTGGTGCATAATCTTTGTGTTCCTCCTCCTATTCACAGGTGAAACGTGTAGTCACGGTTTGATGTTATCATTTAGTCCCAAATGATTATTATTCTTGTGCCTATGAACTAATCGAACATTCCTAAACTGGCACATAATCTTTACATCCGCCAAAATGGGCGGATCCTATTCGCAGGTAAAAACATGTTTTCACGGTTACATGTAACTTTTTGGTTCCAAATGATTATTTTCCTGTGGCTGTGAAGATTATGGGTGAGCTTAGGAATATTAGATTGCCAACATACCTGAGCTCACGCATAATCTCAGAGTTCTGTTGTTGGGGGGGGGGGAGGGGGGGCACTGTCGACTATTTAAGGGTAATAGTGTTTACACGGTTGCATATATCTATAAGTCTGTTCTATTTACAAGTTCGTGATTAGGGGAGGCACATATTACTTCTTTCAATTCATAGCCTAGTAGAATAAAGAATTGCCACCTTAGTCCATGAAAAGCTTCACGTATGCATTACTAAAGTGTTTCCATTTGATGATCCAAAAATCGACAACATCAACCGCCAACAGTTGTGAAGTAAGGAACTATTTTTATGGCAAAACACCAGCGTTCCGAGGCAAACTCTAAATTTAACACGAGCCTGGTATTAGCTTTAACTTTCTAATGTAGACTTTTCTTACAGTCATGTGTCAGGGTAAATACTTTTACAAGTGCACATAGATTACGACAAAAGATAGAAACAAGACCCATTGACATCACGCAGGTATCTCTGCTATATCACAACTATATGATGTTTACCAGCCATCCCTGTAACACTACAAAACTGTCAAACTACCTGACTAACAACACGCAACAACACGAAAAATGAAAAAAAAATTCCGTCCCCTAAAAAGCATCGAATGTTTACAAAGTTCCCCTAGTAATTGTGATTGCACTGGCACAATGTCAGCGGTAACATCGATTGAGGATGAGAGGTGAAAAGACCTAAACAGAGCCTATTGTTCCGAAAGACCGCCTGACTCACGTACCCAACCTTTCAGCGACTCAAACGTAAACAATATGGACATCTGCTTTGACAAACAAGTTAATTCCACGCACGTTTATTAGCAAAAATATCAACTTTATCTCCATCAATTAGCTTATCGGCCAGTTGTGGTAAATTTGCAGCCTTCGTCTTTCTTCACATGATATATTTTTCTTGGAAAATAAGGCGTGAATATAATTACTTTTGCTGTAAGAGCCTTCAGGGTATTTCACTCTCGTTTCCACGTGACGCTGCGAACTTGTAATGTTTCGAGGTAGCAGTAAGCCAGCGATAATTAATATATAGGTGGGGCATGCGAGATATAGTATGCTATCGTATTTCCTGATTCAGAAAAAATGGAATACAAACACACAAAAGCTTTAATATAATAAGAATCTAAATGCAAAACACAGACTTATAAATTCTGCTACTGGTATCTAAGTTTGTTTTAATTAATTCGAATTGTAGTAACTTTCTTTAATGAGTTAGATTCACAAACTATGAGGTAAAAATGAAATTGAGGATTTTTTCTTCTTTCTTTCTTTCTTTCTTTCTTTCTTTCTTTCTTTCTTTCTTTCTTTCTTTCTTTCCTTATTTGCTGCTTTCCTTCTTTCTTTCCCTAACTGTAGATCACTAATTAAAGTGCACCCCTCCACGTTTGACAAAAGAAATAAATTCGTGCGTTAAAAATGAAAATACATGATAATTTTGGGCCAGAGATGTAAACAAAATGGCCAGAAAAGAAGAGTTTGGGATCACCAACTAATATTCAAAAAAATTTCAAGTATATCAAGACTAAAGCCTCAAGAATCGTAGTTTCACGAGCAGATGTTGTAGACATATATACATACATACATACATACATACATACATACATACATACATACATACATACATACATACATACATACATACATACTTGAATCCAATAATCCAAAGGATTCAAAATGATCATTGGAAGTATATAAAACGTTTTATAATCGTTGCAAATTCAAAGATCGTGATAGCAGGCAGACGTGATTTACTTTCATCTGGAGTCTTTCAAGGCATTCCCATTTATTATTTTGCAGAAGATCATATATTTGTAATCACCCCGTAGCTTGATAAAAAAGGTAAACTTACAGAATATCCCAATATTTTTTTTTCAATTCAGCATATCTTAAAATCATTGTATACAATTCGCATAGTTTCTGCCGGAAGTGTACATTTGATTTCACTCGCAGCACATGTGTGCCTTACTAACACACTCAATAATAGATTTTGCTGTCACCAAACTAAAAAATGTCGTTGTGAAATGTAAAAGTAAGATCAAGCTATGGTGTTAAGTGTGTCATTACATACAGCAGAATATTCCTGTATTCTAATGCCCTGTAACGATAATGTTATCAATATGTATCTTTTGCAAGAAGTGCATTATTCTTGTGGCATGTCGTAATAGTCTTTTGATGTACTATTCGCAGTCTGCATATTCTATTTCATATGTAGGTTGATTATACATAAATTGAATGGGGACAATTTCAATAGAGATAAATCAGTCGATAAAACTCATATAATGGCACAAAGTCACCCATTTGTTTAACTGAAGCATGACAGAATGTTTTAAGTCTGAGGTATTTCTTCCGAACAAAGCCACTACCACAGTGGCGCCTGCCTTCAATGAAATTATAAACGTTCATTCTAGTCACGCCTTGTAGATTTACACTGTTTACATGAATTCCAAGCCTCTTTTTAGCTTTATTCAATATCCGAATGTTCCTAAAATACCATAATGCTTCAATATTTTATTTGGGATTGCAATCTGTCCACATAATGACTAATGATATTTTATACGGTTAACGGGAGCACTGATCTTGCAGAAATTACGATATAGAATTAAATTATTCTATTTAAAATTTTTCAATTATCTACAATCTCCAGGTCTAAAATTGACAATGAAAACGGGACAGAACATTTTTTAGCCATAAATGATCGTTCGTTGCCTTTTTATTTGTATACTGGCACCTGATTACAGCTGCAGCTAATCGAAATCATGAGTTGATAGTTTGGATAAATGTCCATGCATTATGTATATCGAAAGCGAATTTGCCCACGTCAAAAAACAGAGTATATTTCGATCAGTATGTTATTGGCCTTTCCTTTGCGCTTGTCAATACATGCCAGGTACCACGAAATTTATTAACATTGGAAACGAATTGTGCGTTTCCAGACTGTTAGATGGAGATTGATTGTGGTTGGTGAGGAAAATATTGCTGATATCCGATCAGTGATAATTTGCTTAATCCCAAAGAAGTTTCTGACAATCTAATTGAATCGGATTTAGTAGTCATTATCATTGTTGGTTAATGAATAATTAACTTCAAAAGGCCCCAGACACCAAGATGTTGAACTCAACAAGCCTCTTTATTTGTTTGCAGAAATCCCTCCCCTACTTTCTTTTGCACCAAAAAGTCGAAACTGCACCTTAATTGTGGATGCACGGCCGGCAGTGCGCGAGGGACGGCTAGGAGTGCCAAAGATGAATGCCCTAAAAGAAAAAGGATACAATTGAGGCTCGCTTTTGACTTTTGTAACCATTTTTTCTATGCGGAAGGCAGTCATCCAAAGCCTTGTCCGACTGTGATCGGACAATGGGGAGTATTCACCGCATATTTCAGAAATTGCAGAAATTCACACTGCTAAAAACCCTTTCGAGATCCAGTAACGAATTCTACCAACATTAGCGCGACAATCTCGCGCATGATTCTTTCATAGTCGCGTTAAGACTTTGTTGTCAGATTAAGTCAAGCTGTCCAGATCCGCTTTGCGTATATCAACAGGCGGGAGCAAAATTGTGGAGAGTAATCCCAACATCCGTAGGTATTTCTCCAAATTCATAACTAACCGTGTATTAACGGGGCTGGCTTCCCGCCATAAAATTTACACAGGCACTCTGACGTCCATTTTGTTTTAAATACTGTAGTTTCAGATATTATTGATCATAGCATGCTTTGTTGACGATATGAAGTATATCAACGACCACTGGATGCCTTATAGCAGCACTCGTTCGCTTCGCTCACTCGTTCTGCTATATGGTATCCAGTGCGAGTCGTCTACAAAGCATGCTATAATATTTTTAACTCATGTTTGGTTCGATTTGTACATTTCCATACACAAAGCAAAAATAAGAACGACATTTGCAGAAAGTTTTTTCCTCATCAACACAATTACCGATGAAACTGGAAGAGTACCGATACCACCGGCACAATGCCGATACCAGCGGAAGAGTACCGATACATCATATCGCGACACTGTAGCTTTTAGGCCTATGATACGGTATTTATACAAGCCTGTTATAGTACTAAAATCGACCCAAACATGAGATAAATATTTTCATGGTGTGCTTTTCACATTCACCATCTCTGACTGTTTTAGGACCGACTTGCATGTAATCCTACCTCTTGCAAACACCGTGAAGTATCGCTGTGCGATCCTGGAGACTAGAATCGGCAGCAGTATTTAGATAGTACAGTGATTTCTATTCCTGGTGCTATATGGTTTTGTTGAATATCAAAATCTAAGAAGAAACCACATACGTTTCATGATTTATTATATGTATAATTTGTTCGCATAACATTTTTATTTTCTGCATGTTGAGGAAAAATATATTCATATTTAAATAAACTCTATTTGCTAACAGGTATAAGCATGAATAACTTGTAACAATGATACAACGTTTAAACACGCTTTAATTATGTCCTTGTGAATTAGAATAGGTTTTGTGTCGTGACCTTCAACAGAGTGTTTTTGTGTCTGTATGGTTTTGAATGGACCCAGATTTTATGACTGAACGAGATCTGTGTGTGCAGGTTATATCCGACGGACGTACTACCGCAATTGACTACAAGTTAGGAAAATAAGGTGTCATAATAATGACGTGAGTTTGCCCTCGGAAATGGATTACACAGAGAGAGAGAGAGAGAGAGAGAGAGAGAGAGAGAGAGAGAGAGAGAGAGAGAGAGAGAGAGACAGACAGACAGACAGACAGACAGACAGCTAGACAGACAGACAGACAGAGAAAAAGAAACTGTGGTACCCCCATGAGTTTGGGAGACTTGTTTGGAGGAAAGGCAAGAAAAGGAAATACTATGAAAAAAAAGAACCACCAATAAGAGGAAATCCGATCTGACAATGATGTGTAAAGGAACGCATGTCAGTATATGTTGTACTCTGAATAAGAAAAAATCATGTCGTTCGGTATTTTTTTAATTATCTTTTATAGTACCATTTTTGAAAAGGATTGAAAACTAAAGGTGAGAAACTGTTGCACAATTGTAGCAAAGCACGAGCCCGTATTCCATTTACTATTATTCATTCTGTCGTTCGGGGGAGGAGACTATGTATATTTGAAGTGCGTGTGGATTTAAAGTTGAATGCAAATGCATCTAGGCATGTACGTGTCCATGTGGATTGATTTTGTCTTTGTTCAAACTTTATTTGAAGGCTGTGCATGGAGCTACCTGTATCAAATGGCGATCTTCAAGGCTACTTTGCACCGATATTTTTTTGCTATTGACCTTGTAACCTGCCCTGTCTTTGGTTGACCATGTATCTGCGCACGTCTCTTTGTTGTCCTTGCTTCGCTTATATCTTTGCCTTCTCAGATGTAACTTTTATGGAAATGAAGATGCGCAAAAGAGTTTTCAGGAAAGACTTTTTTGATCGCGATGCATAATATCGATTTATATAATATTGTGCTTTACTGTTGCACATTAATGCTTGGAAATGTGATGCCAATGTATCAGCACGCAACTGTTACCTATTGATGATTACCATAACGTGTCCGGTGCCGCATGTGTCGTCTGTTGTTGCCTTTTTTCCTGAAGAAAAAAGTTGGTCGACGGCTTTCCTCGGTACAGTATGTGTTTAAAACGTCTGAAGTAGGGGAAAAGAAACTGTGGATTCAGTTTCTGCATGGTAAATTTCAACGCATGTGGCGACACGAGAAGAAAGGTTTACAATGACGTGAAACCATCATGCCTAAAGGGGAGTTCACAGATTACCAACAACAACCTAATTTCCGCGACCATATTGTCCTAACAGTGGTGAAATACAGCAAGAAATTTTACAATGCCTTTATATGCCTATTTCAGCAATAACATTTACAGTAAGTATTCTAAAAGATACAAGAAACCTGTTTCAAATCTCACATATCGGCATCAACAGATTAAATCACTGATAACATGAATTTTCCCTAAAATTAACGAGATTTATGGACACCCAATAAGAATCAGTCCTCCTGCATTCCACAAATCAAACGCCAAAATATAACAAAACTTTGCTCACAGCCCAAAGACAACTGCCAGATCACAAAAGGAGCAGCAGATACCACGTTCAGGCAGACGACAGATGCATTAAAATATACAAATATAAAAAGTATGTCAATCTGTCTTACTTTTACAAACGTCTAAGCGTAAAAATAACCGAGTTGACCTTTGCACACTAATGAAGATAGGACTATGAATATATCATACATTAAAGAGACAACCTGCCTATTTTCAGGTACCACACTGGAGGCAATGAAAAATTAATTAAAAAAATGAATAATAAATAAAAAACGAAAGAAAGCTGTTAGCTGTATGCCAAGACTTTCATTGTATGTGTCGCTTTCAGGCGGGAGGCTTGTATCACCATATTATCGTCCTGCTTCTGGTTTTAGCATTCGCATATACTTTTAGAAATTTTAACCGGTATCTGTGAGTCACATGATTTTTTATTCTTTGTGTCATCGTCATTTGGTCAATATCCTTCGAGTAGTGCTAATAACGATTAGTATCCACGCCTGGGAGATATTGCTTTCGCATGCGTTCACCATCGTGTCCTTGAAAGCAAAGCTGATGCAAGTTATGTCATTCAGTGGCCCTTAGAATGTAAACTTGACAGCATTTTGTCAATATTGATGTGACATTTGCGCGCCTTTCAATTCTGATAGTTTAAACGATAAACCAGTACGACTTCAAAGAAAGCAGAAACATCTGGTAATCAGACGTGCTTGTGTGTTAGTGGGCAGCCCTGTGCGAAGTGATGCAGGGATAAATTATCAAAATTAATTCGAAAGACCTAAACTGTATTGATGCCTTCTTTGTACTTTCGCTATTGGCAACACAAAATCTCCGCCCAGAGCCAAAAACGTATCATATTTGTAGGGACCTTTGCTAGTCGCCTGAATGTCCAAGTTTTGTTAAAATGATATGCGTTTTGCGCTCTTTTCTGCTATATTCATAGAATAAGCTGATATTTATAATACGCAGAAGTCATTTTCTTCTGATGCAAAGCACTGGCATCAACCAACAATAATCCGCTCATTGTAAGTTTAGTTAAAAAAAAAGTGTAGGTAAGAAATATATGTATTGGCTTTGATGTACTTTGGGAGACGACAGCAATAGGGGGAAGGCAAATGTTGATATGCATAAGGGGCAGACTGAGTGGAAACAACATAGAGCTTCACATAATAATCTTTGTCAGGTCAGATCTCTTGAAACCATACGTCTTTCTTCAGTTTCTGTAAGTATTATAGACCAAAACAAAACAAAAACAAAAACAAAACAAAATAAGACCAGCTGATTCAAATATCTGTAAGTTATGCAGGCACTCATACATCAAGCCGGCACAATCTTGCCATATAGCGATTAAAACCTACGTGTTGTCACATCCGGGTCCGTGAATGTGCTGGCGACAGTTGGCGGCGCCCTCTTCTTTTTCTGCTCCCGACCAGTGTCGCCAACCGTACCAAAATGTGACACACGCCGTCGAATAGTATTACTGCTGACAAGGACACATGCACAGAGCAATAGTTGGGTATTTAATGTCAGGGACTTTGCGATTTTGTCACCACGTGTTATTTCAAGAGTAAAATTTTACGGGAATTTTGAAAATCATCACCTGTTGCATCTAATTTCTCGTCATATATACTCTAGCGAAATTTGATACCTTTACGTGAGCCAAAGAACTAACAACTTTGGATGTCACGGGTAGCCATTTGGTGCTGCCAACTTAAACAAAATTAAAATAGTATTATACATACACCCAACGATCAAATGTCTGTGATAACATTTTGAATTATGAGACCAACTTGGTCATGCAAACTGGATAGACCTATTTAAATAGCTGGAATAAAATAATAAGTAATCAATGATAAATACAATTCTATACACATAAAGAGAAAGTATTTTGCATACCTGTTGGATTAATAAAGGTAAACTGTACATGCAGATGCCCGTCACAGTATTATTATGTTTGTATCTCACAATTGTACTGATAAACAATGGAATTGCGACTACCATTCCAGGCACCATGGTGAACTGGAACTTCGATGTAGCACTCTTACACATGGTGCTCATATAGACAGGGTTTATCAACCAAACTACAAAACCCATATTCAAATAGGTTAAATGACTCATTTTGCTTTCTGGTACGTCATCCCAAATATAACCCTTGTGAGTCTGGCGAGTACAATTTAATAGAACTCTTAAGTAAACATTTTAAACCTTTACTATAGACTGTAATATTATTCCACATTATTTATACGCTGTTACTGCTAAACAAATTTGATAGTGCTGTGATGTCTTCTCTGTGCGTATGCTTGCATGTTCAAATTCCAAAATATTTGGGAGTTCAATGAAGATAATACTATTACTATCACACATGATTGTGATCAGGCCAAGAGAACTAACATGTTTAGTTTAAACATATATATATTTTGATTGGATTACCCAAAAGTATATGATACATGACTTAAGGAAGGGTTCTCCAAAAATGGAGACTCACAATGTATATACAGGATGCAGAAGACAGAACAATGGACAGTAAATTACCATGTAACAAAATATTTCTATAAAATTCGGTTACAACGTAGCGTTTGAACCTGAATGTCCCCCGTTAAGCATACCAATAACGTGTAGGTAGGGACTGAAGGGGAAGTATTCGACCCAGAGAAGCACAAAGTAGCTTGAAGCATTAATGCATACCGCTGGGCTCGGCCGAAGCAGTATGGCGGCAACACGCACTGCCACTGCGGAGCAGCCTTTGCGCTCAGCAGCTAGGGTGATTCTTACTCCGCCTTGTTATTGTCGACCCACTTACAAGTTACAGCGTGCAAACCCACGGTGGCATAAAACGACAGTTTCATTGAGTTGCCGGATGAGCTGAAACGTGAAATTCTTATGATTAAATTATGCAATGGTGCACCACCGTGAGGAACATGAGAGCAAGGAGTGTGCACTGGAGTTAAAGGTACACTGCTATGATACATAAAAGTCACGATATGTAATATTTGTTCGACATTGTATGCGGAGAAAAGAGTAAATATTCAGTTACAAGATAAATCGTCGCAATTCAACAATGAGATTTTGCACTGCCTGAAAAATTAATGCATTACATTCTTCTGAGAGTTCATTGCTCCCAAATACTTGATTGTTGACTAATCTAACGCTTGCCATTTGTAGGATTTAACTTGGATTAACACCAGGGGCTAATAATGGAATGATGATATCAAGTAGCTTCTTTCTTCCCAAGCATATAAAGGACAGCAGAGACAGTAATGTTTAAATTCCTCGGTTAGGTAGGAGCAGGCAAATGTGGGTCGCTGGACAATGTTAATTTTGTGCAGAGCTGAGTTTAACGTTGAAAAATCTAATCGTACCTGAGTATAACAACAACAACAGCAAGCAAGGTGGATTTCAGTTCAGACTTTAAGATTTGGAGGGAAAGCGTATTTCGTATATCAGCGGGAAGACTGTTCCAGAGTTTGATGGCATCAGGCAGAAATGAGTTTTTAAAGCGTTGAGTACGGCACTTAATGATGCACAGGTTACTGGCAGACCTATTGCGAAGCGTTCGATCGCCAGAGTGAAAGACAGGTAGTACTGAGTTCGATATGGAGGATAAATACTAGTTTATTTATAGTAGAATTATCAGCTTTAAACCCACAGTCTTGTCAGTCAGTAGATTGTTACCTATAAGGTTTTCATAGGGAGAATTGAACTCTAGTCGCTCAAAAACGTTTGATACATTACAGAGCAGGGAAATCGGTAGATAGTTGCTTTTAATTTGTTTGTTCCATTTCTTGAACACAGGGTAGATATTCGAGGGTTTCCACGAATCATGAAATTGAGAAATAGAAAGGGAACTATTAAAGATTTTAGTCAGAGGGCTGCTGATGGACTCAGCAGTATTTTTCAGGAGAATGTTGCCTGTTTTGTCAGAGCCTGAGGCTTACGTAAGCCTCAATAATAAAACTTTCCTGACACATTCTTCAGTGACTGCAAACTCACTCATGTGCTTCAGCACGGTAGGAGAATTCGGGAGGGGGGGGGGCATCATTATCGGCAGTAGTCACATGCGTGCTTGCGAAGTAAGTATTAAACATTCTACTTTTCGGAGTTGTTGGAAAAAATCTTACCTTCATAAATAACCAGAGGAATGTCCTTGTAGTTTTTACATTCGAGTAATGATTTCGACAGGCCCCACCTCTGTTTGGGATTTAAATCTTGCTCATCAATTTGGGTACGTAGTTTGGAAAAAATAGAGTTGATGAAATGTTTAACTGTGTTGACAACCTTATTGCCTTACTTTTTAAAGAACTGGAAGAACTTGTCACTTTTCACAGAGACTTCAAGAGTGAAAGGACGAGGTGTTTTGGACAAGTCCTTAAAACGTTTCCACGCACGATTGCGTTGGCGTATATGTTTTTTGGTCCCCGCTGTAACCCATGGTTTATGCTTTGGGCGAATGGTTACTTCTTTGTAAGGGATAAACTGCTTGACACTAGACAAAAATAGGCCAGAGCAATAGTATACTATGTCATCAACGAAATCGAAAACGTTGAAGGCAGTATCCCAGGAAGCAGAGGATACTGTGGTATTTAGACTTTGAAAACCAGCCTTTTTGAAATTCCATGCACCTCTTTTAAATGAAGAGTCTATATTTTGTAGGAAAGTGAACAGGAATAGGAATAAATTAAGTGTTTTATATAATACATAAATGATGTGTCGAGAGCACAAAAAACGTTGAGAACGATGTGCTTGCAAACAGTATTACTGGGACAAGATGGGAGATTATGATCTGGCCCCTACTTCTGGGACAAACACAGTAGGTGGAATAGGCTGTATGAGACAAAACCAGACGTATAAAGGCCAATGGCCACTCTATATTGTTCAGTGCTACAACCCATTGTGGTCACAAAATATTGATAAACAATCCTGTTACATCCATTTGGAATACAATGAGATACTAACTAAATGCATTGGAATTGGTCTGAAGACTTCAATGTCCATATTAGCAGGTATTAGTTGTCCATGACCCCACGGTGTTAAAGTGTAGAATGGGTGAATCGCATAATATAACATAGTCATAACATGAAATATGAACAAATGAGGCAAAAATATATAAAAACAAGAGGGCTGTGTGAACAGCCCATGCTCAGCTGATCTTGACATCCATCACACTTGCAGCTCCATGAACTTGGGAAAGGATCAAGGTCACCCATGTTCTGAGTAAGTCTGACCTTTATAGAAGAACACTAACATGTGCAACATCAAGGTTCAAGTAGTTCTTAAGTTATACTGAAGAGTAAAATTCATGTATGTTGCACTGTGATCCCAGAAACGAGGTCGAGTTCATTCATGTACTGTCTAAGCACGACCTCCAAACAGAAAGATTAACATGTGCAGCATCATGGTACTAACTCAAAACAGATCTCAAGTTATCAAGTAAACAGTCAATTTTGTGTCAGTTGTCCTGTGAATTAGCATTAGAATACCCATTGACTTACATAGTAATTAGTAGCAAAGCTGCATTGACCGATAAGTACCCGAATTGAAAATCCTTAAAAATCAGGAATCCAAACCAGAGCCAACAAGTAAACAACTTTGTTTGACCCTTCCACAAGAACATTTCCTTCACGTTTCAGCATAATCTGAGTCACGGTAATGTAAAGAAGTGAAAATAGCAAAACCATACCAAAATTCATTAAAAAAATTAGAAAAAACTGCAGCACCACCTGGTGAACAAATTGGGATCTAGGTGTCCCTGGGAGTGTCTATGTATGATATCAAAGCAATTGAGCGAGCGGTTTTAGAGGAGAAGAGTTTTTAAAGTTTGCCCCCAAAAAGAACAAAAAAAAAAAAAAAAAAAAAAAAAAAATCCAAAGACCAATAGAGCGTGACCATTGGAACAAACTTAATACAGATCCACCCAAGGCACATCCCAACCAAGTTTGAAGTAAATCTGGCTAAAATCATTTAAGTTATAATCATTACAAGAAATTCCCATGTTAAACTTTCCTATTAAAACTTTTTTAAAGATTTTTGAAAAAAAATCATAAAAAATCCAAATTTCATTGGAACATGACCATTGGAACAATCTGGTAGACATCCACCCAAGTTACATCCCCACCAAGTTTGAAGTAAAGCTGGACGACGGTTTTGGAAAAGAAGTCAAAAATGTAAATTAGCATTAGAATGCCCATTGACTTACATGGTAATCAATAGGAAAGGTGCTTTTACCGAAAAGCAGCCGAATTGAAAAAAAAATCGTGAAACATCAGGAATCCGCAGCATTCCCACATAGTGAACGACATTGTTTGACCCTTCCACAAGAAACATATCCACCACGTTTAAGCTTAATCTGAGTGACGGTTCTGGTGAAGAAGTCGAAAATAGCCATAACCACAAAAATTCATGAAAAATTTGAAAAATATTGTAGCGCCACATGGTGAACAAATTAAGAAAAAGGAGTCCCTAGGTGTCTTCCTGTGTGATATCATTGTTGACGGACGACGGACGACGGAAGGAGGACCATAAGATAAGCTCAGCTGACTGACAAGTCAGCTGAGCTAAAAACCCCATGTAAGTACCAAAGAATGATAACCAGATGGGAAAACAAAGTAAGATAAAACCATAGCGAGGAACGTGATGAGCAACACAATACACATGGTCGCGCTGTATTAATATAAACAGATTTATTCAACTAGATTGCTTGATAGTTAAAGCAAGTAAGGTACTACATTCCTTGGTTACAGTTAACTACTCTGGATGCTCTCCAGTACATATGAAAACATACAGCAGTATACACAATACACACCAGAAGAAACAGAAGACTAAATGCACAGCTTGCACAGGTGTACTGCAACTGATACCAAATAAAAAAAACTTATAAGTAGACCAATTGTCAAATTACAGGATGAAACGTCTAGTTTCTGCTATGAATGTCTGAATAGTCTGGAAGATGTATTTATTATTATTTTCAGGCAAATCACTATCACCTTTCAAGAGAATATGCAATAAAATATGACTTGAACAGTGAACTATTAGATTAACACCTCTAGCTAGTAAGTGACAAACAGTGTTCAGTAGACGGTCGCTTTATACCATGTTCTTAGGGCAGAACAAAAGGTAATGTTTTGTATCTTCAGAAGCATGAGATCGTGTATACGTTGATGCTGGAAGGATATTGACATCTTGTAGATGGGCATTTAAAACGGAGGAGTTAAGACGTAGCTGCTTGTGGCAAACGTTGAGGAAACGACTACCGTGTTTGACGTATGAAGGCTTTGCTGTCACTGTTGGGTTTGGAATTAATGAATGTGGATCACATGTTTCTGTACTATTTGAAAATTACTTCATTGGCTATGTTGTGCTGTGGGCTTTGTTCTCTGACTCATAGTTATAGTGGAGGTAGAGTATGTTTATAATGTTCCAGGTTCATAAATATCACAAAAACGATGTAGGCCTACTTTACTCTTTTGCTGTAAAATTAGCTGACTGACAAGTCGGGAGAACTAAAAGGTGATAGGCCTAACAGGTCTCTTTTTTTTGGCAGAAGTAATGAAATTTGTGTTTTGGGTGGTTAGGCCTGTACATTTGGAAAAGAACTAGTGTCTGCAGTTAATGATGAATATTTCTAAGGTTGAGAGGACCCGTTTAAAACCACCAGTTGCCTTTCATGGGTGACTGCCTGTCTCAAGTCAAGAGTGAAATTTGTTTCTTTACTTTGGTATTGGAAGAGAAATGTTGATGTTTTGGCAAGTCTGGAATCTCTTTGCTGTCATTGTTGGGTTTGGAATTAATGAATGTGGATCACATGTTTCTGTACTATTTGAAAATTACTTCATTGGCTATGTTGTGCTGTGGGCTTTGTTCTCCGACTCATAGTTGTAGTGGAGGTAGAGTATGTTTATAATGTTCCAGGTTCATAAATATCACAAAAACGATGTAGGCCTACTTTACTCTTTTGCTGTAAAATTAGCTGACTGACAAGTCGGGAGAACTAAAAGGTGATAGGCCTAACAGGTCTCTTTTTTTTGGCAGAAGTAATGAAATTTGTGTTTTGGGTGGTTAGGCCTATACATTTTGGAAAAGAACTAGTGTCTGCAGTTAATGATGAATATTTCTAAGGTTGAGAGGACCGGTTTAAAACCACCAGTTGCCTTTCATGGGTTACTGCCTGTCTCAAGTCAGGAGTGAAATTTGTTCCTTTACTTTGGTATTGGAAGAGAAATGTTGATGTTTTGGCAAGTCTGGAACCTCTTTGCTGTCATTGTTGGGTTTGGAATTAATGAATGTAGATCACATGTTTCTGTACTATTTGGTCAACATTTAAGATTTCTATGTTTAATTTAGATTGAAACTGCGGCAGGGAATCACTATCGCGAACATCAACAGGGAGGTTATTCCATAAGTTAATAGTAGATAGGAGAAATGACTCGCCAAAGCGATTTGTGGTAAGCCTAATTTATATATATATATATACTTTATGCACATATTTTCAGGCCTCCTGCCTATAATACATTTATATGTAATACAAAAATGAAATGAACACAATATGAGAGTGACACTTGATAACACAAATCAAAAATCCATATTTATACCACTGTTGCATCCAATAACTTAAAAGCTTTAAATATGTACAAGGATAAATTTATAATTGTTCCATGTTCTTCAGACGTCAAAAGTTTTACAAAATTATATTCAATAGGATATATGTGTGCACTAAGTGATTCTGGGAGGTATTTACATCTTAGATCATTATATCTTGAACATTTACACAACAAATGAATCTCATCTTCAATATCGTGTAAACCTTTAGATAAAGAAAATGAACACCATCTGAGCTCTTTATCCACATTATAATGTCTACCTAACTCAATATTGAGATAATGAGAAGCAGTACGAAATCTAGCTAGGGCTCTCATTAACTTAAATTCCTTTAAATCTTTAACATACCTTTTAACATTTAACAAAGTTTTAAATTTAACATAATGAAATAGCTTATTGTTGTCAATATCACTGTGCCAGTTTTGTAAGGCTATGTCTTTTAATCTTTGATCTATTTTTAAGTAAAAAGAGCTGAATATTTCCAACATCCTGTGTAATCCAAACAAGATCAAACCCAAATCTATAGAGTAACTGTTTTAAATTTGTAACCAAGGTGTTCCTTCCAGCCAAATTAAGATTAAAAAGCATGTCATAACATTGTCTAGGGTATCTATAAGTCAACAGACCTATGCGAGGCTAGGGCGATGGAACCCCTACCCAGGATGTGCAAACTGCAGCCCAGATCATAAACTACTCAAAACTTATAACTCTCCACTTATTTACTTGTATATGATTAAATAATGAACAAATATTTTGGAATTTCAGTATCATATATTTTATCTTCATACTCTTGGTACAGCGTTAACATAAAAATAATAATCTTAAGGAGTCCATGCTTCACTGCACATGACTGATTTTAAGTGAAAGTCAAAATTTGAAGTTAGCAACATTAGATTCAATGAAACCTGAAGTGGGTAATCATGTTTTTTGTTTATCACAGAAGACTTGTCTCAATCATTTGATCATCAACCCATCACAGTATGCTAGTTGAACCATGGCAAAGTCAATATTCTGTGTGGAGAAGAACAGGAGAAAGACATGCTGAATGCTGTGTCAAGCCCACTGTCCCATTTGGCGGAGGCAGCATCATGGTGTGGGGAGGCATATCAGTAGACGGAAAGACAGAGCTGGTGTTCATTGATGGAATCCTGAATTCCAGGAGGTACATTACTGACATCCTACAACCTCACATTATCCAGTATGCTGGTGCCATCGGGGACGAGTTCGTGCTAATGTGAGACAATGCCACACCACAAGTGTCCGTGATGTCCAGGGCTTCCTTGCTAATGAGGGTGTTGAGGTGATGGAGTGGCCTGCCTGTTCCCGGGATCTGAATCCTATAGAGCATGTCTGGAGTCAGCTGAAGCAGAAGGTATACCCTCAGATGGACGCTGCTTCAACTATTGATGATCTGTACCGTTTAGTTCAGCAGGAATGGGACAATCTGCCTCAGGCTTACCTTCGTAAGCTTGTATACAGCATGAGGAGAAGGTGCCAGCAGTGCCATAGCAACCGAGGTGGTTACACAGAATATTGACTTTACCATGGTTCAACAAGCATACTGTGATGCGTTGATGATCAAATCATTGAGACAAGTCTTCTGTGATAAACAACAAACTTGATTACCCACTTCAGGTTTCATTGAATCTAATGTTGCTAACTTCACATTTTGCTTTCACGTAAAACCAGTCATGTGCAGTGAAGCATGGACTCCTTAAGATGGTAATTTTTCTGTTAACGCTGTACCAAGAGTATGAAGATAAAATATATGATACTGAAATTCCAAAATATCTGTTCATTATTTAATTATATACAAGTAAATAAGTGGAGAGTTACAAGTTTTGAGTAGTTTAGATACTGGGACTTGCCCGAACTTGTCTACCGAGGACACAAATCAAGCTTTGCCGGCGCAACGCTATGTTACGAGCGTCAACACTGGGACTTATTCGACTACGCGCATGGCAGCCTGTACAGAAGGCAGACGTACCATGGTACAAAAAACTCTTAAAGTCATAAGTTTCAACTGCAAAGATTTCTTTCAGTCATTTGACTATATTTTTGAACTTTTACATGTATGTGATATTATTTGTTTGACAGAAACCTGGCTGCGACCCGAGGAACAATACTTCATCGAGCATAGTCTCTCCACGCACTCTGATTCAGCTGTTCATTTCTCTGTTTTTAGTCAATCTAGCATGACGGACATTGACCCTGTATAAAGGTCGATCATTTGGTGGCCTAGCTGTTACATGCAAAGTACAGCCGGATTTAATTTTTCATGCACTGGACACTCAGAATGACAGATCTATGGCAGTAGCTGCCACCAACAAGTGTGGTAATATGTGTCAGATTCTTTTAAGTGTTTACATGCCACACTTTAGCCACGACCACGGTCAAATTGATCGCTTCATGGAGACCATTCACTCCCTCCAGTCATTCTTAGATAATCATGCTATGTTATGCCCGGTGAAAATGTGCGGGGACTTTAATGCCAAACTTCCCAATAGATAAAAACTAAACAGTTTGTGGTATAGAAGCAATGGGTTTAACAGACATAGTTATATTTTGTACGACTTCCTCTGTGCCAATAAGCTCATCGTAGCAGACTTTTTATATCCTCAGTCTTGCGACTATACATATTTTTCTATCACCAATGGTACTTTCACTTGGATAGACCATGTATTTGTAACTGGTTATGACGCTAATGCTGTCTCTAGCTGTAAAAAAATGGACTTGGTAGCGTCAAACGTGAGTGATCATTTGCCATTACTGACTGCATTTTCTTTGACTTGTTCCCACAATACAGTAAGACGCAATCATTGCGAGTCAACGTATAACCTTTTCCAGCCAGCAAAGTGGGACAGCCAACCTCGTATAGACCGTTATAATTCCTTGCTTAGTAACAAACTATCCTCATTTAAGCCTCTTGTTTTGACAGATATTACCTGTAGAGATGAAATTCAGTCTCGTGTGAATACACATATCTCATCCATAAATGATGCCATTCATGATGCATCTCGAGAGGCTGGCTGTTCCTCTTTGCACTTCTTTAAGCCCCAAAAGTACTGGTGCCCACTCTGTCAGCTGAACAAGAAAAAAAAGTTTTGGTGGCATCTATGGGTTGCCAAGGGACGTCCTAGAAGTGGGGCTGTTTATGAATGTTATAAAGGTGTGAAGAAGTTGTTTAGGAAGTTATAGAGACAATATATGAAGAATGAACTTACCATACATTACAACAAATTAAACACTTTGTTTCATGAAAGCAAAATGACATTCTTTTGGAATAGGATTAAAAAGCAAAAACACAAGAAGGTTAATCCTGTGTGCTAATGACATGGCTGATTTTTATTCTGGTGTTATGAACGATGACTTACAGGTATTGACACCACCACAACAACATATTGTTGACATCGTGGAAAATAAGTACCGGGAGCTCGCCCAACGGACAGTTCCGTACAAAGACAGTTTTTCGATCTCGCCTAATTCAGTATCAGATTTGATAAGCAAGCTGAAAAGGGATTCATCTTCAAGATTTGACGGTATAACCGCCGAACATTTATTATTTGGAGAGTCAAATACACTCCTTAATTATCTATCTACTTTATATTATACAATCATTAGCTCTGGGATAGTACCTGATGTTTTTAAGACTGGCATAATTATACCAGTTCTAAAGAAAAGTACCTTAAACCCAAATACTCCAGATAACTATCGTCCTATTACTCTCAGCTCAGTACATGCAAAGCTTGTCGAATTGCTTATCATACCTGAAGACAAAGCCAGCGCTGCTCAGTTTGGCTTTCGTAAGGGTCACTGTGCTTCTTTTGGATGTGCCTTCTTGCATGATATAATTTCATATTTTAACAGTAAGGATTCTCCAGTTTATGCCTGTGCCCTCGATGCGCAAAAATGTTTTGATAGCGTCTGGCATAATGGGCTGCTGTATAAACTCTTCAATATTTTGCCTGCATCGCACTGGCTCTTAATATATGAATGGTACAAGAACTCGTACAATATTGTAAGGTGGAATGGCGATGTTGGTTAGTTTTTTCCAGTGACACATGGGGTGCGCCAGGGTAGTGTAATTTCACCATATTTCTTCAATATTTTTATTGATGTTATGCTGAAGTCTGTGGGCGCTGAACAGGTTGGCCTTCGTCTTGGTAATGATACGTACTCAGTTTTTGCCTATGCAGACGATGGCACCCTCTTCAGCGCTACTACGTCCGGCTTACAAACTTCTGTGGATATATGTTTCGAATATTCCAAACAATGGAGATTTAATTTTAATCCTGTTAAATCCAAATGTATTATAATGGGACCTATGCTATTTAATTCTTTACCTACATTTAACTTAAGCTCGCATACTGTAGAAATAACCAATTCGGTTGAAATACTGGGCGTGCACTTCACCTCGAAAAACACATGTAGAGCTCATGTTGAGCATAGAATCACCAAGTGTCGTCAAAGTTTTTACGTTTGGGTAATATCGGCCTCCCATATCCAGGCCTTCATCCGGATGTAAAGTGTCACCTTTGGAAAACGATATACTCTCCCATTCTCACATATGGGCTCTATAGTATCGCTTTATCTAGTGCCAGTATAAAAAATTTGGTGTCGGCCCAAGGGACTCTAGTTAAACGTTACCTGGGTATTGCAAAGCAGTCCCACCACTCATGCCTTTTAAAGGCTTCTGGCATTCCCCGGATTGCCGACAACGTATGTCGCAAAAACTCTATCTCTCTTTAAATTTATTTAATCGTATTTTTAAACTGAATACGCGCTACTCAGTTTTTATGCCCATCTGCTCGCAAAGTTTATTGTGCATGGGCATATGGACCAAGACACTATCATCGGTTATTGAAGAGTTATTGAGTACGGTTACTCCCCAACACAGTTCGCCTTTACCAGTAGTTGGCGTGTCCCCTCCGAGACACAGGAGGAAGACGGAGTTCTGGACACACTCCGTTATCTAATAAGCCATGACAACTTTATCAAACCATGGGCTGAGGAGCACGTCCTTGCAGTCTTATTGACAAGTTGTATTTAATAATCTCTTGTACTTCCATGGCATCCTTGCAGCACCGGGCCTTCCCCGGCGGGCTGTGCAGCGCTTGCGCTGCGCAGCTCGCTCCGGCGAGGGCCTGACGCTGCAGGATATATATCTTTATCAACGAAACTTGATATGTATCATCTTATATTTTCATGGCATCCTCGCAGCGCCGGGCCTTCCCCGGTACCTGCGCAACGCAGCATTATTTAGCTATATCTTATTGGTACAATGTAAAGCGGCTGTTAATTATCAATTATACTCTGTGTCCTTTTATGAGCTACACAGAAATTGTTTTGACAGTGTGTGGCATGAGGGTTTGTTCTTCAAATTATTTAACGTATTATACCTACCAGATTGGATGTTCACATATACCGGCAACCTAAAGGAGTCGTTAAATGGAACGGGGTGTATAATGTCCCATTTCAGTATCTCTTGATTAAGACAAGCCACAACTTACGTGTCGTGAGCACACAGATTGTATAGCACACTCACTAAAGTACCTACTGTTTCACGAACAATTCCAAAAGCCGTGGGGTTACGAGCATACACTGGCCATCCTATTGACTAAGGCGTTTTAATTGGTATAATTTCCTTATAAGTATCTGATTGAGTTCAACAATTTTATTTTAATGTTTTACTTTTATCATGTTGTATTCATATAATTTTCGATGTATTTTACATGTGCTTTTACTTTCTCCGCTTGTGGAGGTACAATAAATTCTTCTTCTTCTTCTTCTTCTTCTTCTTCTTCTTCTTCTTCTTCTTCTTCTTCTTCTTCTTCTTCTTCTTCTTCTTCTTCTTCTTCTTCTTCTTCTTCTTTGTATCCATTTCTATCAGTTTGATCCAATATTTGATACTTCGTTTCAAGTAGTGAATGTAAATGGGGTATCTACCACATTTATTTTTATTTTTTTTTTGCAGACGACGAACTGTATCTGCAATATCTACAATATCATCAGCAAATTTAAGAGCAAGAACATTTGGGCATTCTGGAGAAACAAACACTCCTTTACAACCCTGTTTTTTCCGACTCAAGTACAAAATCATTGGTATACAAAATAAAGAGGAAAAAGCTGACCATGCATCCTTGTCGGGTTCCTTTATGTTCCTTTATACATTAAAAGAATTCCGTTGGTCCTTCAGGTGTACGGATGCATGATGTTGATTCAGAGTACATTGACTTGAGTACCTTTAATACTTTCCCATGTATACCATAACTAAAAAGTCTATAACACAAATAGTCATGTCGAACTCGTTAAACGCTTCAGAAAAATCGATAAATAAAAGATATGATCTGCCACCTTTTTTGGTTGAACATTTTTCTTTCAGTGCATTTAATGTAAATATATGGTCAATTGTTGACGTGCCTTTTCTAAAACCACATTAAGATTCATGGATTTTTCCCAAGTCTTTCACTCCAATCTATAAGCCTGTTATTTATAATTTTCGCAAAAATTTTGCTACAGACAACTAAAAGGGATATACCTCTATAATTATCTTTAGCTTCTTTAGACCCACCCTTGTGGATCGCACATAAAATGGCTTGAGACCATTTGTTAGGAAAAGTTTCCTGGTTCAAAATACTGTTAAATAATAAGAGAAGATATGGTATTATTTTGTCTTTGGAAGCTTTAAAAAATTCAATGCTAATGCCATCAACCCTAGGGGCTTTCTTATTTTTCATACTTTTCATTGCCTTTTCAACTTCTGCAGCCTCAATTGGTATATTCAACTCCATTGGTTAATTTCCCATACATGTATCACACCATAAATCATGACTATTTAATTTTTCTTGTATTTCGCAATCAAAAGTACTATTATCCACATTGGGATTATATAATGCTTTAGAGTACTGAAACCATTCATCAGGTGTTATACTACTAGAACTATGAGAACATTGTCCTTAAATATGTTGCCAGCATTTGTTTACATCATTTTTCACTGATTCCAACTTACTATGTTGCTTTTAGTCCAACTTATCCTGTTTCTCCCTGCATAATGATCTGTATTTATTCTTGGCAAACCTATATTTTTTAAAATCATCTTCACTATTACTTTCTCTAAATTTTTGTAAAAGGCTGTTTTTAGTCTGTTTTGCACTCAGGCAATCTTCATCAAACCACCTTTCATCATGATATTCCTTGGAACCAAACGTAAGTGTCATATTTACAGCTGCTCTCTGATATATATTTTTTTCTAATATTTCTACGCTTTTGTCCACATTTTCCACTATATCTTCAAATGCCTTAAATTCACGTTCTGCAGTTTCATCCTTTAACATTGTAATAAATCGTTCTTTTTCATCCACATTCCAAGCAAATCTTACACAATCTGACATTGTTTGTTCACCACTGTTATGCTCATTCTGCAGTGAATTACTTTGTATAAAACATTTGATTGGACAATGATCAGACTCCTCGAAATCCAGCACATGAAAATAAGTTATATTTGAAAATAAGTTAGTATCTCCTATCATTTTGTCCACAACACTATGTCCATTATTTGCAAAGTAAGTAAAATTTCCTTCGAGATCACCCTTCATACGTCCATTAAATATATGTATATCAAAGTTACAGCATAACTCAACTAGGAGCTGTCCATATTTTTTCACCTTTAGAACCTTATTTGACCTGTCAGTATCAAATACATTCTTTTCATACCAGTCAGTATTGTCGATGTATTCTATACCATTATGTTCAAAAAATTATTTAAATTTCCAGATCTTGCATTCAGATCACCTGCTATTAGGATATGTGTATCACCATATTTTGCTTTCAATTCTGTTAAACAATCATCAAGATTTTCCATACCATTGTTACCACATTTCTCACTCAGTACTGAATTTTCTGGTGCTAAATATGTGGCTAGAAAATAAGGTCTTTCTTCAATCCAGTAACACATGTTTTAAACAATAGCATCACACAGTACCAGTCTATAGACTTGATCTTTTCAACCCCACCACCCAGTGAATCTTTCAGGTGACAAGTATTCCTCCATGTTTTCTTTGTTGTCTGCAAAAGTTAAAGCAGGTAAAGCCAGGTAAGGAGGTGCACCATGGGGTCAGGTCATAGACCCATGTCTCTGTAATGGCTATTACGTCATGACTCAATAGGGCTTCTTTTAACTCCTTGTTTCTCTTATGTCTATTTAGGGACTGAGCATTCCAGCAGATAAACTGTATTTGTGTTGGTACATCCTTCTGTAGGCTCTGGCCAAATCCCTATCCTCTCTGTCCAGCTGGTACAATGTCTATTTTCACATGATCATAAACATAAGCACGACCATCAACAATAAGTTTGTTATATTTTAATGTTACTTTTCTCTCAAGTTCTCTCTCTTTCGGCATGAAAGGGACCAACTTTCTCCTATCACTACGGACATGGTCTGTAAAGTCTTTTGAGGCTCTAAGCCTGGAGTCCCTGTTCAAGGATTTCCTGGCTGCAATCAATACTTTCTCTTCGACTCTCCATCATGAGAATTTGGCAATAATTGGTCGAGGTTTTTCTCCCTTCTTTTGCCCTATCCTGTGGGCTCATTCTATTTCAATTTCTCTCTCATCTTCTGCATTGTCAATTTTGAGTTCTTTTGCCATAATCCCTCTTATCTTGTTTTCACAGTCCAACCAGCTTTCTTTTTCATCTTTAGTATTCTCAGGTACTCCATAAAATATTACATTGTCAAGCCTTGACTGTTCCTCATGTTTGCTAACTTTTTTAATTTCTCATTTTCAGTCCTCAAATTGTCAAGCTCTTTTTCCATAGTTTCCATAGTCTTTATAGGATTTTGCATAGTCTTTTCTAGATGTTCAAATCTCTGTTCCAAGTTGGCATCCTCTGGTAAAATGCCTGGTTGTTCAGAAACAGAAGACTTGCTCCTTGTATCAGGGCCAGGGTTTGTCTCTATATCTCCAAACAAAAGCAGCACACATGCCAGCAGTGGCAGTCTGATGGCTCCACTTACTAACCTCCTGGTCAATACAATGGTGGCCAGTCTGTGGTATGGACTCACAGGCATGGTAAATGTACCAATCTTTGCTCTCCACTGTTCTGTGCCAATGTCCATGTTTGGTCCTATTTAGGCAATCTCTAGACACTAATAATCACCACTGATGAACTATATGTGAAAGTTCTCCTGGAGAATTTGCAACCTCATATTCAGAGCACTTGATTCCCAATTTAGGTTTTTTTGTCACCAGGTGTAAATCTGCTGCCCAATTTGGCGTAATTCAACGCAATTTCTCAATAGACCGTAGTGAATGCAACATCGCGGGGAACCAGATCATGTAGACATTGTGGAGTCAACCTACTATACATTGCAAAGAAAAGGATAGATTTGAATTATTTCTTCTGGTTTGACAAAGTTTGCCACCCAAGTTCTTCAAGAAGTAATACACGTGGAGTGTATCTAGTTGCGCCAAGGCAGATCTTGGCTGCCTCGTACTGCACAGCTTCTACAGATTGCTACGGGCTTGCAATGCTATTGTCAAGCAGGACACGCCCATACTCCAGGATAGGACGAATCATAGTAGCGTTCATCCTTATGACAGTCTGGCGAGAGAGTTTGCATTTGAGTCTGCATAAAAGGACAAGGTGTTGACTGCCTCCATTAACAATGCACGTTACGTGTTGCCATGACAGGTTGCCAAATAGTGTAACTCCAAGATGTGTATGTTGAGTAGCCTCAGGTGTCGCTGTGTTTCCAAGGAGCACAGGTGGGTGATCTGGCTTGTTTCTTTTAGATGAAAAATTACAGAAATTGATTTAGTTGCATTCAATGTCATGCACCAAAGCTTGCCCCAATGACAGACCTGTACAAGGTTGGAAGTAAGGCTTTCAGCAGTGGCAGTTGGCTCGTGGACAATTATAGGAATACTAATATCATCCATGAATAGTCGATGTCACAGGTAATGTTATCAGGGATGTCCTTTGTGCAAACGAGGAAAAGTAGGGGGGGGGGCAAGGATGAAACCTTGGGGCAACCTGGCCTCTAAGCGGAGCTAAGAGGAAGTTTGTCCTCCAAGAAAAACACGTTGAAGTTGGTTTGAAAGTTAGCCTGTATAGGTCGCAAGAAAGGATCTTCAAAGCCCAATTGGTTCAGCTTAAAATGTAAACAAGGGTATCCAACTCTATCAAAGGCTTTGAATATGTCCAGAAAAAACATATGAGCCACATGGCTCAACTCAAGTTCACTGCAAAGAGTATGAAGTATGCTAACAAGTTGATTATAGTGGACTCACTTTTCTTGAAACGAAAGTTTTTGGCAGAGAGTAAATTGAAGCTAGATGTTGTAGACTAAATGCTCAAGTACTTTAGCGATTTTACATAGGAGCAAAATTGCCAGTAGTTTTCCTTTGACTGTTTATTACTTTTTTATGAAAACAGAACACACATTGGACCTCTTACAAGAATTTGCAAAGCATGATTTGGATAAACAGCGATTGAATAGATCGGTAAGAAAACGTGAGATTAAGGCCATACTGTGTTTAATAAGGGTATTACCGTCAGGACCACATGCAAAAGTAGTTTTCAGAGACTTTAAATCTTTTCCACATCATGTACTCTAACATAGACAGGCGGGCCGCAGTCCAATAGGCAAAGTCAGGCAAGGGCATATGGTTATCATCATGTAGAACTTTACACTGATCAGCGAAATGCTTGTTGAATGTTTCACACTTTTCTATGTTGGAAGAAATGTACCTTCCATCGTTAACAACAGTTGGAATATTTTAATTAAGTTAGTGGCAAAGAATAGACTTGCTGAGTTTCCCCCATCTTTTAGGATTAATCTCTCTTGAGTCTGGCTCAGTTTGGTAAAGCAAAGACGAATAGAGTTTTTGATTTTTGTTCACAGTAAGATTTCATTTCTGCATATATAGCTGGAAGAGACGTTCAATATCATGAGTAGTAAGGAGTGTGTGGGGCCGACGCTTTTGTGTCAGACACTTTTACATATTCAAGGCGCGATTGCGCTACCTCATTAACCTCTTAATGCTATAAGTAATCCAAAGCTTGTCCCCGGGTTGAATGGTGACCTCGCAGAACGGAATAAACTGTTTAAAACAGTCAAAGAAGAGGTCTGACCAGTATGACACATTCTTGCTTAGGGAATCGACCAATGTCCCAGGGAGCATTGTTGAGTACATTGTTCAAATTATCAAAATCTGCTCCCTTAAAGTTCTAGACAGAGCTTTTGAAGGGGCGATTCTTGTGATGAGAATCAGGGAAAGAGCAGAATATAACGGAATAATTTGACGAGGAAATAGGAGGGAGTATGCCAGAGTTTAGAATATACAACCAGGGAAGTTAATCATCATGAGGTCCCGCGGGTTACAGAGTACTCAGACACAAGAGTTGGTTCAGTTATGAGTTGATGTAGGTTGTTTTGTGCTAAGAGATCAAAGAAGCGCTGTCAAAGTTCACTTTCATTGTGAGGAGAGTCCCAACTTTGACAGTGATAGTTAAAATCACATGTTAAAAGAAGTATTTTAGGGTTAAGTGCGATAGAAGACGAGATGGAGTGAGATAGATTGTCTAGGATCAGGTCTCTCTCTCTCTCTGTCTCTGTCTCTGTCTCTGTCTCTGTCTCTCTCTCTCTCTCTCTGTCTCTCTCTCTCTCTCTGTCTCTCTCTCTGTCTCTCTCTCTCTCTGCGGCAGATTGGCCTGGTGGACGATGATACAAACTTATGATCAGTTTACCAGAAGGAGCAGTAAATTCAGCCAAGATGCTTTCACTACTGGGAGTATCCAGTTTAACACATCTTCTAACAGGTAGATTGCCTTTTACATAGAGGCCAACCCCTCCTCCCAAACCAGTTTCACGATCCTTACGTAACGATGTTTGAAAGCCTTTTTTTGTTAATAAAGAATCTGGGTAGCTATAATCTAGCCACGTTTCAGATAATGTTATGACTTAAATTGTTTTAAGACTCCGCCAAGCCACTTGTTTCATCAAGTTAACCATCAGATTCTAAGCTTCTGACGTTGGTATGACACATGGAAAACGTTTTGAGAACAAGATTATCAACTAGGCCAGGGTTTGGATGAATGCTTATGGAGCGAACCTTAATTATAGGCACCGTCACATGTCTCAGACTATGTAGACGTTCAGTAAGTAATACTGAAGAAAGGACTATGAGGAAATAAGGTTTAAAGATTAAAATCATAATTGTAACAGGTATACTTTGAAGTGTTGGCAGATATAAACAGGAACATAAAACCATCTTTGCCGGGAATAACCCTGCCACAGCCCCATGTTGCTCCAAACAGATGGCCATTAGGGAGTACCATGCTGAGAAATGTCCAATGCTGAACATTGATTGACGCAACAGAAAAAAATGCATTCTTTATAACAAAAGTCCAATGCGTATATGGCATTGTATGCTGGAGAACGTAGTCTTCGAAGACACACGTAAGGTAACATAAGCAGGGGCACAAAGAAGTGCAGAAAACGAAAATATACAGACATAGCAACATAAGAGCAGACAACACAACGTAAATTTAAAGTAAAAAAACAAGGGTATAAGAATTCAAAAAACATTATGCATGATGTAACGTGGTACATGTATCCAGATTCCTGGATAGGATGATTATTCAGACAGGATAGTCAGTAAATAAACATAGTAATTATACAGAGTATTGTGTGCTTGATGAAGCAAGAGTTCACAACATGCATGCATGTACATACAAATACATACATATACTCACATAGATACACACATATATACAAATGCATATACACACATACATATACTGCAGTGGTTAGGACGTACGGTGGAGGCAGCAGAAGAACAGGTAAGGTGTTGCCTCCTTGGGTAAGGTAAGGAAAAAATATGATACACAAATCTGTCATAAGATGGGAGTGCAATGCATAAGTTCGCCATTGTGTAAGACTAACAAAAAGTACACTGATCAAAGAGAAACCACTGATTGGCTGAAAATAAGTGATAGGGAACAATCTCAATTCATTAAAAGTCAGTAACGCAAGCTTAACAAACCACAAAAGAAAAACAAACCAGTTTGTTAGAGAATAAGAAAATTAAAACCACAGTGTTCTTTTGAGTTTGATCATTCATCTTTTAGGTTTAAACATATTTATTTTTACTGGAATACCCAATAGCATGGAATATAACTAATCCATGGGGTTCTCCAGACACGGAGACGCACAAAATGATATATACAATACACAGAGGACAATAAAATGTACACACGTGACTATGCACTCAGGTAGACATGTAGCCTGCGGAAAAAAGGACAAAAGTAATCACATCACATGTTGGAACATTGTCCACACAGTCTGTTATGACACTTAGAGGGGGTCTCATATGATACCACGTACACTGCCATGTATCCTGTGATCCTGTTGACGGGTTTATTAGGTGGTGTACATGGTACATGTTCAAGGACGGGTCTGACATGCCTCCACACGTAGTATAAGATGGGCGTGACAAATATTTGCCAAGCGTTTTCATGTCACTGTGTTTCACACTGTTCATATGCTGGATCATTAGCACCTCTTCAGCCTGTTTTTGTGGGCAATGGCAATGCAAATCAGGACAAGTGTGCATTTACAGCGAATGTGCTCCATTCAGTAAACCCTCAGAGATCAAGGCCACTTAGCACCTTTGATTTTTCAACACAAAGACATTCCAGACAGTGTTGTTTCCATTGAAGCTATCGCAAATTTTGAGGAAATATTGATGGGCCAGTGTTGCGTGTTGAATGCACGCAGAGGCGAAAATACCATGATTCCTGTGGGTTCAAACACGCACAAGAGTCTTGCCTCCATTTGGCGGATGGCAAACACAATAGAGACGAGAATCCTGGTCGTTTCTGTGTCATTACTAATATCACTGGGGTACTCTCTGTTGCCAAATATTGTGACAGGGGAATACACGCGATCCAACAGCGGAAAGAAGACACACTATTGTGTCAACACCTGTTTCTTTGTTTGCAAGAGGCAAGGACTGCGTCTGCGCAGCCTGCAAGGAAAAGTAAAAGGACAGTCCCAAGGTGAGACCTTGTAGATATGTCCAACCTGTAAGAAAGTATAAGAATGCCAAGTGCACACAGTCAAAAATAACTATGTCGAGAATACCAATTATGTTATGAATGAACTGCCAAATTACTATCTTCATTCTAATCTATCTATCTATCTATCTATCTATCTATCTATCTATCTATCTATCTATCTATCTATCTATCTATCTATCTATCTATCTATCTATCTATCTATCTATCTATCCATCCATCCATCCATCTATCTATCTATCTATCTATTTCTCTATCCATCCATCCATCCATCCATCTAACGATCAATTGGTCAGTCGCTCTGTCTGTCTGTCTGCTTGTCTATCTATCTGTCTGTCTATGTATATGTATGTATGTATGTATGTATGTATCTATCTATCTATCTATCTATCTATCTATCTATCTATCTATCTATCTATCTATCCATTCATCCATCCATCCATCCATCCATGGATGCATCTGTCTATCTATATGTCCGATAATTTTCAACACTATCAGAATCACACTAGTAGAGGAAATTAACACATACTCGTTTATAGTATGGACCCAGGAAGTAGAATTGTGAAGATTTCATTTTAATCCCATTCACCCCAAAGTTCAATGTGCTAGCTGTGATGTTTTACACGACACGTCCAGTACATTGATGACACTACAGGTCTGTAAGCCACCTGTCAGAACACCCTTTGGTTTAGAGAAATAATCTTTGATGGAGCCAGCAATTTCCAAGCAGTTGCAGCGTGGTTGTTTCAAGAAGGATATAAATGTCGCTCCGCGTAATTTAACTGTTTCAAAGCCCAAATTGGAATGAGTCAACAACATTTGTCCATACATCTTTCGGTATAATGTACCCAAAGCATGCAATAAACAGCTGTTGACTTAGATCATTCTTCCGGTATGGGCTGTCTTCTGGTTATTGCAAATATGCTGGTAACTAATGGCCAATTTACAAGGCGCGTGTAAATGGTATCGTTAGTTCTATTTCGAGCACATCGACGTTATTGGAAAGAGCAATAAAATTGTCAAAAGGAATGACTCCATGTAAGTCTTGGAATGTACATTAGTCAGTCCATGGCTCCATCAGAAATCATATATGCCAGATCCAGGATCATGCTTCTTGAAGTGGATGCATTTTTAATATGACATTCATCAACAGTTTCATTTACTTTTACCCCGACGTTGTCTGCATTGCCTTAAGTGTTTGGCCCACAAGAACTAAAGATAAGTTGCTAGCTTCGATCTTTCCAGACCAAGGCAAATTAAACTTATGTGGAGCCTTATCCAGACCTGCCAAATTATGAGGTGAATCTTAAGTGAAAACAGATGGGAAAATAATTTCTCAAATGACCTTCTGCCAATACCTTTAACGTCAATGTAGTAAAAGGGAAAGGTATTGGAGTCCAGCGCACATATTCTTTAAGACAGCAGCTCGACGTTTTAAGACTTCTTGTTGTTATTTACTTATGACAAAGTCTGTTTAGACACCTTCTATCAATGGTCTCTGGTTAATGATGTCGATCTGTTTGACCAACATGTAAAAAGTGAATAAACAAACAAATACCACTACTACTACTACTACTACTACTACTACTACTACTACTACTACTACTACTACTACTACTGATCATAATAATAATAATAATAATAATAATAATAATAATAATAATAATAATAATAATAATAATAATAATAATAATAATAATAATAACACTTGTTTAAACTAGAAAACAGACAACTAAGTGACTGATGTGAGATGCATGAAAAACCTCAGAAGAGGACCAGCTTGTGCTGGAATGTTTGAATGAATGCAGCTTTGCTGAAAGCTTTACTTTAGATGATCATATTGACAAATTTGCTAGATTCCTGTATCGCCGATGTACCTGCGAAAGGCTGTAATACACAAATTTACTGTCTGAACAGCCGTGCCTCAGCCGATCTTGATATTTTCAGCCAAACAATAAGTCACATTCTGGGTTTCTAGAAGTGCTTACAATCCCAAAGCCATTGGTCCAGTGGTTTCATAGATGAAAAAGATTTCCCCTTTATTGAACTTTAATTCAAAATACAAGAATCACTGAAGCATAAACACTAAAAAACACTTAATAGGAACTCACACAAGGTACCTCCCCACCAAGTTTAAAGTGCAATATACTTTCTATCCTTATAGTACCCATACTAAGATGTACTTTAACCGATCATCAGGTCATTTAAATGTTTGTTAAAAGTCATAAAATAAAAGTACTCTATGTTGTGAACAAACTTACTTGAGATCAGCTCAAGCAATACATTTTCAGCAAGGTTGAAGAGAATCCAGCTTTTGGTTCAGAGGAGGCCAAAATTACAAAAACACACCAAGTTCATCAAAACAGTTGCAGAGTCGTCTATTGACAAATTTAAGATGTAGAAATCTCCAGCAGTGTCTCTGTGCAATTTCAAAGCAAGCGGCCGAATGGTTCTGGAGATGAAGATTTTGTGACGAAGTGCAACCATTTGGCAACTTCAGTCTATACATGTCATTAAAGGTACGTCATCGCCACGTTTGAGCTGAATCTGGCTCTTGACTTTAGACGACAAGTAAAAATACAAAACAACATATTAATTCCTATTCATTAAAAAATCAATAAGAATGTATGCATTACACCACAAGTATCCAATCTGAAAACATATGGCAAAGGTCCGCCAGTTGGAGCAACAGCACCTCATAATCAATTTTGTTTGATCTTCTCACAAGGTAAATTTTCAACAATTTCCAGCGTGCAGTCAGTAAGACGTTTTGAAAGGCGTCGATAATAATAGTAACACATTACAAAATTAGAACAGAAAACATCAGAGCACCATTTGATGACCAAGGTTAGGATTTGAGGGTACTCAGAGGTGCTCATGTGCAATTTTGAAGCAATTGAGCAACAGGTTCCCAACTTACACACACACATACACATACACACACACACACACACACACACACACACACATATATATATATATATATATATATATATATATATATATATATATATATATGTATGTATATATATTTATATATTTGGACACAAAGTAAGAAGAAAATTCCAAAAATTGCAAAAAATAAAAATAAAACATGACCTTTTGACCTTTTGAGGAATCCACCTCAGGCAGATCCCCACCAAGTGTAATGAGGAGCCAGCAAATAGATTTGGAGAAGTCAGAAATGAGTAATAGATGTAGAAAAAGAGAGACAGCCAGACAGAAGGACAAACAGAAGATTGAGGAATGATGGACCACCCTGTAACTTTACCTGACTGACAAGCTAGCAGAGGTAAAAAGGAACAGTAGAGTAATTCTTCCGTACAATGGATGGAAAAGATTGCTCACAAAGATGGAGTTTCCACATAATATACTCTCAGGGAGGTATACACTGCCTGAAAAACCTACTTCAAGTTGTATAGTATTTGTGAAGTACCATATATTGCCTCTAGATTCAGCAGGTGTCTGCATTATGGTGTTGGGGAAAAATAGTATGGCTAAATTGGATTCTGTGATTGAAGACACGGTCAATACCACAAAATTCAGAATGGGTTAAAAAAATTTAAAAGGATGTCTTGCATTACTTGTTGCGGGGACTGAAACACAGCTCTTTAAATATGAATGTCACACAACTGGTTGTTTAGGCCGCGTCAGTGTTTCTCAAGAAATATAAGCTTACTCTCCACCTTGCTCTATGACAGCCAAGAGTCACATAGAGGAATCATGGCCACTCATTGGAAGTAAGTCATGTATGCGAGAGGAAGAGCAATAAAGCGTAAATACGTGCTGTTATTTATCAACGGGCATATGCCACCTGTTAAGCTTCCTGTTTTGAGAGGAATGGGATGACCCTGAAAGTAGTTTTTGGTTGGTAATAACATATTTTGTATTTGCCTCGACCCCATAGTGCTTCACTACAATCTATGCAGATGTCAGGTGCCACTTCACCGCAGTTACATTAGCGATAGAGCACATACCAAGAATGTACATAACGTCGTCTGTCCAAGCATTGTTTTTGAAAGCAGAAGTGACAGCAGTCAAAACATACAACGGATAGGCTGGTATTATTGGAACAGTTGCTTAAATGCACTGTGCATCGATGGTATTATCATTTACTGTTGCGTTACACCAACCACAGGTGAAGTTTAACGGTGAAAAAATTGCTACAGTGTGACAAGGCCTGCGTCCTATGCGGTTTATGCTATGTTTTCTGTTGACCTTTCCCCACGTTTAGGCTCAGTTAAGTGTGTGTATTAAGATGGCAATCATTATAATTAAGCGAGACATGCACCCATATAGAGTTTCGGTCACACCTCCCTGATTTTGGTTACTTTTCTGATAAATATGTTTGAATTTGTCAAGAAAGTGTTTAATGTAGCGGCTGCTGAAATTCTTCAAAAGCATTTATACTGTATTCAGCACGTATTAATCCTGACCTTGAGATGACCTCTACCTGAGGTGAACTTTGACCTTTAAAATGACATTTTGACCCAAAATTGACCTTTGACTTTGACATTTAAGATGGCCTTTGCCATGCTACGATCGAGCTCTTTTATGCTCGGAACCACATCTACTGGTGTTTAAGACATTGAAGATTTATAACTTTAATTAGCCCTAATTTGCACAATTTTGAAAAGCATGACTTCTCTTTATAAAAAGGTAAGACTTCATCTATAGATGTATAATTATGCAAAGTTTGTAGTTTCTACGCATAATACATGCTTGAGTATAACATAAATATGTTGACCATTGAAATACGATGGTCAAAAATTTAATATAGAAGGATATGTTTGTTTATCTTTTTTTGTTTCCAACAAATTATCAAATATGAAAAGGACATTCCCGGGCGGTGCATTTAATGGCGTGGGAATCGCATGTGCCCTGTCTACACCTGTGACAAGCAGACAGGGCTTCAACAGGTAATCCTGCAACTTTGGTGGTACATTGGAGAAGAATTTCACTTTTACATTTTCTGAGAATGAACCCACCCACACACACATACACACACACACTACCTTCAGTCCGACAACTTTTCAAGGTAAAGACAGTTTCTGTTGATAGGCATGTATAAGAATGCCCCGCACATGTTTGCCAAGAAAGCCATTTTATCATCACCATGTTCTTATTGTTAAAGTCACCCATAATATTTGCTCCTCCGATTCCTGGTTTCTTTTTAAATATCACAAAGTTTGCCTCTGCAAATGATAAGGTATTTTCCTTCGATCGAGAAGTATGGGATTACTTTAATTTCAAAGACTAAGTTATTCTATAACATATGTAAGTGTATATCTTCATTCTGTTCTCATAAATAACAACTGGTGTTCATTTTGGAAGCTGCGCGCACTTTACATGCGTGATCTTTGCATTATTGACATTATTAAGCAGATCTCATTCACAAGATATCGCTAGCCTGCCGAAAGAGAGAGCTCTCGATCACGCTTAGTTCGTTTGGGTATCTTGATGGGAGAGGTACATTAAACATGAACGACCCCTTGCTTTGAAAGCGTAGTCGATTTCCTAGTTCTTTTTCGAATTCCATGACAGCCCCCTCCTCCTAAAATACTATCGACAGTGTATAATTGGAAACGCCCAGCTACAGATGCTCTTGGTAAGATGTTATCATTATGATAATCTGGGGCAGATCAGGGAATCTGAAAGAAGGGGACACCGCCCAACAATTTAGGATGCTAGGCTGTCCAACGGCTAGAGCTAAAGAAAAGACAGGGCCCAATCAAAGCAGATAGCTGGGAAACTGCATGATTTTGTCAAGAACACCTGGGGAAGTCGAATTTATTGGATACAAAAGCAAAATGTTATAGTAACTTACTATGGACATTTTTGAACTTTTGTATATGGTTTAGTGCATTCTTCGGAGATGCATCACCAGTATTTTTTCTCCAAATATAGGGTCTTAGAAAAAACATTGAAGACAGGGAGCTTGCTTTGTTTTCAATTTTTCCCTCAAAGTTTGGGATATACAAGGGTGGTTGAAGGTGGTCTTTTTGGCAGAGCCTATGATGCCCAGGTATAGTGACCAAGTGCCCCCTCCTTAGTTTTGTTCAATTTTACCCATACACAAACAGAAAGGGTTCCACGCACAAACGTTCACACTGCACACTGGTCATTTGGTACACTCGGCGACCTTTTCATAAAAGCAAAAATAATTCTTTTAAGTACACATCGGCAGTACCTGATTGTAGAAATAAAGAAAAGTACTTCATCTGCCGAATCATTGCTCGAACGGGAAGTTTCATGTGCGCACAGACGTACAATAAAAGTTTTCAAAACGAAAAGAATTTGCTTGGTTGTATAATAAATTTCCAAACAGTTTTTTATTCCTTCTTTAATATTTTTTCTCTTAGGCGAGTTTGAATCTTGCATTTAAAACCCAAAATTGGTCTGAATTTCAGTACTTAGTAGTGCAGAAACGTCCATGCGACAGACTAAGTACATAAGAATATGTACATTCTCTTTAAGTGTTTTTCACATTCCATATTCCATGGTGTACATGCTTTCACAGTAACCACTTGAAAATAAGGCAGCAATCTAATATGTATGTACAACATGGATAATATTAACACATTTAAAACTTCGAATCATTAACAAAAATAAATGACAATGAGATATATTTTGAACTGAGGGCAAATGAAAGTGATGGTAACGGAATTGAGCGACGAAGACCGATCGGTGAATAAAACATATCATTCATGAAAAAGACATTCACAATACAGGCAGCAGGAATCCAGAAAAGGTATCAAAAATAGCAAATTAAAGCGCTGTTGGAGATACATAGGGGATACTGCTCTTCATCCGTTGTTATTGCATTTATTCCACGGCTAAAGGAGATGGTTTACACAATAGTGTCTTTCTTGTCTTTTTTTAGGTCGGAAATGAAAGCCGTTATGGCCTCCGACTAGGTTACATTACAAGTTATATTTCCAAACTTTGACACGCGGTAGTGTTTGACACGAAATACATATCCATGCTAAGCGTTAGAGGGATGTGATTGATATGATTTGCTTTTGATGTATTTTTGACAAATATGGTTCATACGTGTTGTTACATGAAACAAACAATTGCAATATGAGGTATTTTCAATTCAGTACGGTAATCAAAATTACAGCAGCAAACAAACATTGAGTATGATCATTTACAGACTTTTCATATTGGTGACGAGGTGTTTACGTCATGTGTGAGGCTATGATAATAATAATTTTATTTTATTCGGAAAACTACCCTTTTACAGCGGGGGCATCAATAGAACGGGGTTTATTCCATGATGCGTCCAAGTATAATTACAATAAGCCGTCTATATTACAAAGTAAAGATTTGTGTGTGGTAGGGCTGTATCTCCGTTCAGCATTGGGCCGTAAAAGACGGAAATATATTTCATTTGACCAAAGTAAACAATCACCACATGCATGGCCATATGCTGACTAAGTGTAGAAAAGCCTTTTCAATTTTACGATTATGTTTGTTTGAATACTTGTGTACAAACTGTGGTGATTAATAAATATTAAACAAGAACAAGAACGTTTATTTTCATCTTCTAGTAAAGCAATTATTTTGGCAAACGAGCCCCGGCAGAAACCTTCAAATTATATTATCGAGAAAGAGAAAAGACGTAAAAATTGCAAAAATATAGCACGTGTGAGATATTCCGCTAATTTTCCAGATTCGGAACCCTGAATTTTGTGTGAATCATCAGGAAGATTACTGATGGCCTGTGCATTAATCGAGATAGTACTACTTCTTTCCTGAATATCGAATTTAACGAACCTTTTGTGTTTCATCGCGTATCAACTAGGTAATTTATAAATCTTTATGTCGAATATCACATGAGAAATTCATCGATTGATGTATCGGATATCAAATGGAAAATTCATCAATTCACGACACGTTACTCTAACATGTTTACCTTTCAGCTGCTATTGCAATCCTTTAATCCATGTCCAGGCATAAGTCAGTAATGTGTCTATAAGTGTCTGGACTTCACACGGTAATGGTGAATTTTATCGACAAAGAAACAATGGCTTCGAAAGAATATGTATGCCCTTTTACATTTGCATATTATGTGGTATTCACATCAGTATCGGTGGTTTGCACAAAACTGGGTATCAGCTATTAAAGAGATAATACACTGGTATATTTCCATTAAGATCGGTTTCAAATAGGAAAGAGGAACTTTATGTATACCGCCATGAAGTTATAGAAATTAGTGTTTGCTTATATCATTCTTCAGATTGATATAAGCAAGTGGCCTCGTAGTTTTCAACCGCGGGGATGTAATGCTGATGTGACGATATGCAACCTTTTCCCGTAATAATTACCAGGAAGCAACGGACATTTAAATGTAGTATGCGTCTTTCTTTCTTTCAGTCATCAAGAATGATAATAATATACCATTAATTGAAAGGTTTCTCCAGTGATTGGTTGTCTGTTTGTCTGGAACGGCGAAAGCCACTACGGGATGACGTATCCGTTATTTGTGGGAACCGTAGAGCAACTGCATTATAAGGCTGTTCCGCAATAACGATACCAGCAGTGGTAATTTTATCCACATGTTGTGATTTTCTTTGTTACTTGAGGCATAAGATGTAACTTGATGATGAAATACTTAGCATCAGTAGCTTTTTCATTATAAAAGCCGCCCTGTTTTCATGTTCTAGATCACTCTGATTGAGGTTGCTAAATTTAAGGCTTGGTATGACAGGATTAGGCTGCTTGTAGCATGCTCATATTTTTCAGGTGATAATGCTACACAAAGGCAATCCTAATAGAATAAGAGATTTGCATAACTATATACCAAAGAATACTTTTAACATAAAAATATCTGATAGACTTCTCATTTTCTGTTTTAGCTTTCTATGGTGCATGAAAATTGTTACCAGTCAAGATTAAGTGCAGGCACGTCAAAATGTGTCTCGAATTAATAACCAATGGACGCAACATTATGTTTAAGTGCCTTCAGAAACCCTTTTCACACTTCCCGCAACACAAAATTAAAACACAATGGAATGTAAATGTATTTGCCGTATTAATATTTCAATTCATTTTTCTCCAAATTTACACAAAAATGCTGGAGGAAATGTGGTTTGATTTATGTACGTTTTAGTAAAATTAGCCCGTAAAATATGTAAAAAAAACCCCCCACTTAATGATTCATTAACATATTTAAGCATACTAATCATGAGTATAATAATGCAAAGACGTTTACAAAAAGCCGGGGTTTTTTTGGTTTTTGTTTTGTTTTGTTTTTGTTTTTGTTTTTGTTTTGTTTTGTTTTTTGTTTTTTTGTCAGAGAAATACTTAAATTAAAATCAATGTTAAGTCTTATATGTTGGAAATTTACTAAGCGCACTTCTCTTTGATACTGTATCTGTTCAATATGTATTGCATTTGGTATTGCATCCAATTAAAAGCATCCCCGTGGACAGTAATTGCTCATCCCTGCCCACTGATTTATATCTTTCTTGGCTTGATTATGATTTCATGCAGAAATTATTAGTTTTAGTTTTTTTCTTTTGCAAAACATTTATTGTTCTATGCCACATATATTGACGATATTGCTTCTATAAACGCAAAAAATATTCTAATAGCCAAGCACATTCATTCTGCTGATTTTCTATGGAGAATGCTGATACTCAAGATAATAAAGAAGCAGATATTTACAGAGTGCAGAGTGAGCTATTTGATTTTGACCATGTTGTTGTGCATGTGGTCTATGTACTGAAATCCCTTCAGCTGTGTAGACTCACTCTTGCTACACAAAATCTCGTAAATATTATGGCAAAATCTGCCCCATCAAACCGCTATTGAAGACCATATCCGTCATACAACGATCAGTATAAGAGCTACTTTGAACTCTTCATTCTCACCTTTTCTGCAATAAGCAAAGCCGCCGTCGTATCTCACATCCGTTTTTCCCAAGGCTGTTCATATTTGATGTCTTAGAGCGGACGCAAAAGTGGACACACAACCTCGTACATGAAGGCAGGGATAAAAAGAAGCAGAAATAAAAACATACTTAAATTCATTTAAAAAAAGCAAAAACAAAACAAAATCGAAGAAATGGGCTAAGCGGTTTTGGAGAACACTTTTATGTTATGACCAGCAAATGAATATATATATATATATATATATATATATATATATATATATATATATATATATATGTATATATATATATATATATATATATATATATATATATATATATATATATATATATATATATATATATATATATACATATATATATATATATATAAATATATATATATATAATCTAAATATGAAGCTTCACCATTTGAAGTTACTTGGTAGAAACCCAGCCAAGGTACATATCCAGCAATTATGAAGTCAATCTGCTCGTTGCTTTTGGAGTAAATCTCGAAAAAGTGAATTGATCACGACGGACAAAGACGGACGAAGGACCATAAGATAAGCTCAGCTACCGACACGTCAGCTAAGCTAAAAATGCATGTCCGGGAATTAAAGGCTGCGAAACAGGCTGATTGACGGCTGGTAAATTTATTGCCTTTTGAATTTTGATTTTTTTAATGGTACTTGAGAACAATGATTAATAAGGGTTAAAATTTAAACATGCACAGTGACTGGATTGCACATGGGATGAAAGCTTAGATAGACAGGACATTTTGGAGAAGGGGGAGTCGAAACGACACGGCTGATGAGACAACATTATTCTTGTTTGCATAATCATTGTGCTGTAATAATGGAACTGATGTTCACCATGATCACAGGTGGAGACGTCTGCAGGCTTTACTATGAGAGTTGTCTCAACTACTCGTCGCCTGGCTTGTTCTGGCTCGACGCCATAATCGCTCTCACACTTATTCTTAGCGTTTACTTTTTTCTATCATGGTGCAATGTATGCATGTATAAAACAAAGTACGGGACTCGCGAAAGTAAAGTAACATTAAAAACGTATGAAAAAAGCAAAAACCAAAACCCTTAAAAAATATGCAATAAAATAATAAAAACAATAACTTTTGCCAATATTTTGCAGTCATAAATAAAAGTGCCTCTTCACGCATCACATATTTTCAAAACTTTGTGATTGGCTCTTCAGATTTGAATGCCTGGTCCTTGCAGGACTCACGTTCCTCGTTTGTATTTTCAGTGTCGTATGGCGTGATTCCAACTGTCACGAGACTATCGCACTTCACAGGACTATGGAAATGGTTGAAAAGCTAAAAGTGGAGGTCCTACTTGGAACAATTTGCTCGCAAGGTAAACTGCTACTTTTGATCACCATTTATATATATATATATATATATATATATATATATATATATATATATATATATATATATATATATATATATGTATGTATGTATGTATGTATGTGTGTGTGCATGCGTGCGTGTGTGTGTGTGTGTGTGTGTGTGTATTGTATTTGTTGCAAAGTCTGTCCATCGTTGGGCGGTTATGTTTTGCAGAGTGATGTAGTTTTGCTTGCCTTTGTCTGGGATATTTATCTCACCATTTACCTTAAACAATGACGTTTGCAAAATATATTTGGTGTGCATGTGGTGCGTTCTTATCTGTTTAATAGCGAGAATAACGACGAAAATGGTGATGATGATGATGATGATGATGATGATGGTGATGATGATGATGATGATGATGATAGTCATCGTCTGTATTGGTCTTCTCACATTTTCTAATACAAACCATCTACTGACTTTACAATTTGGCCAGATTTTGCCCCTGATAAAGGATCGTCGTCAAGATCCGACCTTTTCTTATGAATAAAATGTCATGATCAAATCGACTAACCGAGTGTTGATTTCTCTTTTCAAGGTGATTGGTAGCAATTATTTATAAAAAGTAGTGATAACGTGACAATAGACGAAAACACGATTAACTAAAATACACGTAGCGCAAGCATCAAACACCTTTAATGACGTTTTGCCTTATAAAAAAAAACTGATGCGATCAAATGACAATTTATGTCATCACTGTCTGATTCATATGCCCAGCAGGGCAAAGTAAAACAAATCCATTTTAGTTACCGTTTCTTGATCTTCATGTATTGCCTCTTTTATCACTAATTTCCACAAATATGGATGTCCTCTGAAGTAAAATAGCGATACTTGCTTCATACTCTTTGTTAGCGGACCGTTCAGTCAGGTACCATCAAGCCTCCGGTTATTGTAAGAGAACAGAGACTATTAGGATCGTCCAGGTCAACATGTTTCCTCGGTACGCTCCTGGCGGATTGGGCAATAAGCGCCCTGAAGGCAGCTGAGTCAGAATTTGACGCTGGAAGTGTTAATTCCATAATCTATCATATAAAACTCCTTTGGCATGTGGTGCCGCCAATCTACCATTTTTATCATTGCAAAGTAGTCAATAACGGGAAGATTTGCTTTAAAGCAAATATATCAATGTCTGAACAAAGATACGTTGGTACCTTGTAGATTCAAAATGAAATTGGAAAAGCCACATTACAGAAAACCTCCAATTTCAGAAAAAAATTGAGGCAAAATAAGGTTCTTGGCTTGTCAGAATATGCAGGTAAAAATGCCGGACAGAAAGAAAGAATTCGTGATACAAAAGAACGTCAAGTATCACCACACAACCAAGATTTGGTTGTATAGTGATAAATTCTGTCTGTTTCTGGTACAATTTTATTTCAACTTTGATTCATTTATGGATCACTATTGGCACTACCTCACGGACGAATGAGAAATGGTAACCATATAGTAGCATTAAAGTGTTGTGTCTGATGTTAACGTGAACAACTAATCCTTGTCATATGCCTATACATTTACATGTACATGCGATTGAATGCTGACGACAGATCATGGCCTGTTGTATGTCTTGCCTATCACATCTATGTACACGCAAGTCTGCTATTGTTGCTCCTAATTGGCATTACTTCAACTTCACTGATAGGACCACACACTGTTCAGATATTCTGCTATTTGTGACGTCTGAGAGCTTATCCACAAGCAAAATTGATGATGAAGAAACCTGAGATGTAAAATCGAAACGGCAAATGTACGCATAATTTTGAAGATGGATATTAGACATTTAAATTTTAAAGTCCCCCCATTTAGTATAGATCCCAGTCCCCTATTAGGTATAAATCCAAGTTTTCGAACCTTTGTTCGTGGTTCACTGGGTGTGCCTGCAGCACAAACCAATAAATAGAAGTTGAGATGACGCCTGTGCCTAAAATAATTTGAAGATATAGAACACTTCAACTTTTGACGTGGCCGTAATAAGCATAAAGTAAATTTCTTGTTAGTAGGTTTTTTGGATAAGCACAAACCTATGAAATGAAGTTGGAATGGCACCTCCACATATGATAGTATTATATATTCTTTTTCTATTTTCAAATGGCCTTTATTTGCCATAGTTTTCAAAACTGTCACTCATCTTCATAAAAAAGGCCATGTGTGAAAGTATATCATGCCTGGTTTGGAGTTTTTTCATATGAAATGTTTTCCAATGTTGTACCGATGCTACACAATACCTAGCCAATGAGAGCCAGTCAGATTCATTCGGGTCAATCTCTCACTGAGAAGACAAAAGTATTGACTTCTGATCAGCCAAAATAGCTTACCAAAAAATATTATACACATGCTGTGTACACTTCAGCTAAAGAAACCCGGCTAAAAACCATTTTGCAGGGTGGTTTTCACCCTCATTTCTCCTTGCAAGCCTTGGCTGCAGGGGTCAGACCTGACCTGGAGTTCAAACAACACCCAGTAACTCAACCTAATTGCTATTGTGTAATCAATGCGATAGCACTTTAGTCAAAAGAGGAGGAGCTTTTCATTAGCTTTATCCAGTATCTTAATTTTCAGAAAATGCCTTTTTATTGAATTGACACATTAATTATAAAATTGGCTGACAGAAAGTGAACTTTTGCATCTATCTGTTTTGTACCATGAAGCAAAGGACACTGGATGCAGGCAGCTCTTCTGGTAATTACGATATTAAGAGAAAGTGACAAACAAGCTGGCTGACAGTATGTGCGCAGCGATCAGCGTCTGGCTTCAAAGAGTGTTGGATTTGGGTAGGGAAAAAAAGAATGGGGGAATAATCTATTTTCTTGGTAGTGAGGTGTACACACCATGGATATTAGGAAAAAATTGTGTTGTGAAGTTGCAGTAGCCCTGGAAAATCTAGCCAAATTAACTGAAATAGCTTGCACCCATGTGCCCCTTTGATGATGCCAAAAATACAGCTAAAAATTGAAAGTGTATGCAAGTTACGTAAACTTGATGACTGCTAATTCATGAGGAATCATTCTGGAGCACAGAATAATGGTTGAAGTTGAGCGAGGCATAGCAAAATCTTTCGATCACATGTTATTTCACCCCACCCCATACTCCACCTAAACGAGTCTAAACAAACACTAAATTCCACTAAACTGTAAAACCCAACAATTTTAACTGCTTCCTCACATAAAGTAAAAACAAGAATTGTTATCTCCCTTGTGATTGGCATGACTCATCCTTTCTGGGGCTGGTGGTGTGTGTGTGTGTGTGTGTGTGTGTGTGTGTGTGTGTGTGTGTGTGTGTGTGTAAAAACCAGCAGATAATCAGTTCAGTTTTTCGTGGCCTATTGAGTAAGTTGCCATAAAAAGTTCTCATAAAAACCTTTCAACCATGCAGTCACTGGTGAAACGGGTGCCCAAGGTTCAAAAGTCTTTCGAACTTGGCAACTATCTTGCAGCTTTATGGCCCACATTTCTGGTTGTTTGTTGTATAGATGGTAAAGACACAGTACCCATTAGATAACCCGTCCTGTTCCAGCTTACTACATGGTGTGAAGTACTGTAGCTGCGGCATGTATTTGAAATTCTTCCGTTGTCAACATGTGAAGACAAAATTTCGCTATTTAGATATATGCAAGAGTAAAGATCCAATTGATGCCCTTGGGTCGTTTGTGAGTGTGACTTTCCAGCCATAGCACATTAAAATGTATTTGTTCCTTCAGTTACATTTTTAGCTTTTCATACATACAAAGTTTCATGCTCTTTAAAGAGAAGTACTCCAGGTCTTAGGTTGCTCTCTAATTGCAGAGAACGTGTTGCTCAGTGCCCTTCCCATACCCTGAACTGCACTTTTGAGTGACCAGATGTCACTAGCTACGAGACCAGGATAGTGTGTTGCTTACCAAGTTTGCCACACCTTGAACTGAACTCTTTTGCCATCAGATGTTCCAGCTACCAGACTCATTTTTTGTGCGTTTTGAAGATTGATATGGCCATTATTTGCATAATTTTCAATTTTTTTTACTTTTATTTGTATAAAGGCTCAACTTCATGCATAGATTTGTGACGGTAGCAAGGTTGGAGTCTCTAAGGGTAAGAGTGCCCCAGTAAATTGTCGGAGAAAATTACCGGTGAAGAAGAAAGAAAACAGTCTGTGTTGGCACACAGACATAATGAATGTTTTTCAGGGGCTTTGAACTGCGCTATTTGTAAATGCATGCTCAGCACATATATGATGGGCTACTGTTATGTATGCATAAACGTGCAACCACCTGTCAGTATCAGTACACCATTTCGGCACGCTTTGGGCACAATGAGCCTAAAACACACGGAGGAAAGCTTTTGACTTTGAACATTACATTCTATGTAATTGCATGCATGTTACACCTTGAAAGAAGAGACTTTTTACAAGACACATGAATCTAGCTCCATAATTGTAATTCAGGGTAGTTCGTGATAAATAGTTCGACTTTAGTGGCACTGTAAGAGTTTAAAATAGTGTGACGGGAAGTGAAAACCAAGCGAGTTTATGTAACCCTCGAGACTTACACAGTGGGATATACATTAACAATAAGATCATAATGATCCTGTTCTCTGCAGCTTGGATTCCGCGGCTTCTGCAAATGCAGACTTTACTGTCCTATAAATTTGCACTGTACAAGTGCTTACCAATAGTTGATCGAAAGTTTGATATGAGCCAATATGCCAGTTTGACCTTTCAAGGTCACTCATGGTCAAAATTACGAACATTAAAGCTTTACTTACAAAGATGGATGCACATAAAACATAAAATAATACGATTGATAAATAGGGATCATTCAAACAAAATGACTAACATACTTTTCTCGCTGTTTACAGATATTCGGTTTTGACTAAAACGGTTGCTGACACTGGTGTTTATCAGTGACAATCTGTTCCACAGTTTGCTTCATTAAAATACTGAGAACAAATTTGCCTGCATACGATTAAAATAGTTTGTACTAGATTTTCTTCCTTTATAGATATGGCCAGAGGACGTTAGTGTAAACCAGCCATAAAATATCACACACGGAAGGTTCATACTATGCCGGTCCATAAAACAGCTACTAGTATAAATAATTTTATGTTGCTATTTTTTAAATTACAGGAATTTCAATTTGTGAATCAACGGGCATCACAGATGAATTGAGGATAAAAAAGTAATGATTCTTATGATTTACTTTTGAAATATTCCTAATATATAATTTATTTATTTATTCATTCATTCATTCATTCATTCATTCATTCATTCATTCATTCATTTATTTATTTATTTATTTATTTATTTATTTATTATTTGTTGTCTGCTTGCAAATAATTCACTCACTTATTTATTTATTTAGATAGCCACAAAACATTACATTGGATCAGATACGGATGTACTATGGTGTGATTCAATTTGTCGCAGAAAATGTTGTCTAATACAAAATATCAAAATATTTTAAGTATTCCCTTCCGTATAATAAAGTGGATGTTATGAGGCAAATTTTTTTTCAGTTCAGTGCTCCAGAAATCACCAAACTACCACATTTTGACACTACGAGTAAAACTCTCTTTTACATTTCTATATAAACATTGATACTTTTTTAAGCCACTATGCACTTCTTGTTTGCATAGCAAACATTTTTCAGCTCAGTTTTTCATCAATCATAACGCATATAATTTGTGAATCAACGCTCAAATTTAATTTGCTGTAGACATCTTCTTGTTTCAGTAGCAAAGGTTGACCATCTATGCGTTGCAATTTGAATGTCCTTGACCATCAGACTAATGTCATTGGGACCTGAGGTCTTCTACTAGTTGTGCGCGCTTTAAAATAACCGCCAAATCAGTAAGAAAGTTTGTGTTTTGGGCCAAATTTATATTTCAGGTAATAAGTTCGCCATGTGTCTTCAGAAAGAATGACATTTAATTAAATATGGACATCACGAATTTCAGTCAGGCTTTTGAGTTTGTTAAATATCTCCTCAGCTCTTCGGCGTCAAATCGTCATATTATTTGCACTGCAAACCAGACATATACTACCCCTTATAATGTGTCAGTTAAGTGAGATCGATTGCTTAACTCCGATCACAAGGCATTGTTTCAGATACAGCATGCTTACCCAGTTCTTCGATTAAAAACATCGATTTTCATTCTCGTTTGCGTAACCGCTAATGAAGTTCTGTTTCATGTCAAATATTCGATTCAGTGTTTTATAGAAAAGTCCCCTGAATCGCAGGGAAATAATATACTGAACCAAACAAATAACGCAACCCTTAAACTTTTTGACTTAAATATTTATTGTTACTTTCACATCACAGAAACAAATTAGATCCATATTCTGCAGTCTTTTTGGCATAACATGTGAAAAACAAAAACTTGAAACTGTCAACGAGGGCGCGACCAGCTGGCAATAAACAGGGCAACATTGATTTGTAAAGTTCACAAATCGGCATGTCCACTAATACTGTGTGTGACCACCATCAGCATCTGTAACTGCTATGCAATGTCGGCGCATGGATGACACTAGCCGCTGTACCATCTGCCGGGGCACACGATCCCACTCTTCTTGAAGAGCCTGGCGAAGCTGCTGGCGGTTGGCGGGTGCTGGATCCCGTCTCCGAACACGCTGGTCAAGGTAGTCCCAAAGATGCTCAATAGGATTGATATCAGGTGAGAAGGCTTGCCATGGCAAAACGTTAATTCCTTCTCCTTGCAGAAAATCCATCTTCAGTCCAGCGGCATGGGGCCGAGCATTGTCCTGTTGAAGCAAGTGGAGTTGGTGGTGTCTGATGAAAGGGACAGCAACAGGCTGAAGGATCTCATCCTTGTAACGGGCAGCGTTAAGATTGCCTTCAATGAAGATCAGCTGGGTTTTGGCTGTGAATGAAATTCCAGCTCACACCATCACTGATGCACCTCCAAATCGATCTGTTTCCAGCACACAGGCATCTGAGTAGCGTGCTCCCCTTCGTCGCCAAACACGTGTCCTACCATCTGCATGATACAGGGTGAAGCGGGATTCATCGGTGAATAGCACATCCCTCCACTGTTGATGGGTCCAGCGAGTATGGGCAGTAGCCCATTGTCGTCGGGCTTGCCTTCTTGCCTGTGTCAAAATTTGACCCCTGTAAGGACGCCTGGCGTGTAGATTGTGTTTCTTGTAGTCTATTACGGACTGTCTGGGCAGATATTCTGCTATTGGTTCTGCCAGGTGTCTGTTGTGCAGTTCTAGTGGCTGGTCGAGTTCTGTTCTGCAGATGTGACACCCTGATGTGTCTGTCTTGTGCAGGTGTGGTTTCTCTTGGTCTCCCAGGACGCTGTCTATCAGCTGTGGCCCCAGTCTCCTGGAATCTTGTAGCAAGTCTGGATATAGTGGATTTGTGGACTTGCAGTCTTCTTGCCACCTATGCTGCAGATAAACCAGCCTGTAGCATGCCAATTCCTCTCTCCCGATCTACTGTTGATAATCGACCCATAGTTCTTGGAATACTGTGCCAAATGAATCCCATGCTGCCCTTTTATTGTCCGTGAGGGGCTACACCCAACCAGTAAAGGTGCGAATGTTTTAGTCATGTGGGTAACACTGAATCCTGCAGTTGTCCTTGATTCAGCACAACCACCAAACTTTGAAAGCCTCATATCCTCGCACACAGTTATGCTTGGGCTGATTTCAATGTGGCCTTTTCCTGTCCTAGAATCAAAGACTTGGCAACCTTAATTTCAGGTGTCAGAGACTTGCGTAAAATAGCCTGCTGTAGTCACTCTTGATTCATGACAATGACCCCATGGCAAGGTCAGGGTACTCAACCTTGAGGTCACACTACTTGGTGCATTATTTTAGACTGATTTAACAACGGTTCATATATTTCTGAACTTTAAATACAATTCCAATGTGAAAATAAACCAAAATGAAAAAGTTGCGTTATTTGTTTGGTTCAGAATATAAACAGACGTGAAGAGATGCCAATTAGAGACCTGCCTGTGGAATGTGTGTGCAAGTCAACTTGACCATTAATCTTATAACACCGCAACGGTACTTTGCACCTGCACGGCGTGGGTATGTACTATACGGGCAGCAATCAGAGATTTCCTCGTGGAATGTGTGTGCAACAATTTACAAACATGTGAAAAGTGTGATTGTTATAATGCGAGTACTACAGTTCAGTTAAATGCCTTCTCTCCGCATTATTAGATAAACATTATATGCATTCGTTCATCAGCTTGTACACTCACATTAATCATTTCATAAATCGTTTTAAAAAAAACCGGAACATTAAAGAAGGCTCTTGTATTTTGAAAACGTTTTGTCATATTTTAAATCATCGTTATTTTTCATTCACATTGCTCCAGAGTAAAACAATAGTGGCTTTTGTGTGAAAGCAAAATGTGTTGTGAAATGTAAGTTTAGGCAAATATGTGCGTATTTATAAGGTTTTTTGAATAACAGTATCATGAACATGAAAAACTTGTAGATAAATGTTTAGCGCATATGGATCTAACAGTGGACCGAGATTACAATACTTGAACCGCAAACAAACGGTAAGGCCATTGGAATTGGAGCATTTTATAACACAGAAAGAATGTTTATTTACATATGAATCTCAAATTAAGATGTAAATGCAGCCTATACTCTTAGAGTTCATTATGTTCTCACTTTCCCAGCCAACCATTGCAGCTGTCTTACTTTCACACTACGCATTTGAAATATATAATGTACACTCACATACATTTGTTCATCAACAAGTACAATCCCATTTGTGTCGCTTATATACCAGTATAAATGGCAGACAGATTAACAAAATTAATGACTTCAAGTACAAAGCTGTTATTTTGTTGATATAGACCCCCCCCCACCCCCACCCCACCCCCACACACACACAAAGTCGATTAGTCTGGCCAGGAAAAAACAACCTTGTTTTCATGTACCTCAACTTTTACATAATTTTATGCATCTTTTACCTTTAAATTACATCTTGCCGACACAGTTGACTATAAATAATTTAATTCCTTTTTCAAAAACAAGGATGCTATAGGAAATACGTTCGTAAAAATGTTTCCATTTTTCGTTGAACCTTCATGACGTAAAATACCCCCGTAACAGTTCAATATTTTCTCCGTTGTATGATGAAAATATACTGCCAATAAAGCAACACTAAACTGTCCTCTTCGGCTTACCGTGCCAAGAACAGTTCAAGATTGAATGTTCATATATGGAGAATAAAAATGTAATGTGAGAGTACTTGTTTTACATTGGCATGTTTAGTGTGTGTGTGTGTGTGTGTGTGGAGGGGGGGGGGGAGGTTTGTAAACCCTAACAACTGGGGACACATTTCTGATCTTTTTTTTTCAAACACACTGTGGACTTCAGATACCCAGGGACGCTACTGTATTGTAAATGCTCATTATCACACACATGTGATGTTTAAACATCATGTTAAAAAACAACCCCGTTTCAATAATGAGGATTGCCATCTTTTCAGAAATAAAACGTGTCTGTGTGTGTCCTATGATTGTACTGAAAAACATGATGTGTCCAGTTTATAAGCAAAATATCAATGTGTCCACGGTTGTGTCAGTCTGTGTGTCTGCGTCTGTGCAAATTATGGTTCTTTGATTCGTACAAGTGTCTTCGGCTGCGCTCAGGTAACAAATGAAACTGACGTCAAAGGAGGTAATGTGTAAAAGGGAAAAGAACATCATTTTGAACATGTTTTAATGCATGCCCAAGTTCGCTAAGGCCTTACAAAAATGTATGTGTGGTTTCGGTGACCCGGCCGCACCCTACTGAAAAGGCCTGAACCTAAACAAATTTTATCACACGTAAAAAAAAAGTTTCAAACCGCCCTTACCTGATTAAAATTGATGGACGACCCTGAAAGATTTTATTGACCAAGTGGCCGTCTATTTTGCAGTCAAGTTAACCCAAACACTGTATTTTATTTTAACTTGTCTGGAGGCTTAACATGGGCTGGGGAAACAATACAGCTGCTTAGCAACGGTTGTTGGTAAAACAGCATAGCCGCAGCACTGCAGCATAGCCATCGTTGTTCAATGGTCATTATTTTGCTAGGTTCCAGGTGTCGGTTCTCGAAGATACCACACAAACGATCGTTTAAGTATTTTTGAAATGTGGCTTACTATTTTAACTTTACTCTGCCCGCTCAGTTGTGTCTGAAGCAGTTAGCATCGTTGGTTAAAAATCCAAAAGCGACACTATACCCTGGGAAATTATTCACGTACATGTATAGGGGAGCGCCATTTTGAACATGGTGCAATACATTGTGGGACAGTCGCAAACAATTGCATTTGATTTGGATATGAAGGTGAATCGCGGCAACGTGTTTTCAGCATAGCATATCATTATTGCTGCTACATACTTTTTATTTGGTTTCATATATATCATACCCTCCCCCTCCCCAAGATTGTCCTGTTACTGTCCTCATTTACAAACCGTTGTGTGCTGAATCCACATTTTTTCTTCAAAATGGCAGCCAAGTCCGTGTGGGTTAGTCCCCATTGGATATTTGGAAGAGGTAGTACCTATGCGTGATAAGTGTTAAGGGAAGGTTGATTTGTCAAATGAATGTAATGTACAATATATATGTAGCAAGCAGCGGCCTACGACAGTTACATGTTAAGAATAATTGTTTTGATAACATGTTTTTGGCATAAATGCTAATGACTTTCATTCTTTTCTGACACGCCTAAATGCACATTTACGCAATATTAAAAATAAAATACTCAAAATTGACAGTATTTACTCAAATGTCACAAACCTGACACATTACGTTGCTACACTGACTCATGGTTGGCACTGAAATAGAGAGCTTAATTGTTTGAGGGGTAGGTGTCTTCATGGAGTTTGTTTTACATTTCCGTGCAGGATGTCCATTGTTGCAGTCCTTTTTAGGATTTCCCTTGGTTTGTACGGGTGGTCTACCTGCAACTGTTTATTTTACAATCACTGGGACTGAATATAATGCCCCAGCTTGTTTTCACTTCAGTTATACACTGGCGGGTGGTTTAACTAGGATAAGCTGTCCAGTTGGAAAGGGTACATATTGGTTCAGGGGTAAGTCAAATTGTTCTTATCTGAACCTGTACTATACAAATTTAGTAATTATGGCTTGTTTGACCGGTATTCTTCTTTCATAATGAAGCTCTGCATTTATAAGCACAACTTCAGGTATTTAGCTAATTCATCATTTGCCCGGTTCATATTTATTTATTATTATGTGGGCTGTCTTTGCTGAATATTTAGCCTAGACAAGGAGCCGCTACTCAGAGAGACATGTACGGGTAAAAGGCTCCGAAACATGTTGAGTAGCTACCTACTGAAGACCCTTTAATTTATTGGGGCTGATACAGCCTATGTCAAAATTTTACAAAGGAACGTGTGCAATATGGACAATAGTACTTCCATATGTATGTGGGTTAGACAAGGCCAGGTTAGCTCATGAAGAGTAAAGAGTTCGGACTGTGGAATGCGGAATAGGGTAATGACTACTAGGAAGTGGTTCTGAGCAAAAAGACACAAATTATATATATATGGTAACTATAAGTATATATAATTTTTTGAAGTAACAGGGCGGTCCTGAAAAGGACAGTTGTTTAGGGAATTGGGGTATGTGGGTACACTAATTTTGGATGTGTACTCCTCGTCTCTGTAATGAGGTGTGTATTCTTGGCACACTGGCCACCAGTTCTGTTTTGGCAATTTCTGCTTTTGGCATGAAGTTCCACTGTTCCCATAAAAGCTGTGAAAGATATTAGACTACATCTGGAGGATCTTTGTTCTCATCCCTGATGTAGCGACAGAGAACATTCGGCAGCTATACAGTCGGGGCTAGGTCTGGAGATAACCCAAGCCAAGGTAGCAGGTGGATGTTGTTTTCATTCAAGTAGTGGCATGGTGGGGTTGAGTGTTGTCTTGCTGAAAGATCAACGTGGTTGTGGACACTCTATAACTGCAGGGGGGGGGGGGGATCTCATTCGCATAGCATTGCCTAGTGATGATAGTACTTCTCATCCTGGTCATTTAATTTTTCCCCTGCAGTGATTGCTGCCCACATCTTTCTGCTGCCACACCAGTATCAGTCACGTCATACAATGCGGTATCCTTCAATTAATTTTTGTTGGCATGCGGCGTACCGTTTTGTGACCATCGTGAAACTCCAGGCAGAATCAGGATTCATCAGACAACGTGGCATTTATTTAGTAGTTCTCCTGCAACTTGCTGTGTTTTCGTGTGTATAAATTTTCACGTTTTTTTTTTTTTTTGAACTCTTGACATTTCACAGTAGTTTTAATTTCACTGTTTTTGACATACTTCCTATTCAAACAATGTTAAAACAGTATTTCACTGTGTTTTAATTTTCACGATTTTCAGCCATCAGCGAAATTAAGAGTACAGCGAAATTAAGGCAATGTAGCAACCTTGTGTGCAGAGCCAAGGCGAGTTTGCACTGCGGAACGGCACATCAAACCCTCCTTCAACAGTCTCTTGTTGAGTGTCAACGTTGATGTTCAGATGTGGCATACATCACGTCACTCTTGTCGAAATCTTTGGATGGAAAGAAAGCGATTTTTTTTTTCGCAAAGTGTACAAGATCGCGGTTGTCGTCAAGTCGGAAAATACCATGTCCCGCTTTTAGTGACAGGCCAGCTTCAAGCATTTCAACAAACACACCCCTCTAAAAATCAAAGTCTGCCATTAAGTGACCCACAAGCCGTGTGATGCTTATTATCTTTGCTCTCCCATTTGCTGCTGACAGGCCCTTGAAACTCCATGTGCACCTCAATACTTCCTACCAAATCCATTCAAATGATCACACTACTGTGAGGTTGTTGTTGGGGGGGGGGAGAAAAAAGTGCTCAGCTGGAAATTATCTTCAAGAATTTTATTTCCACAACCACTTGTCCAATTGCTTAGAAATGGCAAAGGGACACTTCTGGGGACCCGAAACCTCAAGTGATTCATTAGATGGTCCTCGGAGTTTCCTACATTTCATAAATTGTTTGCTTGCTTTATTTTTTTTCTACTAAATGCCGGAGTGTATTGTTCGAAACTGCTCTGATTTTGTTTTTCTCGAACCAAAAGTCTTCTTTGCTTGCGAACATGATTGAGATATGTTGGATACTTTTTAATGTATGTGACCTTAAATTTTTTAAACCTATCTGCTACTTTCATGCATCGGTTATGTCATCCGCCATGCATTGCGTATCAACATCCTTTTGCAGACGGATGCCAATCACAAAAATCCCCAGCATTTTGGGGAGAAATTGAAGGAAGAAGGAGTTCTTCAGCTTATCGCTTTATGTCAGTTATAGGTTAAATACGAATCTGTAGCTCGTCTGTGAGCAAGTCAGTGATATTACCGATTCGGCGATATTCTCGATAGTTAATGCTGCATGATGTCTTATTTAATTTACACTCCGACTAGACAGCAACAACTTTTAATCGTCTGCCCTGGGATATCAAACAACAGATAGAAATGTATTTATTTTCTTTGGATTCAAGATTTCTGAGTGGAATCTCAGAATGGACCCATATGTAGGTATCAGGCGGATGTTGTTAGTAGTCGTGTCATTAATCCTCTGTTCATCAAGTGACATGGCAACCGGGAATTGAATTTTTACCCTTAAGGTGGAAGGTCCGAAGCCGCACCTTTGGATAACCTATAATCACTTTTTCATATTTTTGGATAGTCTGATACTTAAACTTCATGCTCCCCAAAACTCAGATGTGTGAACATAAAATTTATATGAAACAATTGATCTCAAAACTTTTGTTTACAATAAAAAGTTTATACAGTGGCGGACACATGGCTTTGTTTGCATGGGCATGATAATGACCCATTTCATTGTTTGCACAGTCATTAGTCCATGACAGCTGGAAACCAATTGAGCTATTGACAAGGGTCACTCACTGAAACCTTTAGCCGTGGAGATAAGAATGGGCCAGTTCAGACTAATCACTACCCTTGTTCTGATAACTTTGAAATTCTCTACTGATGTAAAAACAAATTAGCACAATCCACTTACTGGTCCCCAAATATGGAGAGCCGCATATCAACCCACACCCAAACAAGCCAAGTGTGGTGTTCCCAAGTTAAAAAAAGTTGAGATTTAAGCCACAAAATATACTTCTGTTTAATGGCAACATCACAAAAAGCTACAAGTTTGTTTCACACAATAACTAAAACACAGGGCAGAAGAAATGAGTATGTGTCATATTACAGCCATAAATGCGTAAGAATTGGCAACTTTTTCTTTCAATGCGATTATCTCGGAGCTGTTTTTTGCTCAACCTCTGCAATTTGTATCTCGCCTCACCAACGTACGGATTGCCCTATCACATTAATATCAACGGACATTAAAAGAAACATATATCCAGGAACGGTTCATAGGCCAATCGAAGGAATGCTACAACATTATTTGGTCTTAAAGCAAATACACAAGTATTGTGATGATGTTTTAAACATAAGCAGCGCAAATTTGCTTCTGCCACGTGTAACTTGTGGGGTCACAGAACACTCGTCGGCTGCAACCTCTCTCTCCTGGCTATTGAAATGTCCCATAGTGCCAAAAGTAGGGTTCCAATTCCATAATGGGCTAATGTATTCATTGTATTTCATTCGCCTGTTCCAAAATTTTATGCACCGAGTACATTTAATGATTAATTTGACAACTGTGATGTAACAAATAGGAGAAAGCGCTAATCGCGCCGCCGTATCAGAAACATATTTCTGGCCAACCCAAATTTATGTTTCTTAAATAATAATAATAATAATAATAATAATAATAATAATAATAATGATGATGATGATGATGATGATGATGATGATGATGATGATGATGATGATGATGATGATGATGATGATGATGATAATAATAATAATAATAATATCAACAATTGCGACAAGTGACCAATAGAGAGCATTCTACTAGTACCCTGTTTTTGGATGTTTTGGCAAGTTGATTATGTTGCTGGAGTGAAATCAGCATTGGATTTTGAATACATTTTAATATGAACACTTGCGCCGACACCATATATCTAAAGTTACCCTAATGTTATAATTTTAATAATTGTCCGTCTAAAAGTTGTTCCTGTTTGTTTTGTTTTGTTTTTTCGCTCCCTGTGACTTATTTTTTCAGAAGGCACTTCTCAGCCGCTCTCTTCTGATGAGTCAAATGTTACGGATAGCAGACAAGTGGGCCTTGTCCCCATAGTGACCTGAGACGGCCACCAGTGATTTTAGCTCTTAAATAAAGCCAGTCAAAGCGTTGCTACAATTAACTGTTTAATAATTTCATTTTAGTGAACAGGTGCTGTTTTGCTTGTGTTATTGCCCGCCATAGTGAAGAACGAGACTTGGTGTTTTTGCCCGCCAGCTTCAGTGACCAGGTCTCAGAATGGACTCCGTTCTTGACACTTTTGGTGGACGCTACCGTTGATCTCCGTATAACTCCACGACACAACATACACTTCTAGTATAACTTTTCCAAGATTTGATGGCCGAAGTTCAAACGCAGGATCTTTCACTGGGGGAGGAAAGAGAGAACAATATGGGACGTTTCATTTGAACGTGAAGGGTCGGACTTAAAATGTACAAAAAACCTATGGATCTGCATCTAAAATTCGTTTAACCTTGATATCCTGCAAAGCAGATAGGCTGCGATTTCTGGTTGCAAAAATACATTTAACCTTGTACGTTGGAGAGCGGAAGGACCGCAATGTCTGGTCGCTAAGTTGTTCATAATTTCAATTAAATGGGCCAACACAGTGAAAATGAATGGATGTCCATCAACAATATTGTGGCTGAGCGAACTGATCTCTCCCCCCGTTACAAGCTCCATCATTGATTCAATGATTGTTTACTTGCTTATCCGCCAGACTATATTCACAGCATAGGACGTGCGTAGATCACGTAGCACAATTAACATTTGGACGCCCTTTGATATTTGTTAAGGTCACATCAGCGAAAGCTTGTTTGTTTTGTAAGTTCTGCAAAGCGTTAAAAGAACCTTCAAGAGAGACACCACTCCATTTTCATGGCAACAGTAGCATCTCTACGCTATGGCAAGCAAAACACATCGCCATGTGTCGGAGTACAAATATTGTGACAAAGGACAAGGATCCTCGGAGGTCTGCCGTGGCCGAAAACATATTCATGTTCACATGTCAGAAGTGATTTTATGGTCGCAAAAATATGGGGACCGTTTTACCATGAAATCATTAATTTTAGATGTTTAGAATTGATTTATATCTTGAAGGTATCTTTCAACAAATTAAATATATATATATAACTATACCAAGATATCTTTAATTGTATTCACGAAATCGCGATTTATTTTTTTATTTCATTTTCACTAATTCGTTTATTGTAATTAAGAAATCGAAAAATAATTTTACTCTTTATTTTCAACTTCTTTATTTCAATATCTTTATTCATATAATGTTATCATTTTCTGCTATCAATACTTATTCCTTAATATCAAGAAATCAAATTCTTGACATTGAAAATTCGGTTTTGTGATATGACGGAATCAGTAGCATCCGTAAAATAGATTATACAATATTATTCTCAGGAACACGCGCAGTGATCGGAGTAATTTGTATGTATCATTTATCATAACCACAATACACCTTTTTCAGCATTTTTGTCTTAGCAATATACTCACGTTGCGCATATAATATGTGTGTGTGTGTGTGTGTGTGTGTGTGTGTGTGTGTGTGTGTGTGTGCTATTGGACGGGAAAACACCGCTTCGTGAGAAATACGTATAAAAATTGTTGTATTGTTGCGCACGACAGGCATATTCATGCAAAGAATTTATATTTTTAATAAAGACACATTTTTGAGTGCTTGTTCTTATAAAACAAAATAAGTTTTAATCGGCATTATTTTGATGGTCACAGAAACTAATTAGTCAGGCAGCCAAATCTGGGGTTATTTTTGGTCTAACCCTGCACCGACTGATGAAGGTTTTTTCTCACTTGATTATATATTCTTAGGAACTCTATAATGAATATCCGGCGGATATCAAGCAGATATCCTTGAGCAATCTCAGAAACTCCAGGTGGCTGTCAAGATGGCGGGCGGTGCCCCGAGAACCTTTTAAATAATGCGCCAAGAATTGCAAGCAATACTATTTTCCATAGGAAATCAATTGTGATGACCCCAGAAATGAAATGTGGGATGGTTTACTGTTTTCAGCTTGTCTGACCATCGGTGCATGTGTGTGAGTGTGTCTGTCCACCCATATGTCCATCCCACATCTTGTGAACCAGCTATATCATGAACCAATGCTTACAGGTATATCCACTAAGTGTTTTTGTTATAACTTTGGATTTCTTGAGGTGGGAATATCTTTTTGACCTTGACCTAGTTTCCAAGGTCACAGGGTATAATGTTTTAGTTACGCTTCTGTGTCTGATAAGATGGCCATTTTTACCACATTTCTAGCTTTCCCCTACCCGCAACTGCTGAACTTCTCTATAGTGTTAATTCATTGATATTCTGTGTTTCATAAATGAAGACATCTACAGGAGTGATGATGGTGTGAATAGCAAAGTAGCATAGTGTAGAACAGTAGTTGACTAGTATAAGTGCTTCATTGGTGGTGGACACTCAGTGCAAATAAAAAAATGGATGAAAACTTTTGCTACCATTGCTCTTACAATGATAGGATGCAGGTGAGCCAGAGTAAAGGAGACAGATTGCAAAATATCATAGAAGCCAGTAAAATTCAAGGGGATAACTTACAACTGGAACTTCAAGAACTACTAAAACAAAATCCCACATGCCAAGTAAAATTTCATAAAATTCCACTTGAAATCTTTACACACGCCCACCGTTTTTTACTTTTGATACATGAAGACAGCATGAATCAAAACTCTGTTTTGTTGGTTATTCCATTCATAACAACGGGGCCGGAGGTTACTAGCACATGGTCCACCGGTGGGAGAAGTCAATCAGCACCCCTCCATAACCACAGTAAATGACATGTACCCTTTTTTTTAGCTCAGGTGATCATATCACCTGAGCTCATACCATAGTCTCGAAATCCGTCGTCCATCGTAAACAATTTACATTTTCGACTTCTCCAAAACCGCTGGCTAGATCTGCTTCAAACTTGGTGTAAATGTGTCCTGGGTGGGTCTCTACCAAGTTTGTTCAAATGGTCACGACCCAGTGATTTTTGGATTTTTAATGAATTTTTGTTCTTTTTTGGGCCAATCTTAAAAAATCTCTTCTCTAAAACCGCTCACCCAATTGCTTTTATATCATACAGAAACACTTCCTGTGACTCCTAGGTTTTAAGTTGCTCACCAGGTAGCGCTGCACTTTTTTTTCTATTTTTTATGAATTTTTGTGTGTTCAAGCTATTTTCGACTTCTTCTCCAGAACCGTCACTCAGATTAAGCTGAAACATGGTGGATATGTTCCCTGTAGAAGGGTCAAACAAAGTTGTACACGATGTGGGAATCCTGCGGATTCCTGAGTTTTAACGATTTTTTTCTATTCAGGTACTTACCGGTAAATGCAGCTTTCCTATTGATTACTATGGAAGTCGATGGGCATTCTAACGCTAATTCAAATTTTCGACTTTTCTCCAAAAGCGTCAACCAGATTAACTTCAAACTTGCTGACAATGTACCTTGGGTGGGTTTCCACCAGGTTTGTTCAAATGGTCATGCTCCAGTAGTAGACAGTGTCATTACCATATCCAAACCGTAGTCCTAATGAAACAAATCCAAGTCAATTCCGACCAAAGGCAATGTTCCTTGGTATGTATTGATGAAACACATATATTTAAAGTTCGTATTAATTCAAAAGAGACCAAAACGCATGTGCAAAGGTCCATAGGGTCGAAAAAGCCATGTCTAGTTTTAAGCTGACAGAATGCAAAATGTTTTGTTTAAAATTATAGGCCTGTTTCAGTACATTGACTTGAACAGGTGCATCATTCATGCTCATATAGGACCATATAATTTATGAAAAGCAACCAAAAATTTATGCACATCAGAGAATTTGTAAGCGCAGGTTCCTAATTTGTTGAAAATGTCAATAAAATTCAGTATTTAAAAAGGTTATACTTGCAACCCACATCTCAACAATATTCATCATCCATAAAAGTCCACAAAAAGACACTAACACCAACATCAATCCATCAGAAAAGCTCCCTAGGCCTAAAATGACCATCAACAAGAATCCATACATGATAATATTATTTCGATGTGTTTTAGGCATGTAGTTAAAGACATGATGTTGTTTTAAAGGAGATAAACTAAGAGTATTTATAAAAGAAAAGTGTTTGAATGTGCAAATATAGTAAGTACATTGGTTCAAATGCTAAACATCAGTCAGAAGCAAGTGACATTAGGCCTCAAACCATAATAACGTTGTCAAAAATTGCATTACAATAGCCAAAATTTGTAAGGATAGTAGTCACATTTCAAGTATGGTTTCCAGAAGTATTTTGGAAAGCATAGAATATCACAAGTCATCTTATAAGTCATTTATTAAGGTAATAATTTAGAATTCAAAAAATGTGGTATGCCATTGTAAGTCATCTGCAAGTCAGCCAAGCATAATGTACACATAACTCATGGTTCTATAAAGTTCAAAAGGTCAAAATGTAAAACAGTCCTAATTATTGTAAAATTCTACTACCTTTATCAGAGAAAGAATAAGTTTTATGAAGAAAAAAAGGAGAGAGAGAGAGAGAGAGAGAGAGAGAGAGAGAGAGAGAGAGAGAGAGAGAGAGTGAGAGAGAGCGAGAGAGAAATCATGTTGAAATTCCTAAAGGTAACAGTAAGTATAACTTTTTTCTTTTAACAGTTTCAATTTTTTTCATTTATAATCAGAATAGTTCAACTTGTCAGTCAGCTGATTTAGATGCTAATTATTTATACAAGAGAGAGAGAGAGAGAGAGAGAGAGAGAGAGAGAGAGAGAGAGAGAGAGAGAGAGAGAGAGAGAGAGAGAGAGAGTACATTAAACACTTTGAGCCAACTTGACATGACCTTAACAATAGCAAACTATATTCATCAGACAATTATAAAAAACAACACGAGCCTCACTACACTTGGAACACTTATTCCACTGCAATATGTGCAGAAAATGCCTAGATGTTCAAATTGTTATCAAATATATAAAAGTTCCATGAAAAGAGAAGCAGACAACAGTTTTCAATGATAGCGATGAGACCAAACCGAATACCAGTTTAACCTTGATGTTTTTATTTTAAATGAATTTGTTTGGGTTTTATTTAGACAAATCTTAAAAAATCTTCTCCGAAACTGCTTACCCAATTGCTTTGATATCACACAGGAACACTCCCTGGGACTCCTAGGTTTTAATTTGTTCACCAGGTGGCGCTGCAACTTGTTTCTAATTTTTATGATTTTTTGTGTGTAATAGCTATTTTCGACTTCTTCTCCAGAACCGTCACTCAGATTAAGCTGAAACATGGTGGATATGTTCCTTGTAGAAGGGTCAAACAAAATTGTTCACTATGGAGGAATCCTGCGAATTCCTGTTTTTTTTAACGATTTTTTCAAATCGCGTACTTTCAGCTTTCCTATTGATTACTATGAAAGTCAATGAGCATTCTAATGCTAATTCACATTTTCGAATTCTTCTCCGAAACCTTCATCCAGATTAACATCAAACTTGGTGGCAATGTACCTTGGGTGTATTTTGGGTACTTGTTGGTTAATGCATATATTCTGATTGTTTACTATGTAAATCGATTGGCCTCTGATACAGATTCACATTTTTAACTTCTCCGACGAAACCGTCGGCTAGATTTACTTCATACTTGGTGGCAATGTTACTGTAGTGGGTTTCCACCAAGTTTGTTCAAACGGTCAACTTATGATTCACGTGAGCACAGGATCAGTCCTGATCCTCTATTATAAACCACCTGTACCCGACCATATGGCCGGGTAATACAAAAAGCTATATTGTTCAGGCATATGCCCCTTACTTCTTGTTACTGACAAAAGTAAAGTATATATGAACTGTTGGCTGCACAAGGGGATGCCACATAAGCATTAGCAGTTGTATAGTTATTCTGAGTAACTCTTTCCTAGACAGATTGCCCGTCAAGGCTAAGGGACTCTATCTATCCCGGACTTGTACACAAACTCGCCAGTATATTTTTAGTAAAGAATATACAAGCTATAGTTGTCCACGCAAGTGGATTCGGCTCAGTTCAAAGACAAATATATTACTCTCAGTAAATACCTTTAAAAACACACATGAAGATGCAAACCCATAGGCTTCAGCTAGGTGTTAAGCATAACAGAAATCAGTACATATCGGCATTGCATTCGTGACCTGTTATGCCATCATAATTATGGAGTCTACTCATTAAGATACCAGCAAACCTGACCAACGGTAGATGTAAATCTTTTACTGGTTCTTGAAATAACAAAATGACCACTGCATCATTCAGAGGGCACAAATGATTTCAAGTAATTAAGGTGGCCGCCAACAGAAACAAATAATTATATGTGGAAATAATTAATACTCACTGGCTCGACATTGCATATATATTTATAGCACAAGAACTCCATATAAGCCCTAGGATTATATGTGCCTTGCACTCCATCTATCAATAACCGAGATGTGCTACCTCGTCAGGCCAAGAAGGAAAAAGTGTAAACAAAGCATTCATCTCTACATTACTTACACAAGTAGTCACGAGTATGTAAAATACCAACATGATCTTTGCGGTGTGACCATTAGTTATTAGCCCTATTGGCAGTGTCATTCAGTCTCCCATCTGGGTTTAATGGCGGCCAAATGAGTCCCAACAAGCTTGCATAACTGTAATGCACACTGATACTCAACTACTAACTATAAATGTATATATGATCAGCAACAATGTATACAATTAAAATTAAAAGTTTACTTACATGCACATGTACTTTGTGTCATAAAATCACAATATTGTCATTTTAGAGGAGTCCCTAGAGCGAACATATAAGAAGTGTTTGCGCCCTCGCAACTCGCAACCGTACAACTGTTTCTGACTTTCAAAACTTTTCCCCCATGAGACTCCGTGGGTATATATATAATAAGACACTTCTCTAAACCCGTCAGGCAGGTGCACTTTACACCACTGTCTGGGTTTCTGCATTGGACAACAGTAGTTGGACTGAAATGTTCAAGACTTAAGACCAACTCAATGCTGCGCAGACGAAGAATGGGATGTACTTTGTCAACAGCTAAACAGTTACTCATTAATTGAACATATCAGTTATATGTTGTTGACACTTTAATGTATACACCGTGAATAATCACCAATAAATGGAATTTCTGTCTTTCAACGTTTTCGTGAAGGTCCAAGGAGAACACCATTAGTACGTGCCAGCTACACGACATATGCGCATCTATCGTCACTCACTAAGGGGGACCCCCAACTTCATGTGGCGACTTCCCCAAGTGAGGTATGGCTAGGTCTAAAACGCTGTTTCCATGAAACCCCTTCTAAGAGAAGAGCTAATTCAAGAGTAGAAAGGAGAGAAGCGGGTTGCGTAGCAGAGGTTCCTATATGTTGATATCCGCCTGATATCCATTACGGAGGTCACAGAGATGTAGAATACAATAAGAAAAAAACTTTATCAGTCGGTGCAGGGTATAGCTATCTTACTGCCTGACTAATAAGGTCTACACCCACATTGCCCTCGCAGAAATGGGTGAAATACGTGTAAACGTTAGTACGATAATGTGGCATAGCTCGTTGTGGTGAGGGGGGAAAGGAGGTTCATTCATTGTAGCTGGATTTTTCTTTGCAACTGTGGGGGTAATAGGCAAGTGATAAGGTAATCCCATTTCTTCCAAATAATTATGCCAAAAACTACTACTATTATAAGTAAAAACAGCAACACGAATAGTAGTCCAAATGAGATTCTTCTACCATGGTGAGTCCAGTCAAACATAGGGGATGGAGTGGGCAATGGCTATTGACCTTGAACCTGACCTTGGGCATTATTCGTGAACTCATATGACTCAAATAACCCTAGAAATGGATTTACCATAGCAAATGTAGTTGAAAAGGACGTATTACTTACTATTCTAGGCCAACTGGTTGGATATTTACATTTCTTGGAAGTCTCGGCAGCCATCTTGGCAGCCATATCGGATTTCTCAAAATGCTCAAGGATATCCTGTTGATATCCGCCTGATATCCATTATGGAGGTCACAGAGATGTAAAATACTACAAGAAAAAAACTTTGTCAGTCGGTGCAGGGTATAGCTATCTGGCTGCCTGACTAAATGAAAAAGCTCTCTGGACATTTATTCACAATTATCCAGAGACGTTAAATATGGCAAGCATCACAATACAAAACACTTTATTGACCTCTACAGCAGAACAATTACAAAAGTATCATTCTTATGTAATCTATTATTGCTAATTATCGCTGCAAAAGCAGTTGAATAGAAAAAGCCTAACTGTACATTAATACAGCAAGCTAGAAGCTTCCGTTGCGATGCGATATGCAAATCTGGTTTCATTCAAGTGAAATTGCAGTAAACTGGTTATCGTTATATAGAGGTAATTTATTATCAAGGTTTTAAAGCAGTGACATTTTAAGCAGATAGTCCAATTTTGGTTATGTTTCTACATATAATGCTTAACACGTTTTCTATTTTAATCTTTTACCACAGATCGCTTACTGGATCTGATATGCTGCCCAATGGCATTTGAAGTATATTTTCAAGTCACCTTCTATAGACATTAAGATGTCCAAAAAGTGTAACAAACTTTGAAAAATATGTTTGATATAAACATAAAAAGCATAACGTGTACAGATAAGTTTATGCTCCTAATACTATTGGATTCCAAACAATTTCACATTTTACCATCAAAATATCTAAACTAACATCATAACCTGTGAAATTGACATATATCAAAAAGGAAAAATGCCCCGTGGCGATAAAAATCGTGAAGGACACCAACCTCAAAACCTGTGTCAAAATCCTATAAAACAGGTACGTACATATGCGTCGATAAACTTGGAATCATGTTTTCTGGTAACATGTTTGAATTTGGTGTAGACGGTGACCGAGAAGCTATTGGGCCATCACAAAGTCAAAATGTACCATTCGCATGTATGTATTACTAAATAAAACCCATAACTTCATCATGATTATTTTTTACGGATACTGGCAGTATGCGTCTGTACAAATCACATTTAGTGCCATTACATTTACAATCGGATACATTTTTACCGTTACAAGCTTAGACATGCCAAGTGTCCTCATTGCTCAGCTTTTTCGTTCAATGTGTGGTGATTACATTAGTAGACTTGCGCCCCAACTTGCAGCGCCGTGATACGTCCATTATCACTATGACCTCTCACATAAATACCAGTTGTGAGAATGTTGTAATGGCAATATATTTTCTGCATTAAGTAATTGGCGATATTTGTCCTATTTACGGAACACACACAAAACCACCACTCTACACATTAGAAAAAAACTTTAAATATGTGCTGGTATATTGTCATTCGCTTATATATATATATATATATATATATATATATATATATATATATATATATATATATATATATATATATATATATACGTATATATATATATATACATATATATGTGTGTGTATAATATATATATATATCGAGAGAGAGAGAGAGAGAGAGAGAGAGAGAGAGAGAGAGAGAGACAGAGAGAGAGAGAGAGAGACAGAGAGAGAGAGACGCCTTACGCTGATTTAGTCCAAACTTTACCAGTTGTACAGTTTTAACATAAGGCAACTTCAGTGGCAAGTGTATTTATTCTTATAAAGTTAAATTGAAGCTATTAATCAGAATTCATGCTGTGTGACCACGTACAGATTTGGCACAAGAGAAAGCTTGACTTTCACATATTTCATACTGTATTATTGCAAGGTACAAAAAAAAAAAAAAAGCCAGCCTATTGTCAGACCACCTACAGCTTTTCCCTTCATTCTCTGTGCTGCGTGTAAATGTAGACTCAATTTTCTTGTCAAAGCTGCTGCTGGAATTTCTGTTGAGCCGGGCAATTTCAGTCAGGGCATAAGTAGAAATTATAGACATCCAAACAGACAGGCTGGTTGCTTGGTTGATTCATTAATTGATTAACTGCCTGCTTGTTGATTGATTGATTGATTGATTGATTGATTGATTGATTGATTGATTGACTGAGTGAGTGAGTGAGTGACTTGCGAACACTGTGTATCCGTGTTTGGCACCTACAAGATAAAGTTTCGTATCAATTTGGGCAATGCTAATATGTTTTTTTTTTTTGGGGGGGGGGGGGGGTGCTGCGTTTAGCATATTTAGCGACGAGATATGTGTACAGATGAAAAGTAAAGTCATACGTATGGTGGCTCATTGCTGCCAACCTAATGCTATTTTTTATATCGTAGTTACGAGACAATAATCCAACTTCGCATTGTGTGCCTACTCGAATTACGCTCATTATATTTGCAGTTTGTGACATCATAAGTTGCGTTCCTTATCTGTATGTTTTCAGTATGTGCCGCCATAAGTTACTACATGTCGTACAGAAATAAGCTGATGTTGCCCACAGGCTGCGTGGGATCTTACATTGCTGACAAGAAGAAGTATCCCAATATTATCAGGGTTACGCCCCCCTATTCGAAAATGGGAAAAGTTTTTGTGCATTTGTTTAACCATTTCAAGTGGAAGCGGGCAGTGATGATTACGGAGGACTGGGGACTTTGTTTATTTGGCAATCAAGCAATCAATAATAATTTTAAACGTGCACGGATCAGTGTCACGGAGAACATCAAAATAAAACGCCGGAAGGTACTAACTGAGCATCAGATTGATACTCACCTTATCCGACTGTCAGAGAGGGGAAGAAGTAAGTAAATGTCCAGTATTACACAATTTCATTCTATTTTGGAAAGCAATAAATCATACGAACAAAAACATCATCACTCACACACAAACAGAATCCAATTTACACTTTTAGTAAAATGCAAAACATCATCCGCTGATTGCATGATACTTTTTTCTTTTTTTTTTTACAAAGAAAGGCATTCTTTGTCTCTATTTCTGTGAAATCTTGTTACCCACTCTATTATATCATCATCTTTTTTAAATCTTGTATGTGCATAACATTTGCGCATTTCCCACCCCGCAGGTCGGGGGTAAGATACCACTTGTACGTATTCCGCCCTGAGGGCCAGGAGGAAAGTAAGCATTTTTGCCCAACATGTTCACCCTTCTGGGTTAAAGATTCTAGTGTTTATCAGGTATTGCCCACGTAGACGTAACAGACGTAGGTAATAATTATTACCTTTACCACCATAAAATGAAATAAACTTATATAAACCATAAAACACAAAACGTGCCAGCATAAATATGAGAAAAAATTAATACCAAACGTCACAGAGGCAGGTAAAAGGTGCAGTTACTGAATAAAACTTAAGTGGGTCACATGACATGGGGGGGGCGGAGCAGACAAATTATACACGTAATGTTTTATCCGTTAGCGCTGGAAATGTACTTACGAAAGTCTCTAAGAACAGTGTCTTTTTTCTCTCAAACAGTTGTTATCATGTGTGTCGGTCGCGACAACGAGCGTACGATGATGCTACGTGCCGGCCAACTGGAGATGACGAATGGAGATTACGTGTATCTGACGTTTAACCTAGAGCCATCAAAGCACAACTTAAAACCTTGGCGAGACTTTAACAACCCAAACCGCACCTTACCCGAAGATGCGATTAAAAAAGCTTTCCTCTCAGTCAAAGCGGTGAGGAAATATGCCTGCTGACAGAATTTTTCAAATTAATTGCATGTCAGTCCCGGATTTCAGCAGGTGATTTGGCTGTAACTGTTTATTTCATGATCTTTGGGACTAAATATAATGTCTTAGTTTGTTTCTACTTCAGTCATACACAGGCAGGTGGTTAAACTAAGGTAAGCTATCCAGCTAGAAAAGTTACTTACTGGTTCAAGGGTAAGTCAAATAATTCTTATCCGACTTGTACTATACAAATTTAGTGATTATGTTTAGGTTGACAGGTATTCTTTATTCATATTGAAGCTCCACCTTCATAAGCAAAGCTTCACTTATTGAGCTAATGCATCATTTGACATATATCTTCTTATTATGTAGATTATCTTTGCTGAATTTTTAGCTTAGACGAGGAACCGCTATTCAGATAGACATGTACGGGTACAGGCTCAGAAGCATGTTCTGAGTAGTTACCCGCTGAATACCCTTTTATTTATTTCGGCTAATAAAGCCTATGTCAAAATACAACAGAGGTACGTGTGCAATATGGATAATTGTACTCCCATACTTATATAGGTAAGACAGTCAAAGGTTCGCTTATGGAGTGTAAAGAGACTTAAGAGTAATGATTACCAGGCAGTGGTTCTGGACGAAAAGACAAATACAATAATAAATGTTTTGTTGCCACTCAACTTAGCCAAAAATCATACTTTTTGTTTTTTATTGAAAATAAATTAGAGCTCATTCGCTTAAGGTTGATGGAGGTCTGGTTGATACATGTTTTTAATTGCGCTGCCTAGTCAAAAACAAGTGAAGCAATGCACAAATGGCAAAAGCAGCAGATGGACGGTCTATTAGTTTTCCAGGTGTGCAGATGTTTGCTGCACATCCAATACGCCGTTTGCACATTAATTTCCCGCCACAGAGCACGGGTTTGACGCCAGGCGATCACAGGGGGACGAGCGGGTCACATCGTTGTCACTGACAGGGTCATATGTTCATTTCTCGCAAAATTATCGTTTTTTTTTTTTTTTCGAAATTTAATTTCCCAAATGCAAAACTGGTATTCATTTAGTACTACCCGAGCCATGTATGGAGAGAAAATATCATCGGCCTTTAGGGCCTAATAGGTATTCTTTATTTTCAAAATATTAGGAATATCCCGCTTGTCCCCACAGGCACCGATCCGTATCTCGCCATATCTCTCCAAGCAAGACAAGGCAATCAGGTATGCAGTTCTGGCGGGAAATTAGTATGCATATCTCCTATTTCTCCCAAAACCCATCGACATTTGAATAGCTTTATTATAGAGAAGTTAGCAAAAACACATTCAGTTTTAAGCGAAATGGGGATTTTGCACACCCAATATATATAAATATATATATATATATATATATATATATATATATATATATATATATATATATATATATATATATATATATATATATGTGTGTGTGTGTATGTATATATATATATATATATATATATATATATATATATATATATATATATATATATATAACCCTAGCTCATATATTACTGATGGATAGGTTAGGACAAGTGCACATTGTTAATGAAAGGACTAGCTTTGATGAAAACTCTGAATTTATATTTTCTATTAATATTAATACAATGTATCCGCGCGCATTTTAGATTACCAGAAAAAGGACAGTGTCTTAAATGTTGGTTGTGATCAAGAATTATCCAGGCAAATACCCCACAGTCGTCAACACACCCTGAGTGTGCCTAGGAAGCTTATTAATTCAATCTCCAGATGGTTAAACACAGGCAAATGTATGGAAAATAGGTCACTGATGTGGGATGAGTTAATAGTACTTAAATGAAACGTGTCACATTTTGGTGACACTGCAACTTGCCCCTAGTATCGACCTATATACTTTAGGTGGATTAACAAGGGGATGATAATAGAACCTACCGTCTGTGTAGAATGATAAAGTTTACAAGACATCAGAGGAGAAAACGTTTTGCCGAAGCTACTAATCGCCTTCGCAACTCAACTTGGCCAAGTGCGCGGCACATGCGAGTATGAATATCTGATCCTACTTTACAGTTATTAGGTCCTTAGCAACGAGGTAAAAACAAACTTGTAAATTTAACTGCGACTGGTGGCAGCAATATTCAAATAATTCCCACACATTCATATTAATCCGAAAGAAAATAGTGAGATATAAATTACAAATTGGCATGTCAGAATGTCTAAAAAAAACCCCTAAATTATATAGTTAAAATGGGTATTAGAACAAATTCTCATCCATTCATTCATTGAAAATTTCACATGGTACATAAACAGGTATCAGGTATGCAGAGAAAGGTAATTTACATGCCCTTTTGTATGAACTTGTCGACTACAGCATGTTACTGAACGTGGCGTTTTTTCTTTCTTAATGTTACTCTTTTCGCCTACATAGAAATGTATAATTGAAGATACCACAGCACTATACATGTTCCTGGTCGGAACCTCTGCATAGCGTATTCTCGGCGCTTTGAGCATGGTGTACTACAGTGGCAAGGAGTATGTTTAGTAGTTTTTGCACGAATGTACATTTGCCAAGGACATGGTCTTTTAAACTGGGACACAAGTATTTCACATCACTCAGTAATCCACCCATAGCATGGTAACAACATTTGCCACATGCGAACGTTTAACAAAACTTAGCCATAGCAGTTGGCTTGCAGAAAACTAACACCACTGCTGGGGTGTTCAATGATCTCGAAGATCTAAAGTTCATGTTTTACTGCTAACCTCGCTCGCGCATACTATAAGCATGCAGGGTATGTGGTACCAGTCTACAAGGTCAGCTGAGCCAGAAGACTTTCATAATCTTTTGTTAAGTTTTCTGTTATTTATTTCCACTTTTCTCCACCTCTCACTAAGGACTTCCCACTGATAAAGCAGGAAGTTGGCAATGTCCGCTATATATGTGGAGACATATTATATATTCTCTCACCAGTGCACACATTACGAAGACGTGTTTGTGCTCCACTAGGACCTGAAAGTGGAGGAGTACCACGTGCCCCCCCTCTCAGTTCCAACTAGTTTATATGATGAGACGCAAAGTATGTCATGCAATGGCCCAATGCTGTCCAGCTCTCTGTGTGAGCGCCCCACTCAGAATGACAAGGGTCTGTGTAGATAGTAAGATGGGCGTGTAAAGGAGCCAGTGTCTGTCCTGACGTGAAATTCTCTTGAACTCCAAAATGGAAGGTAGGATGATCCTTTGGGAGGACCAGCTTTGGGGCATGATAGCCCTAGTCTCTCGACCATTTGCCCATATGTACATGCTGCATAGGGTGATGGTGTAGGCAACCAAGTGAGACCTGGGAGTCCATCAAGGAGAGGGAGTCCAACATGGCCTACCATTGTTGTGCTGAGAGAACCACCTTAGTCAGAAAGGCTCTGAGCAGGCACTGAAGTCTCACCCACCTGTCCTCTAAGGAAAACAGATGCAGGCAACCAGGTCAAACTGGATGCCGAAAAAGAAGAAAGTTTGCTCTGGCCAAAGAAAGGACTTGCTTTGGTTCACAATCAGGCAAAAAGCATTGGCAAAGTTCCAGGGCAGTCTATGTGTGACCCTGCAAATTCAGGCGCCAAAGTGCCCAGATGAGCCAATCATCCAGGTACACATGAATGTAAACAGTGGAATAGTGGAGGTAAAACAGCAACTGTCTATACAAACCAAGTGAACACCAGTGGTGCCATGGCAAGGCTGAATGGAAGCACCTTGAACTGGTACACTTGGCTAAAGAATGTAAACCACAGAAACGTCTGTAAAGTTTCCACGATTGACATGTGACATGTGACATCCTTGACGTTCAGGGATGTGGTCCACTCCTGGACCTCTCTCATCAACTGGGGGTCTCCATCTTGAAAGACGAAACTACCAAAAAGATGTTCAGCATTGACAGGTGTATCACAGGGTGCCAGCCTGAATCCCCCTCTGGGACAAGAAAGAGTAGGTTGTAGAAGTCAAGAGAATCATGATTCTTGACTGGCTTTATAGCACACTTGCTCCAAAGCTGCTTGCCCACCTCTAAGAATTCCAGTGTTTTAGGTTCCTGAGCTTCTTGGATGCCCAGACAAGAACCTGTAGGTTTCCATTCTGGCATCACAGACTCGCATGATTTTGGCCTTCAGTGCTTAGATGCAGAAGACTGAGATCTTGAAAGCTTCGAGCTGCACTTGGCTGATTTCTACAAAGGGGACTCCAAAGAGACAGCCTGAGAGGTGATCATCAGTGCATGCAACTTATCAGCCTGCAACTGTGTACTCAGGGCCATAGACTCCAAGGCAAGGGCAACCTTCTGGTCAGTGGCCAGAGATGCATTGGTCATCCTGGGGTGTGCGGGGCCTTTGTGACCTCCAAACGTGACCCCTTGCTGCCCACCTTGCGATTGCATCGCCTCTGCTCCTTTCTCCCCTGGGGAGGGGTGTTTCTGGTGTAGAGAGGGCAGCCACTTAAGTCTGAGAGTGAGCCACATGGGTTTGTCTTTGCCTATGTAGTGGTATCGCTGGTGAAGGCTCAAAGGGGTCAGATTTTAATGCTCGGCATTTGGCAGCTACTGCCTGCCACCTACGCCTTCTCTCTCTTTCTCCATGCCTACTTGTACAGCAGGCATTTGTTTTCTCCCTAATCCTCACAGTATTTGTACATTCGCCTGTGAGAACAAACGTGGCCCAATTGCAGGGAAGATCCAAAGTATAGCAATGCTAATGATCATCCCAGGCTGCCATATAATGGCTCTGTGAGTCCAGCTTCTACTCTTTATCCATGAAGGATGTGGGCAAAGTGGTCTCTAGGTCAAGAACTCTGGCTCACTACCAAAAGGCAGCAACTGTCTGGTGTGTACTGTATTCCTGCTCTCTGAAATATGTACGTCAAGACGCCCTCTTGAAAATCCAGGTTTGAAACCAAACGGCCAGCTCTACTCCCAACTAATTCAGAGACATCAGCAGGACAGATATCAGCTATCTAGGTCTCCAAGGAGTCCCAGGTCGCTAAGAAATGATTTTACGTAGAGGGGAACGTGCATAAAGCACTAGAACAATGATGGTGAACAAAAGTTCACCCAGCTTCAACTCCAACAAGCAATCCAATAATGGTGCGGTAAAGAGAGAGGACTATATGAGAAGCATGGCCAGTAGCATGTTTATTTTACTTATCTGGAATAGCAGAAATTTTAGCTCTAAGCAGAAGTCATTCTCATCACATTTATACCATTGCATGATCTAGGGCTCTCCCCTATGGAGTCATAAATAGTGTCCAACAATGGGTTTCCTAAAAGTAACATGGCCCTTGGTGCCTCCGTAGTAGTGACTGGGAATCTTTGGATGGTCTTATTGAAGTGTGATCGGTGTTTGGGCATGATAATTATGTCAATAAGTACTGGGGCTTATTTGGTTTTACAGATAGTACCAGCCTTTTTGGGCGGGAAAAAAGTGCATGACTTTAAGAAGCAAATACCATATGAACTGGCAGATCCACCATGGAATATGCGCATCGCCCTTGAAAACGGTTGGAATGTAAATATTTTTTATTCATATTGTGCTTTACTTGTATCGTAATACCTCTGGTTACCTTTCCCGATCAGGGCTGCAATTCTGTGTACCCCTACGCCACCTTCGGTGGCGGGGAACAATGAAATCAATTCAGGTGAACTGAGATAAGATTAAAATCACAGAAATTTATTGAAAGAAAATAAAATAAAATTTATTAAAATTGAAGAAGGTAAATTAAAAAATTAAATAGACCAAAACAGCCCATGCTCACGCAACAGATAAATATATTGTTATTACAAAAAACTCTGACCGTGGGCAAAATATTAGGACGTCGGATCTTACATGACATAATACAGGAAGATTGGAGCCTTATATTGATTATACTGATTTCAAGTCAGATAAGGTGAATATCAAATCTTTTTGGTGTACAAGATATGAAAAGAATCGTTGGAATCAAATGGGAAAGAATTCGAACAATTATCATCATCCGTCAAGACGTGCAAGTAGTCTATATAGAAAAGTACATAACGTTCTTTCGGCACAATGCCTAAAATTGTCTCTATAATAATAAACAATTCTATATAGATATACAACTAATCGGCATCGATTGGGACCGCACAATAAACATGCACACATCATTACTTGGGGGGGGGGGGGGGGTTGCAATAGGCAACAATAACGCGGTTTTGCATTAGATATGTTCTGGGGTGTTTTGAAAGTTTCTATTATCTCTGCATTACAGGGTTCAGTGTACGCCCTGTATACTTACGATGCCACATTCTTGTATTTAAACCTGCTCAACGAGTCAATCGCTAAGGGAACGAATCGACAGGACGGCAAAGCTTTATATGACATGGCACGGAATATACAGTTCCAAGGTACGAACAACTTCTCTAATTTGAAAACCTGTGATATATATATATATATATATATATATATATATATATATATCAACTTTATTATAAAATCACAAAAAGGTAAGAAAAACAAGTATACTACAAGCTTAATTTTACCTCTAAAAGTAACAACAAATAAAAATTATTCTGATTTTGAAAGTTCAAGTTATACTTATACATAGATTCATATTTTACGTTTTCAGTGTTGCTACTGCGCTGACATTTTGTGTTTTATTTCCATGCAATGGCAGACCAAATGACATAATTATACACTGTTGATTCAGCATTCATCACAGGAAATCATGTACGTCCAGTGCTGCCACAACACCACGCACCACGGCCCTACAAATTGATACACACGTGAGAAGCTACTGGTGTTTGCAGGTTGATACACCTATGTACAGGTGCAGTTTTGAAGCGTTGCGGACAAAAGAATAGTAAAACTAAAAATTGGCACTCATGACCGTGAAGAACAATTTTCACTGTGTCGTACTGATGATTATTGTTTCCTGTGGTTCACACTGGGGCCAATGGTGCCAATTGCGGACATTAGAATAGCCATATTTGGGTGAAATGTTGGATCCCTATGTTAGGGAAATCTATATTTGATAAAACGTGGTATGTTGATAGATCATACCAGTAGAACAAAATAGATACGTTAAAGGACCTTGACATGACCTTGAAGTGAACTTGACAGTCCCTTTAGTGATCTGGATAGGTTTTTTGGCCTTTTTTTGTCTTTTTTTGGACACATTTATGACAAGAAATTGCGAAATACGAAGAGAACAGGTTTGTACAATTTTGCACAGACCGTTGTCAAGAAAATCCAACTTAGCCAAAAAATGAAACAAAATATTCCAGGGGTCTTTTTCAATGTTTATTCGATTCTTACATAATAGCCATACACCTGTATATGAAAAAGGTGAAACACAAAGATTACGCTCAAATAGTCCATAATTTAAAAGATATCAGAAAAATATAATGTCTTAAAGAAATAACGTCCATTGGAATTTTAGCCCGTCAATCCGCTGTTGGCAGCCAGCTCGGATTGACAAAGAAAAAACGAGGCTCTGATTTCAAATTGATATTATTTCACCAAGATTACACAAATTCATGTTAACGTTTTTCACATATTTTAATGAGTCAATTCGAAAGTTTCCGATATTTGTGAAAAATAACTTTTCTACCTCGAATTTTCTACATCATTTAATTTTTGGTCATATGCCAGATAGGTTTGTTCATGATAATCAGTAGACTTTATTATTTAAGAAATGAGGATCGATATTCGTCCGCAAAGGCAGTCATGTATGGCGACAAAAGTGTACCGAGACAATGTTTATAAACATTGTCGTTGGGGCTACATGTAACAGATATGCACAAGAAATGACTTTATGCATATATTTAATATAAATATCAAATGTAAAAAAGACATAATTTTTCGTTAACAAGCATTATAAAGTGCAAAATGGACGGTCCCCGCACAAAACACAAGTTGTCTCTCTTTTTTTTTCTAGGCTACTTGCTTGTAAACACCGAGATAATTTTGTTGAAAAAAATTACTTTTGAAGTTCATATCGGTGTTCTTGCAATACACAGACGTAAGGACAAACTGCAGACGTTTTGTTGTATGGCAGCATTTTTAGTTGTAAGAGTATAGGACTTCCAGTACAGTATTCACAGCATAAAAAATTTCTAGAAAAGTGTGGTCACAGCTTGAAAAACTTTCCCTGAATGGTTCAATAGAACGGTTCATACCGACTTGTACCGAACTTTCCCGGACCATAATTAATTATGCATTCCATTGTTGGCCTGACTGTCCAATCAGCAAGTGGCCGAGTCAGGCCCATGCTTTTCATGTGTTCACAACGGATGCCACGGCTAACGCTAGTGATTACAGCATGCATTGTGCTGAACAGTGCAAATCTTTTACGTAAAATGTCACATCAGTGGTGAAATGTATATGTTTAGTTTGCTGACGGTTTGATTTTTTTATTAAATCCAAGCAAATCCTGTGTTTTACTTCCTGATCCTTCCACATTAAATCCGGCCAGCGTGGTCGAGCACAAAATGTAAACATAGCAGGGTGCGCTTCCCGAACTCTGGCCGCAGTGAACCTAATACACCAGAGTCCTAGGAACTGGTCTATTCCCAACACATACACTTAAATTGTAAAATGAGGTAAAAAAAAAAGTTGGTGAGGTCCACCCCACTCTACAAAGAAGTAGCCCACGTCATTTTCTAAATGTCACGCTGAAATGACCCTCAAAAATTAATAATAAGCAACACAAGACACCAAATAAAGAAAATGATGACTTACAGTACCGGTACATCAACAGCAGATGACTCAAATCAAAACTTAACCAAGATACTTTTTGCCTAAGAAGAAATAACACTTTTATTTTCTTTGAGGATATGTATGTATGTATGTATGTATGTATGTATGTATGTATGTATGTATGTATGTATGTATGTATGTATGTATGTATGTATGTATGTGTTATAGGTAAATCTGGATTCGTGGCACTGGACAAAAACAATGACAGGGACCCAGATTACAGTATACTTCAACTTACTCCAGGAGATGACTCATTTTTCTTGTGGGCCAATATTTCATTGACAGCGGCAGAAGGAGAGGTCAGTCGTACATAAAAATTTGTCAAACTTTTGCGTTCAAGTTTAATTTAAATATTGTTTAAATGTATTGCTCTATTTGCATTAAATAAATAAATAAATAAATAAATATATATATATATATATATATATATATATATATATATGTATATATATATATATGTATATATATATGTATATATATATGTGTGTGTATGTGTCAAAAGATATAAAGGTCACTTGAGCAATTACATTTAAACCAACAACATAAGGAGATGCAAGCATTTCATTAAAATAACCTCTTGCAAGATAAGTAAAAAACGCTTCTCAGATCTCAGATTACATGCAATACGAGTTGTATGACTTGTTTTCAGTTCCTATGAAAAAAAAAATGTTTAAAACATTATTTTCCTGGGCGCACTTTTGCATCCAGAGTGCCCAAGAAAGCTCTTTACTGGTGGCATATTACCCTTTAATATTGACTTCCCTTTTCCCAGGCGTAAAATACGTCTTACATCAGACACTTGGTGGTAATTTTTGATGCAGCAGAAATGCATGTCGGTACATTGGCCTCATATTCCTCAGGGTCAAATTGATTTATTACTTCCAGAGGATCAAACTGTCGAGGAGTGCTTATTGGGGCACCAAAGATGGCCGTCCGCCGCCAGACACACCCCCTTGTGGGTTCAGAAATGAACGATGCCCACCAGATACGACACGCAAGTAGTTTCCGCAATCTTTCGCCGTAATAATCTTTAAGACTAACTGAACTACAATTCGGACTCCAAAAGTAGGATTTTTATGCTTAACGTTTGCCTTCCTAGGTCCCTGTGTACAGTCAAAATATTGGCAAGCTAATATCATTAATTGAGGTGAATATATTTTGCACGCAACTTTCTTCCCGGCCCAATCCGCTATCGGAATTGTATATTTTTGAAAATATTATGCTTCAATTTTGCACAACTGTTTGGTAATAGAGCAGTAGAAAAGATCTTGCGGCATGTTTTCAATAAGGTCAACGTAGTAGGATAAGAGGTCCGAACATAGGCACAAACTAATGCAGCGGTAATTCAGTGAAGTCAATAATTTTTGTTTTAATTTGATTCATTTTGTGAAAAAGTAATGCTCTTATTTCAAAATGTCCCCGACTTCCATGATTTTAAACTCTCTTTTTTATTATAGCCTTTATTTTATAAGCAATGAAACATACAGGTCAAGGTTGAAGCATTTCGTCATTAATTGAGGTTTTAAAGTTTTAATAACAAGCTTTAAATCTTCCTTTAATATCACGTGTCAAGTCTGGAGAATTTATTTATATGCTTTGGAAACTTTGATTTGAATATATTATATTTGTTTAAGAAGATTTAAACGGAAGTCTCCATTTTTTAGATAAAAAGTACAGTTGCACTTTAACTTAGATGTGGTATTGTCTGCTTATACTCTATGGGGAGTTCTCATAATGGTATTGTGTATGGTACGGATATACTTAGTTCGCTTAGCTGGGATTACTGCTGGCTCAGTGAAAGCACTTGCTGTCCGACAGGCCCTGGGAAAATGGTTCGGTTATTGACATATTAATCGACTTAGATGCTTTTGGCGGAAACCGTGTTCGTGAGCCCTGAAAAATATAAGGTGTACAGGTGTCCTCAGTGCATCATTCCCAGAGTGCCTCGAGGATAAGAGCTTAATAATTGCATACTATCGCTGAAACAAAACGACAGAAACATATCATTTACGAAATCACACCTTTTTGGGGCATTTTTAATGGGACACGTTGCACGAAGGTCTGTGGGCGTTAGATCCCTTGTGGCGAATAAATAATTAGGTACTAACGTTCTCACCTCATTTCAAATACTTTTGCTTTCCAGGTCGCGATCAGTCTATCGTAGTCGCATTGGTCGGCGTCACCCTGGTTTTAATCTGCCTAGTGATGGGCTATATAATTTATAGGTGTGTAAGCCTGAAAATTTATCGATATGAGAAAAGATACTTAATAAACTGAACAATGAAGCGGTCATTTTGAAATTAATGGCCGCTAGATATATCAGAGGTTGAACCTGTTAATCCAACGGAAGGCACAGCCATGTTGTATTACATGAATGAAAGATATTTTAACGATGCCTCATTTGCATATATACTGTTGTAATTCAGAACATTGAGAATGCTCAAAATATGCACGGCTGACATGTGAAAAAATGTAGAGACATCAACTCAAATCATCATGACTAACATACACTTTGGAATGTAACAACTCATGAGTTGTGTGAGGCCGATGCTATTTGTTCTGTGTCGTACATAGGAAACAGTTGGTTTGTGTGCGTTATTTAACTTTTGTGGAGAGTGTATTATGTCGCATATGGCAAACTGCCCTCACAAGGTTTTAATTAGTGTGCACATCCCATTAGTTCTTTCATGTGTAAATATAGCTGGAACTTGTGTCATACATTAAGATTTCAGTGGTACTAAGTACTTGCCCATTAATATTACCACCGAATGTGATGCATTAGCCAAATATAATAAAAGCGTCTAGATGTTAACGTTCTGTTGCACATTGTCGTTTATGTAACTGACTAATTTCATTTTTAATAAGTAAAAAAGCTCTGTATTATATCAATGCTGCTACAGTTTGCCATATCTTTATGATAACACGAAAACAACCTCTTTCAAATCATTTATTATAAGGCGGAAAAAACTTGAGCAAGAGTTACATCAGATGTTATGGAAGATCAAGTACACAGATATTGAAACTTCGAAAGTGCAAAAGACAACTAGTATGGTAAGTGATTTACATTTTTGACTGTAGGCTGCTTAAAACTGCTTGAAGTGTGAAATCCCATTCATGTTTTACTGGACATAACGGGGAACCGTTCGTTCGCATGAGCTGGCTACCATGAAAATGTTATAAAACACTAAAATGGAAGAAAAGTTTAGTGGCCATGATTGTTTCGAGAACCATGTTCGATAGTGGTGAAGAAGAAGCAATCGTGTTTTTGAAATACCATCAAAGAATGCCGCAAAAAAGGTTGGTCTCATCGAAATACCAAAACCTACATTTGTCTATTCCCCGGCCTCTCAATGAGAGTATAATTTGCTGTGGTCGGTCTTACACCCATTGCAAAGTGTTATGTACATGCAGTGTATTTAGACTTTAAATTATATAAATATTTTAGTATCTTGCTCTCAACAAAGAGAGACATGCAGACAATGATTAATTCTTCGGTTTTAAAACTCATGGTCGCTCATTTTGATTTGGACCATGTTTCCAATGACAAAAAAATAAATAATGATAAAAATGAAATTAATGTATATATACAGCCAAACGAAACGTTTAAAATATCTAACCGAGGAACTAAAATAAATACATGTAAGATGACATAATGCTGGATAAAATGTGCATCTGTTCAACCAATTTGCTGTACAATATATAATAAAAGCTTCCCTTGAAACAACACTGCATACTAAATATTTGTTAGATTCAAGTGTACTTTGTATCTTTTTTTGCCCTGGGCCAACCAGGTGCACGATCAACATCCAAGATTTGTGAGCATTGTCATTGCTACACTGGAGACTGAGTCAACGCTTTCCTCGCCGCAATTTCTGTGCATTGTAACTCAAGCACGTTGCGGAAAGCTTTTGATACGGACTCCTCTTTTTTCTGTCGAACTGCAGACGTTCTTGTGCTTGAGTGAAACGTCTGTTCACAAGGAAATTTGAGTCTGGAATCATCAAAGTTCAGATAATGGCAATATTATGTCATTAGCAATACAAGGGTTGGGATATTAAGTAGTTTTGATATAGTTAAAATTAAGTACTTTTGACATGGTTACAGTTGGGGCTAAGCGTGAAATCACTCAGTCACATAAGTCAAACGACCACCGACAGCGACACCAAGAAAGTGCCCATGGAACAAATTTATGCAACCGTTGGCATCTACAAAGGAAACATTGTCGCTATCAAACATTTACAACGAGAGACACTCTGCCTGGCAAGACAAGATTTGTTGGATCTCAAGACGGTTTGTACCTTGTTAGAAAGCATCTAACGTCCAAAAATTCCATCAGAGGGCTGGGTATGACTTGGGAGGTCTCTAACTTAATAATTGATTTTCCCTTTTCTTGCATTCATCGGCGAGTGTTTCTAATTTCTCATGACTCCGTGTTAGGGATGTCACGAAAAAGATGTCTGTCGAAAGATGCAAACCAAGAGCCACTGAATAAAATTGAAATGAATATCAATTCTTACAGTTACATTGAACTTGAATTTCCATCAATATTAAAGGTAAAAAATCATTTAATATTTGATTCACAGACATGTTTTTGCTTGATATGTTTCAAAAAACCTCTCTGTTTTCTTCATCAGTGTGACAGGAGTCAGATATATGTGGTTATCTATCGGTTTCTTAGGGAAACAACACATCGCTGGCGCGTGGGCCTTGTATTCATCGCAAGTTGAACTCCAATTTTGTCCCTATTCTTTCATAGTTACAAAAAAATCGTCAATGAAAATATTCACTAACACAATTCAATTTTAGAAGCAAACATTAAGGTCATCTAGTAAAGATGTGACCAATTTAATAGACTTTAACAAAGGACGAGACATCGATACATCTCTTGTGTACAAATCGGGGAGAAAATGATTCATGTTTTATAAACGCGCATACAGACATTTAAAACTAATTTCAACCAGTCTTTTTGCGGCAGTTTTTGACAGTTAATTGTTGCCACAAGAGGGAATTACAGCTAGCAAAGGGAGCTGGCACAACAACACCTATAGATGAACATAAACATTTGTGGCACAACAGCACGTATAGATGAACATAAACATTTGTGCTGTATTGAAAATGCGCTCATAATTCTATTGCCTAGCAATCCATCGAGTTTGTCCTGCCAAACTTCTGAACTGGTTAGAGATGATGCCCCCCAAATACAGATGTTGTCAGAAACGCTAAAATCTCGCTCGAAACGGATAAACTTTTATTTACAAATGCCTGGTAAAGTAACATACCATAAAACAGATTCAGATGTTTATCTTCAATAATCTTAAATCACAATAATAGCTGCATAATCTTATGTTCACGCTGCACCTAGAAAACCACGATATTTTACCTGAAAAGGGTCATATATAATACTGGTTCTGGTAACACAAGCGCACATTTAGTTGCAAATTCCCGCTGTCACCGTGCGTCATATTGTGCAATGTAAAGACTTGCCTTTTGGCTTGTGACGACGCAACGGCCGGGTGTCGAGCCAGCAACCTTAGGCACGAACCAGCTTGCCGAAAAACAGGAAACGCGCATATCCATTGTACCAAATCCTCATTCTTAAAAAGAATGGTTCAATGGAGGTAAATATGCGTGAATGCCATAATCAACACGGCCCAGATCATTCTATTGAATCCAGTACATTTACTGTATTGTATCTGTATTGTATTTGGAGTTGTCGCAGATCGGAGACTGTGCATACGTAAGTCCGCCAGCATCGAATGTATATATATATATATATATACCAGGCAGAAAGATATATATATATATATATATATATACCAGGCAGAAAGATATATATATATATATATATATATATATATATATATATATATATATATATATATATATATATATATATATATATATATATATATATATATATATATATATATATATATATACCAGGCAGAAAGACTAAACAGGCATTTTACATTGTCCTTCTCACCATTGATGTTCCGTACCGGCCTTATTCAAACAGCATGGATGGCAGATATACGTGGTTGATTACAATAATCAGCAATGTTATGGAGCTTCATGATTGACGTCCAATGTATTACCGCTTGGCATCACGCACGTGTGCCTTTGATCTTGTGGAAATACTGATTCCTCACAACACAAAACATGACGATTGCAACTCACATAACAGCAAATTCAGCTGAGGTATGCAGCTTGAGGCAAGGACATACATGTCTCAATTCACCTCCCTGTTTGAGGATAATACTATCTTGACTTCTTCCATGAAAACAGCTAGTTGCTGTTTAATATAGAAAATACTACAGCTCATTAAAGTGTGTGTGTCAACACACACTTTTTTGTTTTTCCTGAAATTCTTTCTTTCTTTCTTCTTTACCAGCAAATTTGTCCGACACTTTTCTCGAACACTATTATACATAGAAACTCCAAACTTGGCATGATTGTACCTCCATACAAGGAGTTTGACCGTTTTATACAAAGGAATGAAGATGTTTAAAATTATGCAAATAAGGGGCATTTGAAATTTTAAATCTTGAATATCTTCAAAAGTATAATAGATGGAGATGTCATTCCAACTTCTATTAGGGGGTTATTGACCATTGCGCATCCAATGAATTTAAACAAACGTCGTAGCAATTTAAATTATGCTAATTAGCAGCATTTGAAATTTTAAAACTTGAATATCTTCAAAACTGTTATGGATAGAGACGTCATTTTAACTTCTACTAGGGGGTTATTGACAATTGCGCATGTAATGAATCTAACGAAAAAGTAGTAGCAATTAAAATTATGCTAATTAGCAGCATTTAAAATTTTTAAACTTGAATATCTTCAAAACTATTATAGATAGAGATGACATTTCAACTTCTACTGGGGGATTGTTGACTATTGCGCACCTAATGAATCTAAAACAGAAGTTGTAGCAATTAAAATTATGCTAATTCGCAGCATTTGAAATTTTAAAACTTGAATATCTTCAAAACTATTATAGATAGAGACGTCATTTGTAACTTCTACAAGGGGGTTGTTGACCATTGCGCACATAATGAATCTAAAACAAAAGTTGTAGCAATTTAAATTATGCTAATTAGCAGCTTTTGAAATTTTAAATCTTGAATATCTTCAACACTATAATAGATAGAGATGTCATTCCAACTTGTACTAGGGGGTTGTTGAGCATTGCGCACCTAATGAATTTAAAATAAAAGTTGTAGCAATTTGAATTATGCTAAATAGCACCATTAGAAATTTTAAATCTTGAATCACTTCAAAGCTATAATAGATAGATATGCCATTCCAACTTCTACTCCTGTGTTATGGAATAGTTGTTTATTACCATACCAATATGCTTTGAAGACACAGACACAGATTTGCTATGCAGCAAATCATCTTTCCTAGTTAGAGACTGTTTTTACCGTATATCAATCACATTTTCTCTGCCTTAACGTCCCAGCTCAAAAGAAAAAAAAAGCCATAAATTACCAAAGCTAGTTCAATTCACCAAACAATCCTCGTCTAATCTGATTAGATTTCATGACGAAATTCAAGACAATGACATTCGTAATAAAATAAATAAAGATCCTAATGCCAATCCGAACATTAATTTTAATATTCCAAACAATATAGAAACAGAAGCAAAAGACAAACATATCCCATGCAAATTAGGAAAGTTCCCTTAACATAAACAAAAAAGACAAAACGGGACAACAGCAAGTACTCTACAGCCAATCCAATTCAGAGATAATATGTTTTAAAGATTAAAATATACTCCCAGAAATTCTGATTTGTATTTAACCTTAAAGACAAATCTATCGAATTATAATGATATTCTAAGAAAAACTGTTAACAGAGCTAGAATAAATTATTATGAAACTTGTTTTCAACTATATCAAAATGATCTAAAAAAACATGGACAACTATAAACGAATTACTCTCGAAAACAAATAAGACAAAACAAAATCCAGAATTCTTTACCGAAAATAGAGGAGAAATTAAAGATAAATTAACCATCGCAAATAAGTTTAATCATTTCTTCACGAACATGGGTCCTGATCTAGTGAATGAGGTGACCAGAGTCCCGGAAAGTGGATACAAGTAGTATTTAAGCAAAACATATGAACATACATTTATATTTGAAAATGCTGATGCTGATGTCATCAACGAAATTATCGAAAATTTAAAAACCAAAACAAGTCAAGGTGTTGATGGTATGTCAACAAAATTGTTAAAATTCATTTAAAATATTGTTGCAGACCCATTGACAATAATCATAAATCAGGCTTAAAAAGTGGAATTTTTCCAGAAAAATTAAAAATTGCCAAAGTAACTCTAATCTATAAAAAGGAAAATGAACACCTTTTTAATGATTATCGTCTCGTATCAATGTTACCTGCATTTTCAAATGTTTTTGAGAAAAGTAATATTCAACCAGTTATATGATTATTTCAATCGTTACAAATCATTTTATAGTAGTCAATATCGCTTTTGAAAATAGCCCTCAACTGAATAAGATGCTGTTGAGTTAATAGATAGTATTTTAAAGGAAATGGATATTAGAAATCTCCCATGTGTATACTTTTGGACTTATAATAAGCCCATATAAATGATGGGATTCTTCTTTGGGGATTCAAGAGCTCTAGCCTAAAAATAATTCAAAAGAAAGTCATCAGAGCTATAACATGCAGTAAATACAACGCACATACTGACCTATTGTTTAAAAACCTGGGGTAAACAAAAGTTGAAGATGCTTTTAAATTGCAAAAATACAGTTTTATTATAGATTTTTAAATCAAACCCTTCCTATAAATATCCAAAAGTTACCATTGTTCCCAAATACGGAAATTTATACCCGTGATACTAGATATGCTGAAAATTTGTTTGTTAAGCGATACTCTTATCTTTTTGCTAAAAACTGCCATCGATGCAGTTTACCAGTAACTATAAACTCCTTTCCAATTGCCATTCGAGACAAATTTTATACATATAGTTATCAAGCTTTAGTAAGATATGCTAAAATTTTTACATTCAATCTTATCAAGAAGTATATGATACGCCAAATTGTTATATTTGTACAAACCAGTAATTAATGTATATTGTAACGCTTAATGTATATTACTAGTTTAAAATCCCTTTTCTTCTCTCACTTCTAATTAGAATATAGACATTAGAGAAAATTGTTGTTTTCTAACAGTAAGCTTTATACTTTTTTGCCATCATCTTGTATGATAGCTAATAATCCTACAGTTTGGCCCTCATAATAGCGACATATTAATGCCTTAATGATGGTCTGTCTGACCATTATACAATCTACGTTGTGCTACTCTGTATATGTGTATTGCTCAATAAAACGAATCCTGAATCGTGAATCCTATATCATTGATGAGTGTACTTGCCAGAGCAGTAACAATGTATTAGTTGGTGGCTTAAACTTTCTCTTTGCAGATGCGGGAAATCACTCACGATAACATAAATCCCTTTATAGGAGCATGCGCAGAACCGCCAAATTTCTGCATTGTCACACAATACTGTGCAAAGGGAAGTTTACAGGTGTGTGCATGTGGTAAAATGATATTCGTTGAACTGAGATATAATCAATAGCACAGACAGAATCACACATCATATGACTAAAGCCGTTGCTAAAGATAAGCACTAAACAAATGCAAATAAAAAATAAATTTGTTGGGCTTTACGTAAACATCCGAAAAATATCTTTGTGCGTCATGTATTTTTAATTAGTTTTGACAAAAGTTTTACAAGTAATGTAAATTTTATTTCTGTCAGATTTTTGCAAGCCTTGAATAAAGGAGCCAAGGAAATATTGTCGTTTAATGATGCACGAGCGTGACATTATACCGCATCATCTGGCACATTGTTAATAATGTATACGGGAAGAAAAAGAGTTAAATCTGCTTTTAAATTTAGATACACAGATTGTTTACAGTAAAATCAAAATTTTGCATCGAGGATGGGTTTATGTTTAATGCACATTGAAATTTGGGTGTTGAATGTTTTGATACAGATGTATATAAGTCCGTTGATATGTTGGTAGCCACAAACAGATATAAACAATGGGCTTGGGGACTGCTATTTATGAACGAAAGTCTGTCAGGTTGTCCGGAAGTCTATGATGCGTATGGTACCATAGGAGCCGTTTAAAATACTAGCACGACAAGTTTATTATCCAAATTCGGACCAGTTGACCATTAAAGTGAACAAAATGTCCGCACGTGATAGACTTACACACTCATCATGCAAAATGTATCGTAAACGGAGTATGATTTACATGAGTTAAATGTCATGATCTTTTCAGGATATGCTTGAAAAGGAGGAAATAAATCTTGACTGGATGTTCAAGTGTTCACTGATATCAGACCTTGCAAATGTAAGTAAGGATTTTATACCAATAGTTGCATAAAATCTTTACATATCCATCTTTTATTAGCCATATTAAGAAATTTTCTGAATATTTTGTAAAATAGCAGAGCGTATGAGGGACCTTCATCGTCAGTCACATAATTGAGAGAATGTGATTTCAAGTCTAGTCATTAAGCCCAGAAGTCATACTTATGATTATCTAATGCTCGTAAAACTATATCCATGAAATTCAAAGACGGGTTTCAGAGAGCCTTTGGCGGCAGGCATACAATAAATTAAATAATCCACACATATGGCTGAATGTCAATCAAACTATCGTTAACGTTCAAGCTGCACACACTGTTTTTGCGATATTACTTTTATTCGTTTATTGTCTAGTCAATTTTTCTCAAAAAATCCATTATTGGTGTAACTACGATATATGATACCGTCCCTGTATTTAATTGAACAATATGTAGTTATCCATAGACCTTGTTCTCGAATAGCTTTGCTTGACCTCACTGGAAGTTTTTGAAGCCCACTTGGAAATTCCATAAGTAAATCAGCTATCACTAGCGTAGGCAAAGTGGCGACCCAAGCTTCATGCTAACAGTAATACAATGCCAATTTATTTTGAGTTTGGGTTTAATTAATTTAAATCAAATTGCTGTACATTTATAAACTCAAGTAATATATTTATCGAGCTGCTGTGGGAATTAAAAGCTTTATCATTTGACATCTTCTGCAAAAACAATAACAAAAACAAAAAACAATTCCGCAAAACTGCCGCCAATTGCTTCAAAATTGCACAGGAACAATGCTGTGGACTTTTTCACGTCAAAATGTTTAACAGGTGGCGCTACAATTTTTACTTTCCCTTAGATTCGGCTTTTTCTCTAGAACCCTCCGTCCGCTTAGGCTGACACTTGATAGAAATAATCTTCCCAGAAGGGTAAAACAGCACCGTTCACTAGGTAGCGTCACTATCGAGCACTGATTTTTCAATGAATATCTTCCTTCGGCCCTTATCGCTTAATATATTCTATGTTAGGCAAAAGGAATTGCAATGGCAATTAACATTTTCGACTTCTCAAAAATCGTCAAGCAGATTAATTTTAAACTAACTGGGAATTTTCCTTGGGTGGGTCTCTACCAAGCTCGTTCAGATGGGTGTGCTCTATTGACTTTAAAACATGTTTAATGAATTGTTTTGTTCAGTTTAAGCAAAGTCTTTTTAAAAACCTTCTCCAACTTTACTCCGCCAATTGGCGGGCAATTGCATCTGTAGACCCCTAGACCTTAGTATGTTCACCAGGTGGTGTTGTGAATGTTATTTGTGATGGTTCACCAGGTGTAAATAATTCTATTAAAAATTAGTATTTGTGCGTTTTTTGACTTCCCCAAAATCGTCCCTGAGATTATGCTACCTCGGGATAAATGTTCTTGATAGTTGAATGGTCGAACTAAGTTCCGTACGTGATGTTGCTCTGGATCCTTGATTTTCAGTGATTTTTTTCCATTGGGACACTGATTAGGTATTTCATATAAACCAGGCAAAATTAATAAACTTCCGCTTAAATAATTTAATGGTGTACCCATACTTTTTTTAGGTAATTTAAAGATACGCACATGTATGTGTAGCATAATTCTTTGATTACATCATGTGTAAAGATGAGCAGAGTTGGAGTGCATGCTTGACTGCACATGGGCTGAATGTGACACAAAGTCAAAAAGTGCACTTCGCAGAAAGGATCATGTGGGAGTCTTTCCTGTCCCTGTTAGGACCCTCCTGACCATTGATTTTTCTCACCATACCTGTGTGATGTGGCCAGAAACTGTGCCAATCATGGGTATAAAGGCATGGGTTTTTTTCTGTCAGTTATGGATTCGCCATCACAGGTCAAACTGTGAACATCTCTGTGTCAAGGTTATTCAAAATGGACAGGGCAAGAGCCATAGGTCGCATTGAAGCCAGTGAAAGTTGCAGAGCTGTCGCACGGGCAATGGGTGTGAACCACAAATCCATCAATGAGTTGTTGAGAAAATACCGAAACACAAATGATGTTGCAGATTTACCACGCCCGGGAAGGCCAAAGCTGACCACCAGGCAACAAGACCATTTCATCGTCAATGCAGCACTGAGGAGTGGGAGCCGCACAGGTCCTGATATTCAGAGCCAGCTGGAGAGAGCCAATCCTCACCAAAGACGCATGTCCACCCAGACTGTTCGTAACACACTGCATGCTGCTGGTTTAAGGTCCCGGAGCATGGTGAAAAAGCCGCTTCTTACCCCACGTCACAAGGTTGTTCGGTTGCAGTGGACAAGAGAACATGTCCATACAACACATGCGGGATGGAGCAATGCTCTCTTCACTGATGAGTGTGGCTTTCCCTCCACAGAAGTGATGGATGTGTTCGTGCATGGAGACAGCGTTAGGAGAGACACTCTGCTTGTTGTGTTCAGCCCACAGTTGCATACGGAGGGGGCAGCATCATGGTGTGGGTGGGTGTCTCTGCTAATGGCAAGACAGACCTCGTCATCCTGGAAGGAACAATGACAAGCAGTCGGTGCATAACGGATGTCCTGGAACCCCATATTATTCCATATGCGGGTGCCATTGGAGACAACTTCATCCTGATGCACGACAATGCAAGGCCACATGTTTCAGCTGTGGTTCATGATTACCTGGATAGTGAGAGTGTTGAGGTGATGGAATGGCCAGCATGCTCACCTGACCTCAACCCGATTGAGCACCTGTGGAGCCATATGAAAAGAAATGTGTACCAGAAGATGGGTCCTAACTCACACTTCGCAGATCTGAGGCGTTATCTTCTGGAGGAGTGGGACAGTATGCCTCAGGCACTTGTGAGAAAGCTCGTCTACAGCATGCGAAAACGCTGCCAACAGTGCCTTGACAATCATGGTGGCTACACATCCTATTGAATGGACATTTAAAGGTGCTTTATGTGACACAGTGATGAGTCAATTTCTGCTCTATTGAACTCAGAAAATGCCTTAACTTTAAGTACAGTCTGTGATAACTTTTGATGCAATATATTCAAAATATGTGTGTGGGTTTTTTTAATCTAAGAATTGCTTTTAGTGGAGGGTTATTAATTTTGCCTAGTTTATTTCTATTGATTCATACTGAGCTCATCACCTGTTTTTTCTGTCCCTAGCAGCCTTCACTATTGCCCTGAATCGACGGGTGCTCATTGTGACCACCTATGTGCTGATTTGATGCTGAAATTGGTATCTTTTAACTCAAATTAACTTCTTTCACTTCAATCAGCAAGACTCCCTGTGTGCTGTGATACCATGCCAGGATCAGAGTGATAAGCCTGCAAAGGGGTAAAAGATTATCGAAATTCAGAGTCCAATTTCAATATCAAAAGAATGTTTTGCAGTCAAAATTTCCCAAGCTTCATGTTCCTCATGATTATATACAATTGGGATTGTAACAGTATTTCACCTTTTCGACTTCTTGTCCAAAGCTGCCAAGCAGAGCCACTTTAAACTTAATGGGGATGTACCAAGGGTGAGTGTCTGTCAAGTCTGCTCAAGGGATCATGTTTTATTGTATATTTTTTTTCTTATAAATATGTTTGTTTAATTGTTGGCCAAATCTTTACAAAAAAAATCTCTTTCCCTGAAACCGTGGAGGCGTTATTTTTGGAAATATCATAGAGATATTTCTTGGTAAGAGGGCAGGACAGCATATTGATGGCCTTGACCTCATTCCCAAAATCATAAGGCCACTAATTAAATTTAGTGTTAACCTGATAATTTGAGAACAATTATGGGCTAGGCCTATATGATTGTTGTCCGGCATGCTGGTACATGTATTGAAATCATAAAGCACAAATGCGACCATTTTATCTGCCATATTTATCAAGACATATACTATATTTCACCAAAAGCACCTTTTTATCCAAAACGCTTGTGCTTGTACAATAACTTTGAATGTAGAGTAGTATCTTTAGTGCAGAGAGATTCTGCAAAGCCTTGTGGTCGATTACGTATATAGGTGTATTAAATGCATATTTCTGAGATATTCGGCCCCCAAGGGAAGTCACTTTCATCATTGTGCATGATAGTTTTCAAGAAACGTGAACTTGACCTAATGCATATGATCATGGGATCACTTCAGTTTGCGCAAAGAAGGGCAGCTGTTCACAATAAAACCAATGATCGAATAATAATGCTAAACATTATAGTACCATTCATATTCCCCGCTTATTTCTCCTCAAATTAGCACCACGGCTGTTTAAACTCTGTTCTTACGGAGAAAAAGAACGTGCAACAGAATTTGACTTGCTGTCAATTTTTGGCTAACTCAGTATGATTGTAAACCGTGAGACCTAACAAAGAAAGTTACTCATTTCCCAATGATTATAAGAACAAACTCCTCGAGCCTATCTCATTTTTTCTTGAAGGGCATAAGTTATCTCCACAGTACCCAGCTTGGGTCACATGGTCGACTCAAAAGCAGCAATTGCCTCGTGGACTCCCGATGGGTATTAAAGATTTCCGGTTACGGGATGGCATCGTTTCAGGAAGGAATCCAGGAAAAGAATATTGAGTTAGACTATGTGTACTACAGAGGTAAAAACTCATCCATTCTGTGGCCTGATCAAAGCAATCTATGCCATTTGAAAGTGTGTTTAATGCATATGAATTCCGGAGGACGGCGTATAAATATTATTGAAGTTGATAATTTAAATGTTTATATAGAACTGCCATATTTATATCTCAAGCTAAATGATGTTTAAACATCAATAGGTGATTAAACACTTCTGTCCAGATCATTTCTTAATTTGACTCACCATATATAAATATATATATATATAACTGTTTTAAGGTTCGTGACTGGTAATGCCCATTATAATACGCTGGTAGATCTCTCTTCAGCGATATCTACAAGACACCTACAACACGCAAAAAAAAAAAACGTTAACTTTGCCTAGTCGCGCCACGTCAGATTTTGTTTTGATGGGTGAACAAAACATTGTTATGTTCCGTTTCTCTCCAGAAAGCATTAAACTTTGAAAAAATAAAATAAAATGTAACCGAGTATGCCAGCACGCAAGTCTCAAATAGGATTATTGCTTTTACGAGCACTTTTTTTATCACAGGTCTTCTATGGACGGCTCCCGAAATTTTGCGCATGAACAGAAAACCCAGAAATGGAACCCAAAAGGGAGATGTGTACAGCTTTGCTATAATCGTACAAGAAATTATTTACAGATCACTGCCATATTTTATGGAATGTATGAGCCCTAAAGGTACTCCTATCTTGCACTATCAAATGAAATGCCTTTGCTGACATGACTGATGATGATACAATCTAATTCACATGATTTGGTAGAATATTATGCATTTCCTCGTTAGTTTCAGCATTATGTGCATGTCGAAGGCTACTTACAATCTTTCGAATTTTCGCAAAGGACAAAGATCATACAATTTTCCTACATGTATTTAAGCCGTAGAATATGTCGCTGCTAATCAGCTACGTTAGAAGTAAATCGTATATAATTAGCTTGGCGCCTTTGGCATCTACAGGGATGTGTTGGTAAAACAAAGTTTTGGACATTAAAAAGGAATTTTATTCTGTTTTTTTTGTTTGCGTGTTTGTTTTTGTTTTTTCTGTTTGTTTTGTGATTTTTTCATTTTTTTTATTTTTTGCTGTCGTTAAGTTAACATTGCTTCATAAGGACGGCCTAATGATGTATGAGACGATTACCACCTTCCCATATTATACAAAGAGTAGTGTATCATTGCCCTTTGCAACGGACCATTGTCAAGGACAACAGTCTAGTGTTAGGGTTACACGTGCCTTAACAGTGTAGGACACTGGCGCAAGTCAGGTACAAACCAGTACAATCTGTATAAGCACAAATGGAACGTTATATTGGTTAAACAGATAACTAAAGTATAGAACATATTATCAACTGATTTGAATCATTGTCAACTGATTGGAATCTTCGAGAATTATAAACCTTTCGCCAATCAAACGGATTTTACAAGAATTGGATATGTGTCTGTAATGTTTTAAAAAAATACAGTGGTCGGTTGTTGCCTTTCACATACCACCCTCACAGTCCAAAAAAACTGTGAAAGAAAACCTTCGGTATAAATATGGATAACAAGCTCAAATTTAACATTCATAAATTTTGAGCTGTGCAAGAAAGCTGCTAGACAGCTCCTCGTACTGAAGAGACTAAGCAATTATATAGATTCTAAAAGTAAGTTACTGATCTTGAGATCGTTCATTTTATCTAATTTCAATTACTGCCCTCTTGTCTGGCACTTCTGTGTGGCTACTCTGACAACAAAAAAGGAAACAAATCCAGGAACGTGGCCTACGTTTTGATTATGATGATCACAAAAGTTATTCCCTTTTGAAATAGGTTAATTTGTCCGCCTTTTCAATTGGTAGACTCCGAATTCTTTCCATTGAATTCTACAAAGCTCTGGGGGACCACTGCCCAAATTATTTTACAAGACAATTTAAACAATATATGTCAAATAAATTTCCCCACTCATCTAAGTATTTGAACCATCCTACATATAACAAGGTGACTTATGGTAAACATTCTGTGCGCTACCAAGGTGTCAAAATTTGAAACCAGGTACCTAATAGCATAAAAGATGCTGTAACTTTGACAGATTTAAAAATAAACAACAACTGATTGGCACCTGGACCTTTGACGAGTCATGCACTTGCGCAGCATGTAATACAACCTTCTTGTCCAAATAGCTAGATGAGCGATGTGCATGAGTGTCTGATATTTGATCATTTGTATCTTTGTGGTGCTACCTTTTTCAGTTGCGTATAAATGCTGCTATTTTTAGTTTTTAAGTATGTGTCTAACGTCACTTTATTCATGCAGTTCGTCGGTCTTAACAGTCCTTTGGTTAATGTTTCTCTTTGAACAGGTACCGACTTTAAATAAAGCTTTGTATCTTGCAGAACACTAACCATCTTTCAAAGTGGTAAGGTTGTTCATAAAACTTCCAACGCCAGTGAAGCAACAAGGAAGAAAAATCACTGAACAACATAAAACGCAAAAGTACCAATGTCTATGTCATACAAATTTTATTCATGAAAAGCTCAATCCATGCATGTATCTTGGGCATACAGTATATTGACTCCTGGACAAATCTGTTGTCCTTAATACTTGATCGGGGTGAAGACAGTCGCAAAGCAAACAAGTGTTAACTGATATTGTGATAGTGACGGCAGGATTGAATCAGAATAAAAAGTGAAAATACCTACCGTGACCTGCACATCCATCAGAATAACTTCAGTTTAGCTTGGAATCAGGAAGTCCTGTGTTGGGGCATGTAGCCATATGATTGCTTAGATCGGCGGCTTCAGTTGTTTTATTATTAAAGCTTATAAGATCACTGTATCACATTCATACTTTTTGAATAAATTGTAGAAATAATTGAAAAAGTGAGCGCCAACCAGAACCCTCCATACAGACCACCTTTTGTCAAGGCAGACGACGACATCCAACCATCTGTATTGATACTCATGCAGGAATGTTGGCATGAAAGCCCCAGTGACCGTCCAGATTTTACTGAGATTAAAAAGCGACTACGTACTATTAACAGAGGAAGGTAAATTGTGGCTACTTCTACACTGAAAAAAGAAGAGTTTACGATATGATTATAATTAGCGCATGAAAAATATACAAAGAAACAACTAAACAATATACAAATTAAAACAAAGTGAATAAATAAAATAAAGAAATATTAAATTGCTTACCATATGTTAAGTTGAGTCAAGGCTACTCTGGAATTGCTAACTGCTACATAATTTTTATTCATTTTTGTTTGCTTGTTTGTATATTTCGGAAGCTGTTTTTTAAAGCCTTTAACTTTCAAAAGGATGCTTAACGACCCATATCTTTTACTATGATCTCGTGCTTTGCATATGTTTCTCAGAATCAAACAGCTATAAAAAAAGTACTGGTTTTAAAAGAAGTTTATTTATCATTTTCTGGACAAAAAATGATTGCTGAAAAAATACAAACTTTTATGTTTGCAATTAGCTTTTTGGGGGGTAATATTCTTACAATGTAAGACATCTGAGAAATAACAATGATGCAAATAAAATATGATAATGATTAAGTTTATATTAACGTCCAACTAATCAGTTTTTTGATAAACGTCAAGGAGGAAGGGCACTGCATGGCATTATTAACCTTAGATATATCAGACATTTGATATTTTTTTTTTATTTCATATTTGAATTATGGACAATTTGTAGATAGTAGTTACAGCACAAAACTAATTTCGCTGCCCTGTTTTCAAATAGAAGCCCCCATCCCCATTACTCTTTTTGTGTCGAGATAAATTACCATTAGTCTTCCCACTTGTGGTCGGTTGACTGGTTTGGAAGGCTTTATGGGGATGTGTTGCCGGTGACAAGTTATACCACTTTGATAGAATTTGATATTCATATTTTTGTATAAGTTTGACCTTTATTACGAAGAGATTTTTATATTGCAGGGTAAAGTGTATGAGAAATAATCCCTGTTTCCGCCTCCGTCACAGTTTATATTGAGTTTATTATTGGTGTGAATCTGAATGTTAAGGCGTACAAACAGCACAGGTAACAATGGCCTGAAGCTTTGGGAATCGGCATAATACAGCTTTCCGTGCCAAATATGGTAGAAATTGAAACTGGGAAATAATAAAAACATTACTATTCCTTTGCAGGAAAGCAGAACAAAACTCACTCCTACATATTAAATTAAGTTTCCGACTTATGAAGAGATATGAAAACACGTTCTTGTTTCGATTCTTATCTCAACAACTGTTGTGATGAAATGATAATCGTGATTTCAGAGAGAAAACCTCGTAAAGAGACATTCCATTCAAATGCCAAAATACGAATATTTGAAAAGAAAAACGAATAGCGTAGGTCAACCGCTGTTCTTGGCTCTGCTCAAAAGTTGCCGAGAAAAGCTGCTGGCTTAGTCTCCAAGTTAACACTGAAAGGGTTAATATATGAATTCAGTATGTTAACTTCTCGAATGTGAGCATTGTAGCTGTGGTTCGGTACATGTACCAGTGTAATTGTTGCTTGAGTAGACGGATATTTGTAGTGCATTTGTTAAGACACACGGCATGCTGTGTCAAGATCTCAGACACGCTTTGGCAATTTCTTCCTGGATTGAGTTAAACGAAATGTAATACTCTGATGTTGTTCGCTTTTACAGGAACTTCAATATAGTGGATAATATGATACAAAAGTTGGAAAAGTATGCCAACAACCTGGAACAAATTGTACAACAGAGAACGGAACAACTTGTGGAGGAAAAGAAGAAGACAGATTCTTTGTTATATAGAATGCTGCCACAGTATGTTATTCCAATCAGGTCCTCAAGTAAACCAGTTGATATCAACCATTTCCTTTTCTTTACAAAGTAGTTTGCATACACGGTACGAAAAAGTCCTGCTTGGATACTGTGCCTTATTTTACCGGATGTCCTCTCTTTTGGAGGTAAAATGACACATGCTGCTGGCCACATGACCAATTCTAGTTCAACGCCTCGTGCTGGAGCCGGCGTATGTCGTGATTTTTATGCATGTTACTATTCACGCTTTTTCGGCAAAAACTGGTCTCCAGCGACCGGTAATTTCAAATGTCGCCTGCTTCATTCATTTGACTAAATACTGTCATTTTTCACACATTTTGGATGCAAATTTCACGAACGATTTGCTGGGATAACATGTTAACAGTCAACGGTTTTTCTGGAGGCATGGTGGGCGCTTGCCACCGGAGTGCGCCGAGAAAAACTGTTGACCTAGTCCATACCCAATTATATTAATTTTTGACGGTTAAATAAATCATTCGCAGCTCAGCGCTCAGCCAAACAATAGAGCAATAAACTAATTTATCGCTCCAAGGCCAAACCAACTTCGAATAAAGCTGTTCACTCAAGTCTTACTTCTTACACCAAAGTGTTAAATGCTTGTATCAGTACAGTTATTAACATATAAATATACAATACAAATAACGAAGCAAAAGCGAAGTTCGCCTTTTGGTGAGCTGTACATTTCACCTTTTACACGATGTCGGGTTACATAGTCGTGTGGCAACTTTCAATTTGCCTTCATTTCCATTCATGTAGTGCGTGTGGTACTTAGGTCAGACAATCAGTTTATCAAATTTCTACAACATGGCTTTTGATATTCATGAAACCCATATTTAATCTCCTCGAAATAGCTAACGAAAATTCGCACTTTACATCCTTTCTTTGAAATCGGAATTGAGCGTGCAGCGTTTAATTTATGCCCAAGGTTTCATAAAGTTGCTAATAAACAATTTCTTCGACGCACGTGTGAGAGTGATCTTGACCAGCAATTATTGTCCAAAGACGTACGTAGGTATGTGCAAAACAACATCCATGGGAGACTTCCTGGGTGCCACCAGTATGCAGGAAAATAGCAATTAGCACATAATATATTGAAGAGGTCACTTGTCAGTTTCACTCACATTTCCGTTCTTACTTTTTGGGTAGGGTCAAGTTTAAATTGAGCAAACTTCAAACGATATTTCCGGAGATTTTTTGAGCAATTTTTCCAATCTGAAAAGCCGAGGGTGTGCGTCAGTTTTTCATCTATGGTGCTATCATCAAAGCAAACATTGCGGAAAATTATCATAGGGAATATGCCACGCATATTCGATATCTTTGCACATGTAGATTTATTCGATATAGTCAATAACTTTTATTGAATTCAATAACCAGTAAAATATTATACGCATTATTCGGTATTCCACAGTGACATAGACCTTTATTCCATACAACGTAAAGTGATCTCGCATCCTCAGCTACCGGTCTCGGTATTACTTTGTCTTTGGAAACTTTGCCTGTATTGCACTGTGGTTCTTCAGCACGGTAGAGTTACTTGGTATGTAATTACCGCATTTCTCATTGCATCACCAACAAAAATATATTTTTTGTGGCAATACATCAATGGAAATAGTTGCTAGTAACGTTAGCACGCATATATATATATATATATATATATATATATATATATATATATATATATATATATATATATATATATATATATATATATGATAAAGGATGACCTTCGGATATGGTTCTATAACTTGTAAATTTTATCCTTATTATCTGTAAAAGTAAATGCTTATGTATGTATGTATGTATGTATGTGTGTATGTAAGCATGCATGTATGTACGTATGTATGTTTGTATGTCAATTAACCGAATTATATATTTAATCAGTTTGGTTCAGGTACTTTGTAAACATTTAAGCTAATTTGAATCATTGAAGGAACTAGCCTTGAATTTGAATATTCTTCCGTTGATGCAATAAGGTTATGTCAGATATTATTATTATTTATATATGTCAGTAGTATAGAGCTTTGTCTTTCTTCAAACTAGAAATGCTCTGAACATTTCAATAACCAGGGTGCTGTATTTCTTATAAAATTGATACTGTGCGGTATATACCGGAAGAATTCAACACACACAAATAGCAATAATATCTAGCTTTTTACAGTATCTACATTGTAGCCTTAATCAATCGAAATGCCATGGCATGAGGCCGGATCCTTTACTTTTACAGATTAATTTACGGATGACAAAATGATATTGACCCTCAAAAGTTTGAGGTAAACGTAGGTTTAAGGTCAAATGACAAGAAGATACTGCTAAAATTTCTCATATTCTAAATCCGCTTGACTTGTGTAGATTTTTTTTTGGGGGGGGGTATTTTTTTTTTTTTTTTTTTTTTTTTTTTGGTGTATGTATAAAGCATGGTTACACGTTTCGTTTTATGTATGTGAACAAAATCGTTACAAAAGTGACTGTACAAGCACCTCTGTGCCCTACGGATAAACTGGCCGTTGAGCGTAAAAGCGAGGCACAGTGGTATTTCACTCTTCCCGCTTTGACCTCGGTACATTTCTGTCAACAAAAGAGTGCATCACATCAAGAAAACCTCGAAATAGACCATAACTATTAATTTATCTACACAAAAATTCGCTTCACCATAAAAACTGTATTTTGATTTGAAAGAAAGTATTTAATTTCTTACCCCGACCTCCGAACTTAAGATTTGGATTTTCTTGAAACTCTCATCACTATATTAAAATACCATTTCCCAAGCCCACATATTGAAGCAATTTAAATCATCTAGTATAACGTGGTTTGTCAAAACGTCCGAAAACACTACCCTGGCCATTTGATTTTGAAGCAAATTTGTTGAAACCATCCACAAAGATCAGCTTCATTTAAAGTAAAGTGTTCCTTTTCGCAAATGATGAACACAGATTTTTGAATGAATATGACGTTAATAAAAAATCAAATACCAAAATGTAGAAGAGTAGTTAAGGTATATTGCGCTTATGTGAGGGTACGTACAAAGGCTAAGGTGCCGTTGAGAGTCCAAATGAGGAAAAAATGTGAACCGATAAAACCTTTCACAGCTCCGGCTAATCGCAGTCAGTTATACTGACAGTATGGGTTGCTGTCCACCAGTTCATAAATGCATTTTCTAAAAATTTAATCCGCATTTTTTTTCAAATTCCCGGGATATACCTCAGGTAAGTTTTAGCCAAGCTTGTATTATACAGCACGGCTAAGTAATTTTTTTTTTTCAATTATTTTCTTGTGTCATTATTTTTACAAGAATATGGTTCAAAAGTACTTTTTCTGTTAAAACTATTTCGCCAATTACTTCCAAAGCATAAAATTATACTTCTGGACACTTCCAGCATGTGACCTGCTATACACAGATTGCACTGTAGTTATTCACGTTTTGAGAATGTTTGGGTAGTTTTATTCTGGTTTAAACATATTCTATTGGACATTACAGTTCATGCCATAACAGGAATAATTGATAACTGTTGGGAAGGAGGGCAAGGCCTTGTGTAAATCCATCTTGTTGGAAAGGACAAATGAACAGGACAATACCAGACACACAGGTGCACGCAAAAGACGACAAACACTTGGACGAGACAGACAGGAGGGCAAAATGTTTACCACCAAAGCATTGAATTAGAGCGCCCATAGATTTTAAATGAGAGCACATATAGAAATAATAGTACAATTTACAGAATCAGCCAATACCTATTGTATTAAAACGATTCGTCCTAGAAATATATTTTTGTACTGCCAAGAAAATTTCGACATTTTCCTCAAGTGAAGCTTCATGACAGCCATAGAGTATTGTTTATGCGGTAAATCTTGCAAGAAGGGAAATCGAGTCATGCAAAGCTGATCGTGGGGCAGCACATGAGAAACAGATAAAGAAATAATGCCATGTATCTTCCCAAGGTGAGCCACAAGAATAATTAGGGGAATCCTTCATACCAATTTTAAATAAATGCTAATTTAAGCGGCTTGTATCTACACAGAGGCGTGTATGTTGAACTGAAAGAAATGTATCGCCAATGTTATAAAGTTCATGGGGTTTTATTTCACGGGGGATTTTTTGGATTATTTTACATTTGAATATCTGTGATGAAGCAAATTTCCAAGTCTCCATGGGGGGGGGGGGGGGGGCAGAGTCTGGCTGTGGAATGAAAACCTATGTATGAAAAGGTCACTTCGAGCACAAAAATGAGAGATCAAACCTCTGACGGGGATTATGGTTTTGAGCACCTGGTGTGCACTATAAACGATGATTTCTCTTGAACCTTGGTGACTCCCAAGCCCTTACTTTGTCTGCACACAAGTTACTCAGTTGTTGCTGGTGTCACTCCTTGATTCTTAACAATATGTACATATATACGTATATATATATATATATATATATATATATATATATATATATATATATATATATATATATATATATATATATATAAATAACATGCTAAATAAGAGTACACGATGGCATGGGCAGCACAGGGAGTATTATGATGTTGTACAAAATGTTGCAGATGCTAGGTCCTGGAATCTAAGAATAAAAATCAACAAAGACTCTTGATCTTAAAAACACAATATCACATTAAATAATAAAAACACAAGACACTCAGGCGTAGCTGTCGTTTGTAAATTTTTCACTCAATGACAACAGTACACCATAGCCGATTAAAGTCTAGGTTAAATGCAGTTATTATACCGGTCTCAGTCCACAATAACACAGTGCAGGCATAAGTCAGGTTCTTCTGGGGGACGGTCTCCCATAGTTGCTCCACTATGCACTCCTGGGATAATGAATTTCCCGTCTCGGGTCGTCAGTCAGTCAGACAGGCACACTCTCTTCTCTGTTTCCTCTCCCTGATTGTTGTAAGGTGAAAAAATATATGGTACCCATGGTTCTCATCATCATAGCAATCAAATAAGAAAGTTCATGTGGCTGTGAAAGAGAACGAAAGCGGTCAATAAATATGACATGACCTGAAGCAGGCCAAGTTCACACACACACACACACACACACATATATATATATATATATATATATATATATATATATATATATATATATATATATATATATATATACATATATATATATATATATATATATATATATATATATATATATATATATATATATATATATATAGCAGAAAGGTTGAGAGACAGAAGGGTACTAACCCTCAAATTGTAACTAATCTGTACCAGTACATTTCCAATTTCAGCTTTTTAAAATGGTAAATGACATTAAATCATTTACTACAATGTGAGGTTAATATTTGTATAGGAGTGTAGCAGAAGAACTGAAGGTGGGGAAGCAAGTGCAGCCTGAAATATTTGAAGAAGTGACCATTTACTTCTCTGACATCGTAGGATTCACAGACCTGTCGTCTACGAGTACACCAATGCAAGTGATAGATCTACTGAACGATCTATACACGCTCTTTGACGAAATAATAGATTTATATGATGTCTACAAGGTATGTAATACATGTAATGCATATGTTGTGACTAGAAAAGTGCATGCTGCCCAAAAGGCGTACCCAAACAACATTTAACATGTTGAAATCACAACTTGAAATTGTTTAAATAAGGATATCCTGGTAACATAACAATGCAGGACCAAGCAAGATAAACCCTAATATTAAAGGAATGGACATCATTTTATCGTATGATAATGAAAAAATGACATATCATGTAACCACACGATAGGATAACGAGCAAACAGCAATTCATAAAAAAACTGAACCGTCATCTATCTTTTTTTTTCCCCAAATTTTGTTAGGTAGAGACAATTGGTGATGCTTATATGGTAGTCAGTGGCTTGCCAAAGCGAAATGGTGACTGCCATGCTGGGGAAATAGCCAGTATGGCGCTACATCTCCTCAGTTCTGTGCACACCAGCTTCGAGGTGCGTCATCTACCGGGGAGACAACTGGAGCTTCGTATTGGAATACACAGCGGTTCTTGTGCTGCAGGTTGAGTTCTGTTGCTCCTTTGTGTATCCATAATGTGGTTCAAAATATCCCATGGGAATTAAAAAATCTGCACAATGCACAGATACTACTAGTAGCGAATAACAGAAATCGTATATTTTCACAATAAATACTTACTAGAAACAAATATATTTCTTACATGCACAACATGTCGGATATCTTGGTCATCCTCTATAAAAAAAGGTGGTCAGTGCACCAAGATAACATTTTGTCTTTGAAGGTTAATTAAAATGTTTCGTACATGTGATAATTAATAGGATGGTTTGTCCTTGGCTATGTAACACCTAAACAAAGAATGGAAAATGAACTGGTGCACTTGCAATTTACCCTGCACATAAGTTCCAGGTTACAATTGGTGTTAAAAGCAATTCTGCAAGTCCTTTTTTTCTATTTTTCCTCCACAAAATACAGGTTTTATTTGCATCTTTGTCTCCAGTGGTTACTTTCATGATAGTCCAGGATATAATACCAAACTAAACTTAGACAGACAGGCCTTGGCTTCAGGGTTATGCCACAGCTAATCCCAATTAGGTGGAAACACGCCAATAATCCCAATTATGCATGTTTAACTTAACATTTTGTTTTTAATTTCCAATGTACAGCAGGTGATACTTTTGCTTTGAACATGGAAAGGTCTATACCTCTGGGATATCCACTTCTATAAAAAATGTATGCGTGTGAAGTTGGACTTTAAAAATCTACTTTTTGCATGTTTTCAAAGAATATAAACGTTTCTAGATGTGTTTTCACCAACCAGTGTGTAGATGCAGGTCAGATGTTCAACAACCATTGATCGACTGAGCAATGCAAGTGCCAAGAATATGTTCAAATGCGAAACCACGTTCCATTACAAGCTGGCCACCATATTGAAATTTTCAATAGCTTTCTTGATACCCAAGTCTGAATATATTTCCAAACAATAAAAATATTTACAAATTTGATGAAAAAGGAGAGGGGTTTTTGTTGGGGGTGGGGGGTGGAAATAAACGTGGTGTTCATTTCGCGTGTGTGTCTTTTATCCCTCTCTAAAATACAAAGTGCTTACGAGGGTCCATCTTGAGTACTAGTAGGTCTCTAAATTGTTATTCCTGACCAAGTTGGCCCAGCCCGCACCTAGGCCGCGTCATGCCGGTAGAAACTCAGCCCGTGCTTCTTTTTTCAAAGTCGTGCATTGTGGCTCACAACACGTAACATTTGGCATTGGTGACACGTGAGATAAATTATCTATTCCGCAAGTACAAAAAGCAAGCAGAATGAACACCGAACTGCGCTGAGCGCTGCGCCAGACACTGACCAGCAGGCTGAATCGTATCCCTTGAGATTATCCAGATTACATTGCCACAAACACGCTCCTACGTACAAGGGGAATTCTGTGTCAGACCTCTCGTACATTACAATAATACAGTTACATATGAAATTGGCTTATCTCTCTAATTGTCCGTTTTTTCAATATTTGAACAATATAATATCATGCATCTCTGCGTCATTTCAAAATTTGAACAATTATGCACCTCTGTTATATTAAGGCCCTTTTTCACCACACGAGCACGAAACATTGGCGGCGTTGTTGATTCCTTCAAACCCAAAGTAACAGCGGCCAAGAGCATTAACGATTTTCTCTGGTCAATTGTTATAGGGGTTGTGGGCCTTGCAATGCCTCGCTACTGTCTGTTTGGTGATACTGTTAATATGGCATCTAGGATGGAATCCAATGGAAAACGTAAGTTGTCGTGCAGTATCATTGTGAAGTCATGAAGCGTATATTTACATGTGTGTATGTGCGCTAATTGTGATGTCCCACAGCAAACTATTCGGTAAGCCTCTAGACACCACTGCACTGTCATAATCAAGTGCAGACACTGCTCAGATTTGGCAACCAGCTGCATTACAACTGGCATAAAAGATGTTTCTATGTACCAAGGAATACAGTCCAATGTCCTGGTAATGTAGTTCTCTTCCCGAGAACAGGATTGAGGTCCTAGGATTAGTTTCAAATTTCAGAGAGGTTGCAAAAATCGATGCGGTGTTTCATTACACATGTATTTCTAATGTTATAATTTAAGTATTAGTACTCAACATTGTTTGCATGGGTCCCGTTTTTACATTTGACGACTTGGACCAAATTGGGCAGTTGTAGGTCCTGTGGAATGTGATGCAGGATAATGGGATATTCATGTGCAAATTGACGGACATAGTATTTCGGTCAATTTCCTCCCAATTTCTTCCTCTTTTAGGCGCTACTGCCTACAGATTTCAGCATTTTCGCAAAATATATCAGCATCTCTATCGTGACAATGCAAAAAGCAGCAACTGCAAAAATGCAAAATGGGAAAAATTTGACTTTAAAGTTAAAAAGTGTCTATAAACATCTCTTGACGCTACAAAGTCAATCATTATACAGTTGTTTAGAACTTTATTAGGTCAGTTTTCAGGCATAACATTGATGACTAAACCTGGTAAAAGGACACTGCGCGAACTCCCGTTTGCCTCTCTGTGGGCTAAGTCAGACGTTCCACTCGCAATGAGGTAAATGGCAGTATGTTCACGTGTGCACACATTTTGATGACACGGGAAGTGATGCGTTTCATATTGATGCCAGAAGTTATGTTCTTTGCAACCGCCCTTTTATTATGGGGCTGTTTACGGTAGTAAATTAATTACCCACAGTAAATGGACTATACAGCACTGATATCTCCATAGTTGTTTCACTTGACAAAGAATGATATAGTGCTACTCATTTTACCACTGAAAATACAGGACTATAGCCTGAAAAAAGCAACATAATACCCCAAAATTTGTAACGCCTTCCACCACTCCACTTTATATATGGAGCAAATTGAGCGAATTCTAAAACGCAGTGTGTCTTCTATGAGGTTAAAATATTTACCACAGTTTTATAACATCATCTCTCGTCACCAGTCGTGTCTGTTTTATTCAGCCCAAAGGTTACATTTCATTTGTGAAGAATTGAATACGTAGGATCTGCATGTAATTAAACTTAGGCCTTAATTTCATCATCATCATATTTTCATGGATAAACGTAAGTCTGTTTTGATGCAGGTCAACATGAGGGTTCCTGCCTGCTCTCAAGATGTCGTAAAAACTCCACTTTAGTTTCAGCAACACATATAATTCGATTGTTCCGTGGTATTTTTCTGTTCAGACTTTTATTCATGCTAATTATCATAAATTACACAACGTACTATTTGTATTTGCTTGAGTTGACTGATTACAGCTCTGAGAATACATGTAAGTGAAGCAGCACAGGTGGCGTTAGTCAAGCTGGGGGTTTATGAAATGTCACTCCGAGGACAAATACAGGTCAAGGTACGTGACATTGTGAGCCTGCATGCATGTTCTTGGCAATTAGCAGAAGTCGATGATGTGCCAATAAAACGTGAATATAACTGATATCTGAAGGCACAAAATTAGCGTAAATCACCAGTATTGGTATGTTGTAATTACTCTCTCTATTTTTACACTTACCCTGTTTGTCGCATCAGTAATAAACCTCCCCGTTTTAACATTCATCATTATCATGTTTTTAAGGAACAGCACCGGAGCGGGGGAAGGGAGGGGGGGGGGGACGGAAGCTTTCTTACTAACACAGCTTCATAGGTGCGCGCTGAGACTAATATCAATAAGAGGTAACTCAAACATGCACTTTAAAATGTCCGCATAGAACCATTACATGCTGCCCATGACAAGCACCACAGAAGGGTCCATGCAAAATATATAATAAACAGTCCACAATTGGACCCCCCCCCCCTCCAACCCGCAACCACAGCATCACAAATGGCGGGGAGGGAAGGGAAATTAAATGAGCATGGCTACCATCGATCCCATAATATAAGATCCTGATCACTAATCACTAGATTCAACGGACTGAGAGAACTAGGAAAACTGTACTTGCCCAAGAAAATATGATAAAACAGTTCGTGACATTGGAATTTTGATTCCATTCATGCCGACACTATTTATGAACACTAAATATAAAAAGTAGCGTTTCTGCACACAAACTACAAAATCAGTTTAATTAAAATTACTTACCTAAAATTGTGATGGCGAAAACCCGAACATATTTGTAATTGTTTTATGTTTTTGTTTTTTGTTTTTTTTACAGTGTGCCTAGGATTTATATTGTAACCAATTGTGAAATTATAGCTACATGTAAGCGGCTGCGACCTGTCTGTAATAGTCGATAAATAGTTAAATTTATATAACATATATCAATTTGTTCACCAACAGCCTAGAGTAGCATGTAGAGAGTAAATTTACTTACTTTCATGGTAACCTGCATGACAACGACTCTCTCTCTCTTTGTGTGGGGAGTGGACTTCATTGAGACACGTACATATATATATATATATATATATATATATATATATATATATATATATATATATATATGTATGTATGTATGTATGTATGTATGTATGTGTGTGTGTGTGTGTGTGTGTGTGTGTGTGTGTGTGCGTGCGTGCGTGTGTGTGTTTAAAGCAGGGGGACTCTGCATTGCGACTTACTCGACAGAGCTATAATTGTAAAATTCCTATTTATGTATCAGGTCCGTTTAGAATAGTGTAACACATGATGCTGGATGTGACCCTTTAAAACCAGATTAGGAACTGTGTATTTTATTGCTATAGCTTATTTCCCTGTGGGGCTTTCTTAATGGGTAAATAGTCAAAGTAATTTACACACCGTTACACACAATGTAAAATTAGCCACGTACAAGTGAAAAATATAATAATGATAATAATAATAATAATGATAATGATAATGATAATAATGATAATGATAATAATAATAATAATAATAATAATAATAATAATAATAATAATAATAATAATAATAATAATAATAATAATAATAATAATAATAATAATAATAATAATAATAATAATAATAATAATAATAATAATGAGTCGCAGCAACTACAAAAGCCCCAGCTGGGGAATGAGTCTCCCTGTCAGATTACTTGGTAGCAGTAAACACAAGAGAATAAATAAAGTATGTTATATTTACACCTAGTGGACCTTCAATGTGCCTGGGATAAAAATTGCACAGTGATTACGCATGCTGAAACCATCATTTTAAACTGTTGTCTCCAATGGAATTGATTATTTCTCAGATTTTATCGGTCGGTATTATTGTGCATGTTTCAAAAGACTAATGAAATTAGTGTGAATCAACTTACCAAGAAGCACCTGTTCGGACTAGCTTGCAAGATATCTTACCAATTTAAATATACTGGGTAATACAGAATTACCATACTTTTTAATTTGAGTACTACACAGAATTGAATCTGTAACTTTGGTTTACCACCCGTTAAAAACAAAACTCATACTTTGGTTAACAGCAAACATACCATACTTTCGTATCTTACTTTCTGGTGCTAATATAATGATCAATACTACCAAGCGTCCTTGGTTTGCTTTTATTTATACTGTTGCCGGACAGACACTAAAAACGAGGAACGTTTTAGTCAACAACAGCGAACATTATATAAATGTCGATGGACGTAGTGGGCGGCAGACCAAATGTCACCCTTGGAAACCACTATTTAGCGAGACCGAAGGTCGATATCAACTATAGCTTCGGAGCGGTGAAATTTAGTCTGTTACCCACTAGCCTGGTCATCATTTATTTTCTCGCCTTGGAAGTTGTGTAAAGTAGGTCTACTTTTTCCCATCAAGGCCACGGGTTTGCATTCACAAAATTTTTGTGCAGCCTGATTGGTTGCACACTGCCGTAAGGAGCTAACCTGAACTTGAGGATCCACTTTAGACTAACAATTTCATTTCAAAATGGCGGATATTGCCTCCGCTTCGACGTTCAATTCGTTCATAAAACTAAGTATGTCTGAACTAGTCCATGAGGAAAGTACATGACCTGGACATGGCATTTAAAAATCTTAATCAAAACATTAAAATAAACGATACGTTACATTCCGGCCATATGGGCCAGAGAAGATAGTATTGGACGCGTTTTACAAAGGTCAATATATATTTCAGGGTAAAGGTCTCCAGAAGACATACTGGTTGAACGGAAAGCAGGGATTCGATAAGCCGCTGCCACATTTTCAGGATCACGATGAAAAGAAACCACTTCAACTTGAACCGCTAGTGAACGAATAATGCTTTTGCGTTGACCATCTTGCTGAAACAGGCAGTCTTCAGTGTGCATTTCAGTCAGGATGAATGATCAGCTTGGATGATGACTTTTCTTCTGATTGCCAATGTCGACAAAAAGGTGATGCGTCCTGAATTGATAACGAATCTAGCTTCGGATACCTTGTGCACACATTTTATTCAAGGCCCAGCATGGCTACACTTGTAGAAGCAATACAGGTGGTCCAGGTCAATTCACCACTTTAGACAATACTTCCAGGCTGACCCTTCCTATTGGAGGGATTCATTCCTTGTGGATCAAATGAAGACTGATTTACAAATAGAGTTTGTTAAATGTGTAGATATATCGTACTTTTATCGGCTATTATCATCAGTTGAGTCTAATCCCCCTGAACAAACATTTGCACGTTTTGTACATGTCCTGGTCCACAGCAGTGTAAGATTCTTGGATCAAGGTGTGGTTGTATACTTAATGATACACTTTATATCGTTCCAAACTGTAAAAGCATATAATTTCCGAAAACCGTGTGCCAAGGGTTTTGGTCAGTCTTTGTGGATTTTTTTATCTTTGCCGACAAAGAAAGAGATGAAAACAAGCGGGTTGTGTCGGCAAATGCTCAGATGATCTGGACAAATTCAAGTACAAAGAAGTTCCAACTTTCAGCTTAGCTTGAAATGGACACTGATGAACAAAACTGATGTGATAGTACATGAATGGATATCACTCACCCAGATTTTTTTTCCTGGGTGCCTAGTACTGTTTCTCAGATATTTGTGTTAGGTCTGATACATGTGTATAATGTTTGATAAACAGAATAAAAGACAACACTGTCATAGGTCGGATGCAAATAGTGAATGAATACAACTGAGTCCCAGATATTGGACCTAGTGACCTAGGTATGCTACATAGCTTGTGCTAGTCCTGATTTAATTAGTGTGAGGTCTCATGAAGCCAAAAAAGAGAGGAATCTAATGCTAAGTCCTAGGGATAAATAAGTTTATCGAAATATCACAGTGACTCAGATGCATGACCTGGTGTTTTATGTTTTGAAACTGACATGTATTTCAGCTTGACATGTGAATGTGAGAGCTTTTTTATAAAAAAAAAGTTAAAGAGGAAAGATGTGAAAGGTCGGGGGATGAAAAGTACACATGGATTTATCACTGCAGTATATGATTTCCTCGATAGCAAGCAAAGAAACACAACAATCCAAGAAAATGCGAATATTGCTTCTGAAGCGTGACCCATTTCAACTTTATTTATTGAAACCTATATCTGAGGTACATCCTCATTAAGTATGATGAGGATCTGGTAAAGCATATTTGAGAAAAATACATGTATATGTAATGATAAAGGTATTTCTACATTAGCCAGAAACACATATCCGCTCACTGATCGGCATAAAAATAAGTCATAAATTTGGTATCGATAGTAACACCACCTGGTCAGCAATATTATTGGGGTGGAGATCCAGTGAAGCCACTGACAGTCTAACCTTATTTTGAAATGGACAAGCATAAGACAAAGCCGCGAAGTGATCATCACTGATAGGTCAAAATTTTGCTACCTCATGAAATACAGCAACAAAGACAGAACAACGTATGGAAGCGTCCACTGTTAAAAAATAAAGATAATTTTTCACAACAGTTTCATCGAAAGGCATACATAAAAACACCATCTTGTAATAAACGTTTCATTGGACAAAACCAGAAGTACTTCATTATATCTATATCGAAAAGCCCAATATGAAATGCAGCAACAGGAACGGTAGTTTGCTTTTAACTTCCCATTAAAATAGAACGGAAAGTACGCCAGTGGTATAAGAGAGGTGCATTCTGGGCCATTCTTTCCGAACCCTCAGAATCCCTAATATTAACTGCTCTCTCAAACAAATGGACTTGGCATTCAAGGGCCAATCTCGACCCCCATCTTGCAATTGTAAAAGGGGGTGTCCCGCTTGCTAGTGTGGTGAACATCATTCAGTGAGAAAGCCCAGTATAACTAAGCACTATTTCTATGGCTAATGTTCTGTAACATGACCGACACATAATATTTGCAGGCATAATGGGTGTTTGCATATGCTTGGCTGATGCAACTTTGGGGGAATCGATTGCAGTCCGAGTGAATTCAGTTGTGCTGGTTTTGTTTTTGCTGGGTATTCCTTCTTTGCAGAGGACGATGTACTCTTTTTTATTAGTGAGTACATGTAGATTGTATGATGAATGATATATAATATCTGCAATGGTATGCAATAAGGCGTCCATATGTTCATCTGGGGCATATAAATTGGCATAATCCTTCCTGTATTTTTCACTGAACTGTTTGCTTCTAAGATCTATCACAAAGAATTAGTGTGGTTAGTCCCCTACCTTTTAATATATTTGCAAATGCCTTAATAGCCGTATCGTAACGTGGTCGTTATATATGTGGGAATACTTTTACAATCTTGTGGAAACAGAGCATTTTGTTCAACGGTCTGTTCAGTTAATTGGAAGAAATTTTACGCGAGACAAAAGCAATTCACTATACTATGACGTCCTCAAATATAATACATTTTGCATTTTTTTTTACATTTCTCAAAGCAAGTCAAAGAAAACCATCAGCAACTTAATTGTTTGGATCTGATTCTGTAGGATGCGGGCACATTCTCTAGATTTTGAAGCCCACTGTACAAATGTTTTCATCCCACACCTTGGATATTCTATTCATATGGGACTGCGGAAGAAACGTTCAACCTCACAAGTTCCTGCCTATTGCCATATGATGATATTATTGCTTCTTTCTGTAGTTCCTTATCTTACGATTTTCTTGTCCCGATTGACATACTAAAATCAGGTGGTCTGTTGCAATCTAACCATCTGGGTCTTTCCAGTAAATTCATCAACAGGTTAATTACAGCCCCATATTGCTATAATCACACCTATTTTACTTCAAGGTGATAATGTATAATTGAAACGGTCTGATGTATAGTCATTTATGACAAAATCTGTGACCTCCAGTTCTTGCGCAGTTTCTAGTGTGTAAAGTGAAAACAGAAACAGGTCATGGGCACAAACTATTCATTAAAATAATTTTTGTTTGTAATGTTCGTGGAAAAATAAAAACGCAATTCCCGAAGGCCGTTCGGTTGATGATTGAAGCAACAACCTACCTGGAACTAACTTACAATACTCAACCTTGATCTAACAAAAAAAGGACCAAAACCCCAAAGAAATTCAAATATGCTTATGCAAAATATAAAGTTATTGGAGCGAAAGCTTCACAAGCGCACAAGTCAGTTTTGTATTTAGTCTAAATATGGATTGGCGAAAGCCAATGAACTTCACACAAAGTTCATCACAAATGCTGTTGTTTTTTTGTTTTTTTGTTTTCTTTTTTTGTTTTTTTTTTTTTTGTTTGTTTTTTTTTTTTTTTTGTATTTACGATAGGAATTGATAAAATATGGGCTATTGACTTGTGAGACATGAGTTGCTACTCGAAATATAATCAGCAGATAAACTACTTATTCAGCATCATCCACATGTTGTTTGCAAATACGATCACGGTAGTTTCATGGAGATATGAGAAATGTGAACTAGTGACTTAGAAGTAAAACCTGTTTTCAAAGAGAGAGAATCGAAAAACATGTTGGTTGATGAGGGAGGGCAATTTTCCAATGAAGGTGTGTCTGGTCTGGTAAACTTATGTTCCATCATGAATCTTGAAAAATCGAGCGTCGTCAAAAGGTGGAATAAACCGTCACAAAAGAAGTTGTCTAAATATTGTTTTGCCAACTGTCCTCCAGTGTATATAGGTGTATTAGATGACCTAGGTGACCAATACAACAAACCAGTTTTTTTTTATTTAAACGTGCTTAGTGTTCGTAAAAGAAAAATGCGAATCTCATCTGGGGAATCTTTAACCTTCATATTTTATGAGCATAATGAAATTTTAGTCGCAGACACGCACGAATAATAAAAGGAAAGCATTTAAAAAAGAAAAATTCTTCACGATGTACCAAAGAAAATGAATTACAAATAAAGTCCAGCGAACAAAACCCTCAGTTGTACAATTGTTTATCATTTAAACATGTATGATTTGCGTATCACGTTGTTGTACTGAAGTAGTATGGCCTGACGTGACCTCATCATAATGGCACTGGGATTTTTTGATATCTTCTTGCTCAAAAAAGTTTTTATTTCTTTTACATTCTGTGGCCAGAAATATTACTGGCGCTTCACAGTTTGGTTTGCTCAATTCAAAAGAAATATGGCTCTTTAATTTAGTTCATCATTTATTGTGGATTGTTTTTGCATTACAACAATTCATAAGTCCCGTGCAGAACACAGATTCGTATAATTAATTACACCTCGGCATAATCGGTGATTCCCTCAGTATGATGTTCAGTCATTGCAATGTAGTGCTCATGTGTCAAGCTGGCAACAAACAGAATAAAGTTGTAACTCAGAAACATAAAGTTCAGCAATTTAATATATGACAGAAAAGAAATCTTCGAACATTACACATTCTAACATAAAGCTAACTACTGTTGTGTTCTCTCCCCGTTCGACTGCTTGTCTTTTTACACTTGTTTTGCCTCTGAGATATTCTTTTAAGGGACATAAAATTGTCACTCATTTGAGAATCATTGTTTACAAAAGAAGACTCCAGGGAACCACGTTTAATGACTTGATGACTCTGTTTTCGAATAGCTGGCAAGCGGTGTCCATCAACCTTGGGTAGAAAAATATCAATTTTACTTTCAGTATTTGACGTCAGTTCATTCTCACACATTCTGGCGTTTACGTCAAGGTTTGAATTCTTTTGCCAAGTGTTGTTGCCTTGCAGAATTTCATTTGCACAGAATTTTGCCTGTTGGGAAGAGGGCCCTGTCACATTTGGCTTTGTGTATGAAAGTTTTTGATATGATGGCGGCCTGGGTATGGCTTGTCCTTTGTTACCATGCATGCAATCTGTAACATTCTTTTCACAAGATTCAATGCTGGATTTTTTGGTTGTCCTTCGCATTTTGAGATCGGCTACACTTGTCGAGGTTCCGGTTGATTTTTGGTGAAATCCAGGTGAACGCGCAGTACAGGAGCCAGAATCCGTTAATAACTCTGGATAAGACAGTTTCTTGTTTGTTGATTCGAGTCGCAAGGGAGGGAGCATTAATCTCCCGTGCATTTTCATATTTTTTATCTTGCTGTCTGGACCCTGATTGATGAACTTTGAAATGGGTGCATTTAAGGATGCCAGCATCATGGGTTTCATTCCAGTGGCCATCAAATTAGCTTCAAAGGGAGTGATATTCTGATGTTTTTGGGAAACTGTTAAAGGTTTTGTGTCGGATAGATCATTTGCCTTTTCATTTTGACTTTGTGATGCAGAATCATCGGCTTTGCCATCTAAGCTGGGAATACGGTACCGTCTGCCTCCATATTGGATAAGTGGCATTGGACGGTCAGTCGGCTTGCAATGTTTTGTTTGGCAAAAAGTTAAATCTCGATATTTAATTGCGTAATTAGTTGGATGTACATTCTCCCGTTCCGTATCACCTTCATGTAACTCAACAGTGTCATCCACTTTCACATTTATGCCACTAAATGATAGTCCATCACTAAGTGAGCCAGAACTTGGGGTCGATGTACTAGAAAAAGATGACACAGGCGTGCTTCTACGGCTAAGAGATTGTTGTACTTCATAAATTCTGTACTTTTCCCACCTGTGCTGCTTCGCAGGGGTCGTTCTATCACCAGGTATGCTGGAGTCGGTGGACGATGAATCATCCAGTAATGACCACATTCCACAACTTGCAGGGCTACAGCTGTCTGCATCGTAATCAAACTCACTTCTGAATTTTGTCACACAATGCTGTTGCTCCCGATAGTGTCTTGGATGGCAAGATTCTGCAACAATAAAAGCAGGAGGAGGTCATATAACAGTACGAAGTCTACACTCAGTATTTTACCTCATTCTGTGCAATTCTAAAAAGATGTTCTCACCTGAATTGTTACAATGATTAAAGATGCACATTGAGAAAAGTCTTTATATAAATATATATATATTAACATGGATATGTTTGCAGAGAAACGAAGAATGGTCAGCCTTATGGGCAAGCCCTGGGCACATTGCACACAATGTGCCCTTCGAAAAACGTTAATACTCTCTCTATGGTAAACCTGAAAGCGTGATGTGTTTAATTTTCTTTACGTTATTAAAAAAGAGTTTCCATCAAATAATTTTTTCATACAAACCTTGATTTGCCTGCGTAGATTCCAAATGTACGATATTCATGTCACAGAATGTCAAAGACCTGTACGGAGGGAAAGCAGAGGCAGGTGTCCCAAGCTCGTTAGATAGTAGATGGGTTATTTGAAATGATACAAGAGTTTCAATGCCAAAGATCAACTCTGTCTCTTCTTTTATGTGTTACACAAATAAACAAGTGTTGTCCCGGAAATGCGTATTTCGTGAGTCATTCAACTTACCAGCCGGTAACGTATTTCATACTATTATGTCCACATGGGACTGCACTTGCAATACATGTGAAGATATGCTTATTTTGTTGGATGACGTTTTAGAGCCGGAAGGTCTGTGCAATACAACATCTCGTCAGACAGGAGCATCGAGACATCGTGGTGTTTATTGCAGTAAGAAAACAGAAGAGATTTTTGTTTCATATTTACAGGAAACTCAGAAAATGGCCGGACGGAAAGATGGACGATCCGAATATGTGACTGTTAAAGTGACATGCTCAGTTGATGTTGAGCAAACGACCAAATTAGATCTTTCAGTTCTATGTTCTAGACTGTGGTAACTCTGCGGTCATATTTCTGGCTATAAGATTAAGTTTCCATGTAAATTTACCAGCTTCAGTGACAGGTCACCTGCTGTATGAGGCCACTTTTGTTGACAAAAAAGTGCCAGGGTAAAGCAGGTAGCGCTGTCCATAGATGCACACATGCATACATACATACATATGAATTCAAACAAAAACAGTTGCTGCATTTAGCAACTTACTTGCTTTTATGTACACAAGGGACCCATGCACATTTTCATCACTCTTGAAACCTAAGGTTGACTTACTTAATTGGCCAATGGACAGTTTAGAGAACCTGATTGGAAACTGGCAGTTTCTTCTGCAGCAAAGAACAGTACATGAACCGCTTAGACAGTTTTTACTGGCACTGAAGGACAATTGGTAAACTGGCTTGTATCAATGGGAAGAGTTCACAAATAGTTTGCAAAGAAAAGATATTTTTTAAAAACGACCTGACACTAAACAGGGCTAATATATACGCTACTTTGAACTGAGTTGGGCACAGTGAGGAAAACTGTTGTTTGAACCATTATTTTCTTTTCTGAAAGTGCAATCATGCTCGTATTTTCTCTTGAGGTAATTTTTGCCGAATTTGAAAGTGGTTTCATAATGTTGCACATGAGCACAGCAACAGTCATGACAAGCAATCAAAGAAACAATTACCAGCCATTAACCACACATTCACGACAGATAAAGCCATGAAAACAGGTAATACGTGGTGTGGGAAGATCAACGTTTTTCATAAGCACTTGTGTTGAGTATAAAAAACCTCTTTCATATCATATTATATTTTTAAAAGCTCTTTACTATGCAACAATAGTATAACGACGAAATAGAAGTTTCACAGGCAAACATCTGACACAGTATCTTTGATATACCAAGTTTCAATAGGCTAAACAAAGCACGATGACAAAATGCAATTGACCATCTTAAATGGGGAGAAAAGGTTGAAACATTCAGGAACTGAGAGCGCACGTAGTCAGCTATACCTTGATGTCAAAATTGAAACAACACTAGCACCTCATTCTAAACATAGGCTCTCCATGTCCTGATATGCTTTTCTTCACATAGGTAGCTCAACATTTCAATGTATGTTTTCGTTCTCGATGTCAGAAGAATAAACATGAAACATATATCATTGTTTGCAAAACTGCATGCGTGAATAACATAATTGAAACTTTGCAGAACCTACTGTCTCTGTTACGTAAGCTGTACGCTTAAGGAACAGGCATTAAATCAGGCATAGATCTCACAACTATAACGGCAGCAACCTGACACTTAACTGAATTGGTCACACACTATGAATCATTTAGTGCATATTTTTTTTTCCAAAAGAAAATTTAACTTTTATATGCATGCCGTAACATGACAGTTCTTCGAAAGTAACAATCTTCACGTACTTCATACCCATGTCGACAATAGGCACATTAACTTTGTATAGCTTGATATACAGAAATTGATTGTATTTGTGTCTTTTTGTCCAAAACCACTTCCTAGCAGTCATTACCCTATTCCACAGTCCGAACTCTTTACTCTCCATAAGCTAACCTGTCCCTGTCTAACTTATATACATAGAAGTTCTATTGTCCATATTGCACACGTTCCTCTGTAAAATTTTGACATAGGCTGTATTAGCCCAAATAAATTAAAGAGTCTTCAGCGGGTAACTACTCAACATGTTTCGGAGCCTTTTACCCGTACATGTCTCTATGAGTAGCGGCTCCTTGTCTAAGCTAAATATTCAGCAAAGACAACCCACATAATAATGAATAAATATGAACGTGGCAATTGATGAATCAGCTAAATATGTGAAGTTTTGCTTATAAATGCAGAGCTTCATATCAAAGAAGAATACCTGTCAAACAAACCATAATTAGCAAATTTACATAGTACAGGTTCAGATAAGAACAATTTGACTTACCCCTGAACCAATATATACCCTTTCTAGCTGGACAGCTTATCCTAGTTAAACCATTCGCCAATGTTTAAATGATGACACCAACAGGAGCAGAAGTGCCACGTCCTCTGCGTAGTTCTGAACCAAATATGAAAATCCGTACCCAAACCCGTCCCAGTCTCTGTCTAAACCTCTTAATATCCACTTTACCGATGCTTCTCACTGTTATCATGTGCGATGTACAATTTGTGCAAATTCAAGATTTCAAATACCAAAAAATCAACCACCGGGAGACCACCAAGAACGTTGTAGAGCTTGAGGTATCTCCTCTATTCAAAACATAGTAAATGAATATTGCAAGCATGTTTAGACATCATAACAAATATGATGACGTTAGAGATATTTTGTCTCTGTGTTTAATATACGGTGGTTGCTTAAAATTTAGTTAAAGTCAATTTGTTCCTTGTAGTATTTTACACGTGTAGCCATTCCCTAGAACCAGAGAGACTTCTGGGGAAACTACGTTTGCAAGTTGCTTGTCTCTCCAAAGCATTTGACATATCTTGCAAACACTGGGCCCAACTGCCAACGCATTGCCGCCCGTTTGTACTTTTTTATTTGTTTAGCTGTCGACCAGCACATCTGCTTATCTGGTTGACCAGCATCATACGGTGTCATTCATGTTGGTTGGAAACTATACTGACCGAATACAGATAAATCCTATTGCTTGGCAAGATGTGGGCCTGCATTACCCCATAAGCAAAATAACGTGAGACGTGCACAAACGTCTACATTGGAGCAATGTTTTCATAGTATCTGAGATTATACTTCTTTAACCTCAACAAGCATTACATGTCTCTTCTTCAGCTTTGGTAAGGACGCAATTTTGTGAGCCACTATACGGTCATGTCCGTAAGTGAGTCTCTGGATCGTTCTAGACTTTATTCCTGAAACATGTGAACAGAACATGCGTAACATTGTAGTCTGCACACACACACACACACACACACACACACACAAACATATACATACATATATATATATATATATATATATATATATATATATATATATATATATATATATATATATATATATATATATATATGTATATATATATATGTGTGTGTGTGTGTGTGTGTGTATGATTGTGTGTGTGCTCAGCTATCTTAGGTTTAAAAAACGAATGTCGACATATGCTGTTTGCATACACGTACAGTCACTTTCCCACAGGTGATAATTCAGAAACAGAACTGGTATGTGGCCTGCATTTCGTATACACTAAACTGCTGTTTATTTAACTAAAATCGTGTCACCTCGATTTTTCCTTTTCAATACCGAGTACACATATGCACAAGACAGGAAATCTGTTCCTTTTCCTGTTTTTCATAAGACGGCCTTGTTTAGTGCAAACACAAAACATTTGTTCATTGAAAGCGGGATTTTTGAGTGTAACTTATCACAGCGCATTCGATATCGGATTTGGCAAATAGTACATTCAAGTGTTAGAACCAAGTAATAAATGTAATGATCATCATCACATTTTACATCGTTGATATGAGACGGAAGACTTAAAAATTGTTATAGGATACAAGAGGTAAAACGATAGGTCTTTTTCGGCTAAAGTCCACTTGCAAGGTTACACACCCCTTGGTCCGCAGTCTACAGCATGAGATCAGCTTGGGAGGTACACTTCCACACCATAGCTTTCAGCATATGTATTTGTTTCCATATACATTACCTTCTACATTCGTGGAAACAACCCCCGAGTGAACAGTTCCAGGTAAACCTGATGGGAATAAACTACAGGATCAGGACTGATCCTGTGCTCAGGTGAATCATAAGTTGACCGTTTGAACAAACTTGGTGGAAACCCACTAGAGCAACATTGCCAGTGAATATGAAGTAAAACTGGCTGACGATATCGTCGGAGAAGTTGAAAATGTGAATCTTGAATGCCCATTGACATACATAATAATCAATTGGAAAGCTGCATTTACCAATAAGTACCCAAATTGCAAAAATCATTAAAAATCAAGAATCGACAGTAGTGCCACCTAGTGAACAACTTTGTTTGACCCTTTCACAAGGCACATATCTGCTAAGTTGCAGCTTAATCTGAGTCACGGTATTGGATAAGAAGTCCAAAATAATGAAAACACATCCACAATCATAAAAAATAGAAAAAGATTGCAGCGCCACCTGGTGAAAAAAATTCATAACTGGAAGTCCCTAAGAATGTTTCGTTGTGATACCAGAGCAATTAGATGAGCAGTTTCGTCGGAGATTTTTAAAGATTTGCCCCTGAAAGAAAAAAAAAAATTTAAATTCCAAAAATCACTTGAGCATAACAAATTGTTCACACTTGGTAGATACCCACGCCAGGAACATTGCCACCAAGTTGGAAGTGAATCTGGCCAGCAGTTTCGAAGAAGTAGTCGAAAATGTGAATTAGCATTAAAATGCCAATCGGCTTACATGGTAATCAATAGGAAAGGTGTATTTAACGATAAGTACCCGAATTGAAAAAATCGCTAAAAATCAGGAATCTACGGCAGTGCAACCTGGTGAACAAACTTTTTAGACCCTTTTTCAAGCAACATATTCACCAAGTTTCGGCTAAATATGTGTTTCTGTTCTGGAGAAGAAGTCGAAAATTGTGAACACACACAAAAATTCATAAAAAATAGAAAAAAATCACGGCACCACCTCGTGAACAAATTAAGGTCTGGGGGTCCCCAAAAGTGATCCTGTGCAATTTGGAAGCAACTGGCGAAGCGGTTTTCGAGATGAAGACTTTTTAAGATTTGCCCCCAAAATGAACAAAAAAAAATCATAAAAATTCTAAAAATCACTGGAGCATGATCATTTGAACAAACTTGGTAGAGACCTACCCAAAGCACATTTCCACCAAGTTTGAAGCAGATCTGGTCTTCGGTTTTGGAGACGATGTCGAAAATGTAAATTGTTTACGACGGACGACAGATTTTGAGACTATGGTATCAGCTCAGGTGATATGATCACCTGAGCTACAAATGCACTTGCTGCATAAAATCTTACTAATTATGACCTTGCTACAAAAATTGTATTTGCAGTTTTAGATACACTTTTGTGAATCAAGATATGTGCGATAGTTTCTCACCTATGCTAATCAGTGATCGGGAATATTTTCATTTCATTTATCACTAAATAATTTAATTGTAACAGAAAAGGATTGATTAGTTTTTGGTCTTGCTGGGGTCGCACGATATCGACTTTATGATCGAGGCCTATAACACATCCACTGTTTAATTGTATGTTGTTTGCTTTGTCTACCATTCGCAACAACATATTTCTTAATGTGATGGTTGGGTTTACATTTTAGACAAAATATATTTCATGTCAGTTTATTTCAGATTTTTACGAAATGCTAAAAATAAAATTATTTCGTGTCATTTATTTCAGTTCAGTTGAAATCTAACATTAGTGATACGTGTGATCCAAATGTTCAAACATGTGCACTGAGGATCTTGAAATGCAGATCAAGTCCCAACCAATGACATTCATGCTGAAGGAAACTGAATGAACAATAAACCAGATTAAAAAATAAAAAATAAAAAAACACCCCCACAATTTACCGCTAAGCACGCCATGTGTTGTCAAAGAAATTACAGTAACACCTTTCTCTTGACCCTTCCTGAGTGTCTTAATAAATAAACTGTGAGACAGTATTAACTTCTCCTTTAGTTCCATTTTCTGCGAACAATTACACATCTTAATGTGGTTTACTCAAAGCCATTTGATTAAATGCCCCACCATTATTTATGATTCAAATGATTAAATTGCCGTTTGTCCAAAGGTATACACACACACACACACACACACACACACGTATATATATATATATATATATATATATATATATATATATATATATATATATATATATATATATATATATATATATATATATATATATATATATGTATGTATGTATATATGTATGTATGTATATATATGTATGTATGTATGTATGTATGTATATATACATGCATGTGTGTGTGTGATGGATCATGCATTTTAATCTCATGACAGTTAACAAATACTTTAACTATGATGTCAGCATAAAACAAGATGTATGATCGATCCATTGCAGTTTTTTCTGTATCGAATTTAGTATCCACCAATATGTGATAAAAATGACTGTGAAGGTATAGCATGATGCAAATGCCTCTAACAGTTACGCACACAACCCAGTGATTGAGCTAAACGTACAAGTACCAGCCTCGATCTGATGTTGTATTCATAAATAGCCAGCCACTCAGCATCAAGATTGTACAAGGTATGGCATTAAACCTCCAATATGGCATATGGAGCAGGAATCATAGTTTATTCATTGTATAGGTATTTTTCGTATACACAAAATCACAACAAATCAGTTCAAAAACCAAAGCAAAACCACCGCCACCACCATCACCCTTAAACACAGCCAAAGGAAAAAACCAAAGCCAACATAAAAACAAAACGAAAATAAACACGCCCCCCTTCCCGAAAAACATGTCATCATTTATTTTCACAGATCCTGACCATTGGGCTGATTCATGAAGCATCAATGAACTTGTTCCCTGGCGTCAGAGTCATGCCAGATAAACGTTGGCTTGAAGTACAAAAATTAACTTGCAAGTTCACGGAGCATGGATTTTTCAAATTAGCTAATAGCTTAGACAAACAAGACCCATATTCAAAAATTTCAAACCCAACAATGACAGCAAAGAGGTTCCAGAGTTGCCAAAGCATCAACATTCACCTTCCAATACCAATGATAAGAAACAAATTTCACTCCTGAGTTTTAATTTTTTTATCTTGCAATATAAAGTTCACCATTAAACAATATCAAGCTTCAAAATATTTTTATGATCTTCAGCTGACCATTACCACTCATAAAAACCGGTCCTCTTAACCTTTGAAATATTTTTCATTAACTACAGACTATAATTTTTATCACTTCTGCCAAAAATAAAAAGAGACCTTGTAGGCCTATCACTTTTTGGTTCTCCTGATTACTTGTTGGAAACCCACCTTTCGTCAATCAAAGTTCATATATGTAACAGGCTATAAACTAACAGTGCCCAAAAAATTATGCTCCCTTTAAGCTAGATCTACAGGTCGGTTTGATAAGTCCTGCAACAACCATCCAGATTTGCTATTTCTAATTAAGGTGATTTGGACTTTTAGAGAGCATTTGACCTCTTTATTTCTTCATTTGGAATCAAACGATAAGTCAACTGTCACAAAAACGGTTTTATGAGCCCTACTTGATGTCCCTTTTAAATGTATGGCCCAATATCTGACCCATCCCCAGTTGCACCACTGGAATTACCCCGAATTTTCCATTATGAAGCTAAACAGAAACCAATGGAATGTGTATGGAAGTGCATGCTGGTGACATCACATTAAAAGTAGGGACACGAAAATTGTAATATATATTCTTTACATATTTCCCTAGAAGACCCATATATTAGTGTTGCACAATTGCACTAACGATGCCTATGCAAGTATTAAGTGCTTCAGTCCATATGAACAACGCATTTTAATTGTGTTTCAGATGGGTCACAACACCTGAGATATCTCTCTCATTGACAGTCACCATGCTTATCAGATTAAATAGCATACGTACACCTTAGGGAAAATAATAGTGATCTTACCTGTCCTCCAGTTAGCCTTTGAAGTACTCCCAGTAAGACTGGTAAAATAATTCAAGTTGTGAAACCAAAAGGCACGCAAACGTTAAATGTGCATAGACAGGTTTTGTCACTATTTGTTGCTTATTTTGTATGGGCAAAGACAGAAATTTTAAACAATGAACTGGACAGTGCTAAACAACGCATAACACAGCAAGCAAGCAAAGTAGTGGTAGCAGTATCAGTATTAGTTGCTGTTGTAGTTGTGGCAGCAACAGCAGTAACAGTCCATTGCAGTGAATTGCTGGATTGGCCAAAAGCAAACACATTTCGTTAAACAGTGCCATCTGGTGGCGGTACTTCGACATATAAGTCTGAAAGCTACATTTCTATGTACGATACTTCAGAATAGCAACTTTGCCTGGATGATGACTGACAGGTTTCACTCATGTATGGTTTTCGTTTGCTCGAAGTTCCTGTGCAGTTTCTCCAGCATTATCCTGCTGTTATACCTAGTTATGTTAATGTGGAGGGATTTGTCAGGATTTCGATTGTTTTCGGCTTGGATCGGTGTTTAACTATGATATGACACATAATGGTCTCTTAGTGCAAACATGTGCCATTTTCCAGAGTATCATTGTATGAATGGACATGGTATGGCCATTATTTTGATGTCAATCTCAGTGGGTATTTTCTGTAACTATGCCTAAAAGGTAATTTCTTCGATATATATATATATATATATATATATATATATATATATATATATATATATATATATATATGTTTATATATATATATGTGTATATATATATATATATATATATATATATATATATATGTGTGTGTGTGTGTGTGTGTGTGTGTGTCCACATGTCACTATTTTGCGTGCTGGAGGGTGGTCGTCACAACCGATATTGAGGCAACATCAACAACCACAAATGTGCTTTTAAGGACCACTATTTCCTCCCAAAAGAGATGTGAATAGCAATAGTATAATATAGAAATAAACAAACGCCCCACACACATCCTCATAACATGTGCATAATGTTGAACAAGGGGGTGGCATCTTTTTTCCCAGCAGTATATATCCATAAAACATTGGGCAGAGATGTCTTGGTGTTGATTTTAAATGTATTATGGGGTTTAGAGATGGGAGTTATCATACAACGATGGCTCTTTGGTAACTAACCTTCAGTGTGTCCAGTTTGGGACATTGGTGAATCACTGCAAAAGGAAATTTGTGGTTTCAGTAGGTGGGATGAGTGACAGGTGCACCAAAATTTGTGTCTTCAGTGGCTTTGTCTGATTCGTTGTATTTCGACTTTATGCTTTGCGTTCTGTTTTTCACCTTGCTGAATTTCCTCTCACATAATTTTACAGCTCTCATCATGGAAAGTGAGCTTGAACCAGTAAGTGTCCTGCCAGCTTCCAAACCACAGCAGATCGACCTGGCCAAGTTTTATGTCTATATTTTGTCATGGCAAGGCAGTCTATGTGAGCAAAGCCAAGGAAACTGGTATAAAAAATGTGCAGGAAATTTATTAAGTTAGGAAAGAAACTGGAGTGATAGTAGTAATCAAGAATTATAACCACACATAGCCCCAGATATTGAAGGTTTGACAGATAAAAATTTGGTGAGGCTTAAAAATGTTATGCATCCTCCTAGCACGCATAGCCCCTGATATTGAAGGTTGAGAGATAAAAATGCAGTCTGACTTAAAAATAATGTTTCCTCCATAAGTGAGACAAATATGGCGCAATTGCAGAATCGGTATGAAAAAAGCAATGAGGTTTATGAACCCAGTACAGTTAAACTTGTCTTAAAGGACCATCCAGAAGACCTGTACAAAATAATCCTTTCTGAGCAGTGGTCCTTTAAGGGAGGTAAAATTAAACTAAAATATGTTAATGTGAATGTTGAGACTGGGCCTTTAGCGCGGGTGGTCTCTTAGCCAAGGTGGACTCACTGTTTCCCCCTTTGATGAAATGTGTTGACACGAATACATGACATCATCAAGCTCAATTCATTGCACTACATTTTTCTTTTTATGTGTATGTAGCCTAATAAAATTCTGTCCAAGACCCATTCATAGTCAATAGTGCCCCATATTCCTTACGTCCGCTATCGATTGGGTCGGCTCGCTGAGTGACCTCATTACATAATATGTTTCCTCCACTAGTGAGTCTGTCTTAATGCATATTTGACGTACGGTACCTGTAATTATAATCCAGTATACTTATATAATGAAACCTTTGCTTTTTTTCAATTCTGCTGTCAATTTTGATTTTTCTTTTCTGTTATTCTTAGCGAAAAAAAACACATAAAATGCATTTGAATAAAGCAAAAATATGGTACGTTTATTAAAAGTTAGTGATAGGTATGGCAGTGACAGCTTAGCGGCGCCTATTTGTAGTTTTACGGTCTTCAGTCACCTGTTTGAAAGCACATTGTATGAAGCTATAAACACAGGGAAAATTATTAACATTAATGTAGTGTGTTATGTATTAACTTCGCTGCACCATCACATTATCTTCTGTGATGCGTTTGACTGAAACATGGTGTCTATGTGTTACATCAATTAATTTTATCTGAAACGTCTGTGTATATCATGGAACTTGTATAGAGCCTCGTCCAATTACGGATATAAATATCTCGTAAACTCAAACTGATTGAATAAGCTATAGCTTCTCCACCTTAATTTATGCAAGTCATCAAACAGGGGCCGAATATCAGGCAGGCCATGTAGTGCTAAATGTTGAAAAAGTTATCAGACACTGCAGATTTATGAAAAACTGACTCCACTTGTTGTTAATATACATGCCGATTATTCTTGAACTACAATTTGAAGTTTATGGATCAATTTACTCCAGTGTTATTTCAAGGGTTTCCAATTATACGGTATAATTGTTAACGAGAGCTGAGAAATTAATTTGAGTTTCTAAATGTACTTTTGGTTTGCCTGCAGAGCAGACTCCCTGGTGTACAGAAGTATTCACTGTGCAAGCTTTGGAAACAATTGCTTGTGATGTCTACTTGCATTATTATTATTATTATTATTATTATTATTATTATTATTATTATTATTATTATTATTATTATTATTATTATTATTATTATTATTGTTTTGTTGTTGTTATTGTTATTATTATTATTATTTTTATTATTTTTATTATTATTGTTGTTTTGTTGTTGTTATTGTTATTATTATTATCATTATCATTATCATTATCATTGTCATTGTCATTGTCATTGTCATTATCATTATCATTATCATTATCATTATCATTATCATTATCATTATTATTATTATTATTATTATTATTATTATTATTATTATTATTATCATTATTATTATTACGTATACACCGGAGCACAATATACTTGAAAATGAGACAAGCTAAACTGAAGTCAGAGTTGCGGCTTCAGCTTTTTGAAAATATATACATGTATCATATGGCGCATCATCATTTCCATCACGTTGAATCAACTAACAACAAACATTGAGTCCTGAGGTTTGGATCTGAGGGTGTGCACACCAAATTATTTCCGCAGTTCTCGTGTATATGAAATAATTTCTTCCCACTATTGACCTGTGAAGAATCGTCGGCATGGTTCCTTTTGACATTCTAAAGAAAAATTTGTACAAAAAAGAGGGTATAATATAAAAATGGCACAAAGTTCCCTTACATTACTATATGACTGTAAAAGGATGTGATTGAATATCAAATTAGCATACATATCCAATGTGAATGGGTGGTTTTCAGGTTGCAGGCGTAATTGTCGCCGCAGTGCTACCAGGAATACTAGCCAGACGTTGTGGATCTTAAATGCCAGTAAATAACATTCTATGTTATTAGTCTGTCATTTGAGGCCAAATTCGTTTCTATAATATTTAAGTACATATGGCAAAAGGCCATGGTACGCTCCCTTTGGAAAAGTTAGGCTACTAATGATTATAATTATAGTTATCAATAAAATGCACTCAAATTTGTCAAAAGTTCACTGCATCTCCATGTTACATAGAACAGAAAATGCGACAACTATAAACAAAAAGGAACACATAGTATTCATATACTGGTACGACGAATAGCGGCCAAGAATCATATAAAACACTTAATCGCCTTGTCTTGAACAGATAACCTTCATTATACTTCCTGGATGACGTCATTACTATCACATACGACTGCAAGGTCAATGCCTATACAAACAAATAAATCATGGCAAGTGCAGGTGTCTGCCAGGTGAGAAACGTGCCTTTGCATGCCTTAGACTCCCCGCTGGCTCATTTTTCTCGTTTCGTGAAGAATAACATTTCTCACAGAATCCACTTTTTTAAATACCGCTGGGAAGCTTGTGACCCCTAAACCACTAATATAGCGCTGAACTCCATAAGTTTTTTTCGCAACTTCTTTTCACTTTAGTAAAGAAACAAAAGGACTGTGATAGTCCTGTGCTCAGATGACATCAGCATATGTCCTTTCGTTTTTTTTTTTTTAAGATTTGCCTCCCCCCCCAAAAAAACCCAAAGAAATTCATTAAAACTCCAAAAATTCAATGGAGGGTTTCCATTTAACCAAATCTGCCAGAGACCCACCCAAGATACATTGTAGGCAAGTTTAGGGTCAATCTGACTGACAGTTTTGGAGAAGAAGTTAAAACTGTGAATAAGCTTCAGAATGCTCATTGACTTGCATAGTAATCAATAGGACAGGTAAATTTACCGGTAAGTACCCGAATTGAAAAACATCGTTAAAAATCAGGAATCCACAGCATTGCCACCTATAGACCCGTTTTTTTTTTGACCCGAATACAAGTAGAAAATAGCAATGACACCCAAGAAATCATAAAATATTAGAAAAATATTGCAGCGCCACCTGGTGAACAAACTTAGAACTGGAGTCACCAGGAGTGTTCCTGTGTGATATCGAAGCAATTGGGTGAGCGGTTTCAGAGAAGTAAATTTTTTAGGACCCCCCCCAAAAAAACCAAAAGCATAACAAATTCAACTATGTGAACAACCCATGCTCAGAGATTCATCCCCCTTGTGTTTCTGTGTACTTGGGATAGGACAAAATAGGTAGACACTTATCAAACGTACATCCCGTCCAAGTTTGACATAGTGATCAATAGGAAAGGCTCATTTACCATCAAAACCTAAATTGAGAAAAAAAAAATCATTAACAATAAAAAGGCCACAGCACCGCCACCTGGTGAATAGCTTTGTTTGACCTTTTCACAAGAAACATATCCACTAAGTTTTAAGTTAATCTCAGGGACGGGTCTGAACAAGAAATTTCCAATAACGCATACAAACAAAAAAGAATCACCAAAAAAAAGTAAAAAATAAAAACAAAAACCTACTGCACCACCTGGTGAACAAATTAAGAACAAGGAGTCTTCATGAGTTTTGCTGTGTGATATCAATGCAATAGGGTGAGGGATTTTGGAGAAGATTTATTGAAGATTTGTCAAACAAAAACCTAAAATAATTCATAAAAAATCCGAAAAATCACTGGAGCATGACCACTTGAACAAACTTGGTAGAGACCCACCCAATGTACATTACCACCAAGTTGAATTGAATCTGGTTGATGGTTTAGGAGAAGAAGTAAAAAATGTGAATTAACCTTAGAATGCCCACCCATTGACTTGCATAGTAATCAATAGGAAAGGTGTATTTACCGATAAGAACTCAGCTTGAAAAATTCGTTAAAAATTAGGAATGCACAGCAGTGCCGCCTTGTTAGTAGCTTTGTTTGACCTTCCCAGAAAGAACATATCCACAAAGTTTCAGCTTACTCTAAATGATAGTTCCGGACAAAAAGACAAAAATAACATTAATACACTAAATATCATAGAGCAATCAATAAGAAAGTTGCATTAACCGATAATTACCCGAACTCAAAAATCTTTAAAAATCAGGTATTACCCCCAGCAGTACGACCGGGTGCATAACTTTGTTTGACCCTTCCACAAAGAACATATGCAACAAGTTTCAGCTTAATCTGAATAGCAGTTCTAGAGAGGAAGTCGAAAACAGGAAGAACACATGAAAAAATGATAACGAAATAGAACAGGCTGATTTTCCAACACAAAATCAAATGTCTCCCCATGCGCCCTTACTATTGTCACTCTTATTTTTATAAATAGGCATAACGATTCCAATGATCTACAGATATGGTGAAGGGACACTCTTTATTGACATTTCAAAACGTTGATTTTTGACGAAATGCCCTCGTGACCTTGAAAAATAGGCCAAGGCCATACATTTGCAGTTACAAGCAACGTCTTGCAAAAGTTACATAGAAACATAATCACACAAAATGTCAACCTCTTTGAGACAAATCTTTCTCGAATGCATCTGCAATGATTTTTAAAAAGTGGCCATGTGACCTTGAAAATACGTCAAGTTCACCCATCTACAATCCCAACCTAGTTGGTATTATGGTACATAAACATGCAAAATTCCAACCTCCGAAGTCAAATTCTTGCAGAGTTGTCGCATGCGTGTCAATTTTAGATGACATGCCCACGTGACCTTGAAAAATATGTCAAGGTCACCCATCTGCAATCCCAAGCAAGATCATATATAGGAACATCTTCACATAAAATTTCAACATTCCAAGTCAAATCTTCCTTGGGTTATCACGTCCACATTGATTTTAGACGAAATGCCACCATGACCTTGAAAAATAGGTCAAGGTCATACATATGCAGTTACAAGCAAAGTGTTACATAGAAACATAATCACATAAAATGTCAACCTCTTTAAGTCAAATCTTTCACGAGTGCATCTGCAAGGATTTTTAAAACGTGGCCACATGACCTTGACAATAGGTCAAGGTTACCCATCTAAAAATCGCAACCTGGTTCATATTGTGGTACATACTCATGCAAAATTTCAACCTCTTAAGTCAAATCCTTGCGGAGTTATTGCGTCTGCGTCAAATTTACATGGCATGCCCATGTGAAAAATAGGTCAAGGAGTTATTGCGTCCGCGTCTATTTTACATGACATGGTTGCGTGACCCTGAGAAATAGGTCAAGGTCATACATCTGCAGTTACAAGCAAAGTCTTGCAAACGTCTTACATAGAAACATAATCACACAAAATATCAACCTCTTTAAGTCAAATCTTTCTCCAGTGCATCTGCAATGATTTTTAAAAGTAGCCATGTGGCCTTGATAAGACGCCAAAGTCACCCATCTACAATCCCAACCTAGTTGGTATTATGGTACATTATCATGCAAAATTTCAACCTCTTAAGTCAAATCCTTGCAGAGTTATTCGTCAGCGTCAATTTTACATGACATGCCCATGTGACCTTGAAAAATAGGTCAAGGTCACCGATCTGCAATCCTAAGCAAGGTTTTATACAGGAACATCTTCACAAAATATTTCAACTTCCCAAGGCAAATCTTTCTCGAGTTATCTTGTCCGCAACGCACACAACAATGTGTTGAAGAAGAAGAAGAAGAAGAAGAAGAAGAAGAAGAAGAAGAAGAAGAAGAAGAAGAAGAAGGAGGAGGAGTAGGAGGAGGAGGAGGAGAAGAAGGAGAAGACAAAGAAGAAGAAGAAGAAGAAGAAAAAAGAAAAAGAAGAAGAAGAAGAAGAAGAAGAAGAAGAAGAAGAAGAAGAAGAAGAAGAAGAAGAAGAAGAAGAAGAAACAGACACAAAAACAATATGTCCCCCCGTTGCACGGGGAGACATAATTAGAAAGAAAATTGCAGCGCAACCTGGTGAACAAATTAAGATCTATGAGTCTCTAGGAGTATTCTTGTGTGATATCAAAGCAATTGGGTGTGCCGTTTTGTAGGATATTATTTGTAAGATTTGCCCCAAACAGAACTAAAACCTCATAAAAATCCTCAAATCATTGGAGCGTCACCATTGAATAAAACGTAGTAGAGACCCACCCAAGGTACATTGTCACCAAGTTTGAAGTGAATCTGGCTCACCGTTTTGGAGAAGAAGTCGAAAATATAATTGTGAATGGACAGACAACTCGGCATCCTAAAACCGCAGCCTGACTAGTAAGTCAACTGAGTTAAAAAATCATTTTGCCGGCATGTGGTTTCGACTGCACGAGCTGTAAATCACCAACCAAGCAATTTAACATCCCAGCAATAACAGTGCAAACCGCTAGAACGTATACTGTTTTCCCTTTTTGTAACTGCGGGATTCTGTTGGTCTGACCAACATCGAACGTCCCATAGGTCAGCAAATTAAGCGCACCAGGAGACTGACCTTAGACAATAGACAAAAAGAAATATTCAGGCTTTCATTTTGTTTCGCTAAAACGTAGTTTATTCATTATGCACCCCCCCCCCACCCCCTTATGCATATGGCGTTTAATAGATTGACCAGATCCGAAACGGATTCCATGAATCTTATTTTCGCAATACCTCTCCAACTTATTCACAGTTTTTTTCCCCTTTTTGGGTACATATAATTTACAAGTCTGGGAATTGTTTCTCATATAAGTATCGTCATGCTCCATTGATTTTTAGAATTTTCAAAATTCAGTTTAGTTTGTGGCTGGCTCAGCAAATTTGACATACTGGATTATATATTCTTAAGTGTACCCTAGGTCTATGGTTACTATCAAACCTGTATGAAAAGTTCCAATGGACTCCATTTGATGTAATTAATCTTGACCTCCAGTGACCTTAAAATGTTAACCTGGAGTTAAGCTGATAGCTTATATCTTCGTTATGATGGATTCCAGACCCCGGCACAGTCACTGTTTAACATTAATAGGAATGTTCCTATGGGTTTTCAGTTGGTGCAGTTAATCCTGACCTTGAGTGATCTTAAAAGCTCACACTTGTGGTCAAAACTGACATATTGGCCATTACACTTCACCCCATGATTCTATTGTCCTTTGACTTCCAATCATGAAACTTTACACAATTGAGTATCTGGGCACAAAGGTGTGTTATGCATAAAATGGTTACTAGGTTAGGTATACGTGTCACAGTAATATATCATCGGTAAATAATATTTGCTCGGTAATTCTTTTAATGTTTAACCTAGGTCCACTCCACACATACGTATGGAACTTGACCAAAATGTCTGCCCTATGAAAAAGTAGGTTACCGGGTCAAGTATCTGGGTCGCAGTGATACAATCATGTGAAATTCAAATACACTTCTTGTTTGGGCCATAAATCCTTTTTCCCTTGACTTAGAATCCTTAAATTTGACACATGTTAACCTAGTCATACGGGAGTTTCGTGTACACAAAGTTAAACACTTGCTCACATATCTGGATCACAGTGACATATCCTTGCAAATTGTTTTGGGATACTAATTGCTTTACACACATACACTGGCTATTTGAGGGAGTGCGTAGATCACTGCAAGTTTGTTTCATCATGTCAGCAGACGTGGGGACACAGACGCTTGTAAGCCGACCGCGGGCAACTGCATGCGTGCACTGTGGCGTAAACCCCCATTCATTGCATTTTTGTTAATACCAAGATATGAAACTTGAGTCCGAATCCTATGTTTGTCAGCGCAAAGTGAGATTAAATAGCTTTTTTTCAATGCACACACCACGCGAATCTTTTCAGCGATATTTTGTAGCGCACTTCTGTCGGTATTTTGCTTGACAAAACGATCTGATTGGCCACCTTACATTATGTCAAAGTTCTAGCTCTCTGGGACTTGGAGGGGTTACGCACTACACCACATACAAATGAAATAAAACGCGCTTGAAAAAGATAGGGAAATGGATGTGAAACCGATCGACACGCAGTCACTTGCACTGAAAGGCCATAATACTCTTACGGGCCAAGCGGTCACTTGAAAGGCTCATCTTGCCACTGAAATAGCCCGTTTTTTAAAAAAAGAAGGGGATACATGTGATCATTATTTCTATTCATAACCAATCTAAATCACCATATCGTATTTTCGCTTCTTCTTTTTCTCTCTTTCTTTTTCTTTCAAAGTTTTTTCTTTCTTTTTCTTTCTTATTTTCGTTTTCCTTTTTACTTTCTGTCTCTTCAAATCTGTCTTTCTCTATCTTTCTTTCTCTCTATCTTTCGTACTTTTCTTTTCTCACTCTCTTTCAATATTTCTTTCATCCATTCTGACTTTCTTTTTTCACTTATCTGTTTTGTCTCTTGGTGGATTGATTGATTGATTGATTGATTGATTGATTGATTGATTAATTCATTCATTCATTGAGTCATTCATTCATTCATTCATTACATAGCTATGCTTTGTGCATCACATTTTGATAAAGGTTAATATCTTACTGTTCTGTACGTCTTCATGTGATGGCCACTTTTCTGACACTGTATGCAAGAATATGTAATTGCAGTAAATAGTAGGATCTGCTGGCATGTCTGAGAACAAATCCAGCTCAAATTGTCTTCCCCCTGCTCAATAGCACTGCTTTGTTTTGTTGACATTATCAAATTATAACGGACAACTTTTCCTTCGCACAGAGATAGTCTCGAAAGAAGTTTGAAAAGTGTCACAAATAACTCTCTGGTGAAAAGACGTTTAAGTGCAGTAGCCTGTGTATCCTACCAGGGATCCCGTGGGACCCAGATGTGAGAGCTCATTCGATGCCTGAATTTTGTTCTATGGTACTATACAAAATAGAAAATAGATGTTGCAATTTTCATTCGAGAGTGGGAAAAATAGCCATGAAGGTGAAGGTCATTTCACAATGGTGAGATTACAAAATATTACAGGTAGCATTGTTTGTATATCTAACCCATTGTACATTAAGAAATACGAAATAAGAGTTGTATAATTTGATACCGTACAGCAAATTCACCGAGATCAATACACAATGCATAATTTGGCGCATACATTACATAACACTATAACTTGTTTAAATGTATGTAGATTTTTATTGAGAAAATAAACATAAACATTTAGGAAGCTGTCATCTGTTAACATGTGATGAAATAATGAATATGTAATGTCTCATTGAATGATTCTGTGATCTAAATATCTGTAAAACGCAATTATTAATAAAATAACTTAATGAAATTTACATTATACATAGTCTTGGTTTTCGTGTGCAACTATTTTGTGTCTTCTTCCTATTACATGGTATCACATGAGCGTACACAGCATATGAATTTTTCATTGATCATGTGTACATAGAAAAGGTAGGGCACTACATGCTTGAACCGATATTGTTTTAGGAAAGGCAATTCCATTACAATAGAATTATGATTATATAATAGGAACACGCCTTTTGAGAATAAAAGACAGTCTTGTAGATTATATTTTTGTGGGGCACATGTTGTTCCTGAAAGCTCGTGCCTGCATGGAGAGTCCAAGTAATCTACAAACTTGAAGGACATAAAAAGTAAGTTATCACAAAGAAAACCCAAGATTAGGCATGAAAAAGTTACTGAAATACCACTAGCACATAGTCGCATAACATACCTACTTCCTTTGATTTCCCTTGTGCATGTATGCATCTTTTAAGCACAGTAGCAATTTCAGTGATATGAAATAACAGGAAATCTGGTAACTTTTTGAGTCCACAAACATTATATTCAAGTTAGCTAATGTGAGATCCTCTTATGTATAGAATTTTGAAAACTATTTATAAATATATAAGAATGCTAGAAACATGAAAGATAGGTAAAATATATCCAGCATATTACTTTGACTTTTAGCCCTCTGCCATGAAATTGAAGGGGACGGCTATATATTGTTACACTGTTTGACCGACGCTTCACCAAATTTCTGTCAAGGATGAACTGTATCATAAGGGAGCACCATATGAAAGTTGCGCAACTTCTGTTCTCAAAACAGCTTTTGAAATATCCAATATTATTTCGAGATTTTATAAAGACAACATTGCCAAAACATATTTAAAGAATTAACTACATTTTCCAACTGTTTTTCTAGATGTCAAATGAAAAGTTCGAGGAATTGGCCTTATCAGAATGGAACCCTTTTATTATTATATTGTAAAAAAATGTACTTTTTCATGCGATAGCTAGGTTTGTTGCGATTAAAATTTTCCCCGCCATTCACAAGATGTGCTGTCACATATTCCGGCAATCGCTGTTTTCGATCTCAAATGACAGATTTTCAATTGTGTCTTTTGTCTGGAACAAATCTTACCATTCTGGCTCCTGCTAAGCACTGTCGATTGTAACAGCCAAACAATGGTCTGACGCAAGTTAGCACAGCCTACTAGCATTACATTTTACCATTGTAAAAATGGCAACTTCCATACTTTCTGTATAAATATTAAGTCAGTTGTTTAACATAGGTAATTTGAAGTTCATATGTAAAGCACTATAATTTATAGAAGTGAAACCAAACACGAAAAATAAATGACAACTGAAGAATTTGCTTCATTGATATGCTTGTCAAATGCAGAATCACTATTTACTTGGCTTTTTACAAAATATTTATCCCAATTTTCCCAATTAAAAAACTTTTAGAACCTGTGGAAAATATACTCTTGATGTGAGAATAAAACCTTTCTTTTTGCAATGAGTAGCGCAGGTCTTGACTATTCTTTAAATTTATTTCTAAAATAGACTATTAGATTTGAAGATTCTGTCGGCTTTCAAAATCCGGTCAGAGTTGCAGAAAATGCCACAGATAAAGTGTAAAGTGCATTGAGGTACCACAATTTTAAACAACAAATAACTGCATTTTTAAAAATGTTTATAATATATCAACCTTAGAAAGAAGTCGAACTTGGTGAGATGTAGTACTTATTAAGTGATCATGGCTATTACTTACGTTTTCACCTGCACAATAATTCATGAAAGTAAAGAAGCACTGAAAACGAAAAAGGTTCAGCACAGACAGTGAGACTGGGTACTTTGCTTTGGGTCTATAGTGTCCTGAAAATGGAGTTCATTAAGAAGACATGTTTAGAAACAAATTACAAGTTATGCCTGAAGTGCCAGAAACGCTCTAATGGCCAGATGGTCAAACGCCCATCCATCAACTCTTATAAGAACTTTCTCAGGTTTGTCCATGGAAGAGGGCAATATGGCGAGGATGCCTATCCTGAAATTAGTTGCAGATTGTCAAATGTGTCAGCAAAAGACCTACAGGCATCAAATGCAACATGGCACCGCTCCTGTTACAGTAACTTGTGTCATATTTGTTACCTAGAAAGGACTCAGAAACAATTGGAAAAATCAATGGAGACAAAGTCAGGTCCTGGTGCACTGAAAAGAAAAGGTCGTCCTTCAGCATTACATTAAATTACAAATACTATTCATGAGCGTGTCCAACCTTTTACAAGCTCACATCCCCATTTCAGAAAGAGTTATGTTTCTTTTGTCAAGCTAACAATGCAACTCAGCTTTACACAATTTCCAATCCTGGGTCCATAAAAACATTGCAGACTGTTGTTGAACATGCTTGTAATGAAATATGGATATTGCACCTGGCAAGTGTAGATCCAAGTCAGATAAAATACCATCTCGATTGTTAGGTTAAATATGTACAGAGACCAAAAAATCAATGAAGGGTGACCAATGAAGACTGGCTACCAAGGAGATGCCTAATGTTCAATTACAAACTTTTGCAGCGGACATGGAATTTATCAGTCTTGTAAAGACATTGCTGTAGGGAAATGCTATTTTAAGTAAGGCAGATCTGCAAACAACATATCTCAACATACTTGAATCTAATAACACACATGATTCCCGACACCCACGAAGATATTTGAAGAAAAAAAATCATAGAAAATACACAAATAGCCGAATTTATAAAGCCAATCGTCGCCATAAGGCAGAAATGCTTGTTGGCAAGAAGACATGCAATTGTGGAAAAGTTTGTAAAGACACCAGAAGATGAATTTCAAACTATCTTTAGTTGTGCCAAGTTTTTCAGATCTGTCATCAGTAATCAAACCAAGACACCTTGGCACGTCAAAGGTTATCTGTTTCAAAATGATGCAGTGGAACATATATATACACAGTTATATGAATTTGTCTGATGGCTCATACGAGGTCCTGTATCAACACTTTAAACAGAAGTTGGCACACATATTGCGGAGCAAAATGTTGTTACTGTTAGACAAAACATTCTATTTGCATACAAATCAGACTGACAGGTAACTCATCAACCACAATATGGGGCTTCACCTTTCTGCCATAAATATGAGTGGCACCAACCCCTAGCAGAAGCAATTGTTGTACACCAAGCAACGAAGTGTAAGAGGCTGGTGAAATTACCATACAATTTAGGACTCTCAATTGATCATGGTAAAATTTTTAGATTAGAGACTCAGTTAGCACACTCTGCATGCAACAACTACTGCAATATACCAGCAGTATTTGGGTGAGAGCATCCCGCTCATGCAGTTAGGATCAGAGGAGACTCCACGAGGTAGGTGTATCAAATAATACAGAAAACAGTATCAAAAGTCAACTCCCAGGTGACTAAGATCTCATGAACGGTCCAAATCCTGGAAAACCATCAAGTCATGTTTACCCTACCTTTAGATCCCGTTGTCATGATAAAAGTACACAGAGTGGTCAGAAACAGGGTGTTGCTTGGTAGTTGGGAAGGTTCTTTGCGATGATCAAATCATCAGAAGACCTTCAACTGTTGCAGAACAATATGAAGACAGTAACATAGCCAGAATTATCTAATGCATATAATTCATTAATTGCATCAAAGAGACCCCTTACAAATGTTGGAGCACTTCCACTTGTACCAGCGCCAGCGCATAAGTGGAATGCACATCTTACAGTGCTGAAACAAGCCTAACATATAAACGCTATTGTTGTTGGACCAAGCAGAAAAACTGTCATAAAGTTGAACATGCAATTATGTGAAAATGCCAATCACCTCCAAATGGCAAGAGTTGACTGCAGACACAAATGGATACTCCATTTGGGAGAAGTGCATACTGTCATGGCTACCCTAAGAGAGAGGTTCAGTATTGAGGATAGTGGCATTGATGATGCTTGTCTCTAAGCTGGTCATTATGGCCCGACATTAATCAGACAAATGTTAGAAGCAAACCACATGAAAAGATGTTTGGATGCCCAGATGACTACAGTTGAAGTTTTGTACTTACTTTACCTGGAGACATTTTTTCTCATCATCATCTGCACAAGGTACAGTTTGTGCGGCAGCTACACATATACAAGATACCTGTAATGAGACCAACTGTGAAGAAATTAAAGATTGTGCACAATAACATGCAAATGAGCCTGGATACAAATGACATCATTGCCAAAATGGATGAATATGACAGAATTCAAGAAAGGTGTAAACCACTTTTAAAATTTGTGTGTAGATAGCTAAACATGGGTCTCACTGTCTTCTTGTTCATTCATGCATCAAGAGAAGTCCTTTGGAAAATTTAATCTATCTTTAGATGCTTTTTGCAAATATATATATTTTTTGCACATGACAAACAGAAGTACCCCAGACTAGTACCCCTGTAACTTGCTGACATGAACTCTTTGAGAAAAAACAGAAAAAGCGGCAATGAAATTTGGCAACAATTTGTTGATAGGAAATTTGTCATCAACAACACCATACCGTTTTGTTCAATTGGAACCAACCATCCCATTGAGCACATCAACCGTTCCATAAAAGTATGTGGAGGCATAAATGGCATTACACTTAATCCAAATGCTTAACATCAATTCTTCCTCATCGCCCCAGAAATGGTCCTGTCTTTCAGAGGAAGCAAAAGAACTTGTTCACCTTTCATGTTCCACAAGAAAATTACATCATGAACAATCACTGTCCATTCAATGCAGGCAAAACAACAATGTCAAGTCCTTGCATAAAGTTTTCTCTGGTTAGATCAATCATATTACCTATGAAAGTGATGAGCTTATCAATATCCTTACAAATATCATCACACCTGAGCACATTCAGCATTATATCTGCAGACGTGGTGAGATTGGCCAGCTGTTGTATGAGATGCGTGGAAGAACACATTGGCACAGCTACAATTAGTGTCTTAGCTCCCATGAAAAATACTGGACTCCCTTCATGGAAGCTGTATGTAAGATAGTGAGGCACAAGCTTGCAAACCAGGTTGCTGAACTTAGAGATGACCGTTCCTTGTTTAGTAGATTAATGATAGTGGCATGCTCTCATCCTGATGTGGATCTGAAACAGGTCATTGGGAAGTATAAATTTGCTTCTTTAAAAAGCTCCTTGCTCAATCCTGACGGGTCCCCGATTGCTTCATCTGACAAAAGGACACTTTTGGCACTGCTAGAAAGCCTATCAGAAGATTTCTCCATCCAGACTGCTTTGTCCACCACTGACACAAATATACAGAGGAAAGGAGTAATTGTCATTGACGGGATGGGTATGGAGTAACCACTTGGAAAGCCACCACTAGCCAAAACATGCAAAGACCTCGCAAATCATTTTGTAATTGACCTATACTACACGTACTGCAACTACCATGAAATTCATGCAGTGTTTGACAGATACAACTTGTAGAGCTCACTGAAGGCCGCTGACACAGACAGACGCCAAGGAGGCAAAACAGCTCTCAGCTACCCTGTAACAGATGACACTATGATAGAAAACTTCTCCAGCAAGCAATTCCTTGTCAGCAACAGAACCAAGGTTAAATTGCCAGTCTATCTGGCTCATAAGACAGTAGAATGTTTTAAAGCGCATGAAACGCCAGTATGTATAACATGTGGATATGATGTGCTGTCTAATTGCTTACCAATAAGCCACTTGCGAAATACACAGGAAGAGGCAGACACCAGAGTGCTCCTTCACTGTATCGATGCTGCTTACAGAGGTGCAACTTCAATTGAGATTCAGTCCCCAGACACAGATGTGTTAATTTTAGCCATTCACCAATACCTCTTGCTCTGCAGAGACAGCGTCTTTGTCTCAGGTACTGGACCCAATCAGAAGCGAATTAGTTTGGCTCCTATTGTCACAGATTTGGGACCATGCAAGGCTGCAGCACTTCAAAGGTTCCATGCCTTATCAGGAGCAGACCAGGCAGGAAGACTTGCTGGTAAAGGGAAAATCAGCTGGCAGAGACTATTTATGAAAGCCTCGGATGAACATCTCGATGCATTTACTGTGCAAAGAAAAAGTATCCATTTGCCTGAATTAATTTTTGCCACTCTTGACCCACTCATCTGTCAGCTTTATGGTCCACATTAGTAAATATCTGATGTTAAACTTTCAGTAGTATCTTTTCACAAAGAAACAGTCAGAAGGGAGTAAGTTACCTCCAACAATTTGTCCATTGTGGCTAGCCATAAAGAGTGCTCACTACCAAACAATGGTTTGGTGGAATGATGATATTCCAAACCCTGAACTGCCATCACTGACAGAATATGGTTGGAAAATAGAAGAGCGTATCTTTGTGTCACATCCAATACACCTTCCACCAGCTGCTGAAGTTATTGTGTACCTTGTCAAATGTGGATTTTGTCAAATACAGTTGAGTTGTATTTGATTTTGTTGTTGTTGTTGTCCTTCGTTGTGTGACGTAGGTTTCACCCCTGTCTGCTGCCTTCCCCAATTGCCTCGTTGTGGGTTTACCTTGTACTTGTCCGACCTCGTTGACTGTGACCCAGCTATTTTACGAATACGAATATACTTTCCCGCGTGTTCCGGCGCATATATAAAGGCGAAGAATCATGTTGTGGGCCCCCTGCTGTCAACCGGCGTCGCTGTTCACTGAGAGTGGAAGAGTTCAGTTTACGTTACCCACTTGCGGGTGCCATGGGACTATGTTCCCCATCTATTGTACATAATTAACAAGCACATGGGAGCTAATACCGCACTAACTTGTAACAGGCACGTACGGTGCGTGCATTTGGCCAATGCACACTTCAATTCTGAACTAGCATGGGGTGGTTGTAACGAAGACACTGCAATAGTGTTCCTCTAAGTATATTAAGAAGTTTAATTTCATATCAAAATATAAATGTACATTCATATATAAACTCCTAACTAAATGTACGCATCGTTCTAAAAAGATAACTCGTGAAAACGCGTTTTACTGGGTCATGCTTTTTGCCGTTGAAGTTCGCTTACATGCTAAGAGTTAATGAAATATATTGAGTTTTTTTTCAAACTTCATGTATTGTTTGGTAAAACTTTGGTGTTATACATGTGCGCGTTGTATGTTTATAGAAAGACTTGCCTGGACACGTATACGTCACGCTGTGTCGAGTAAGATGCGCGCGTATATGTCACGCTGTGTCAAGTAAAAGCATTATTGGAATTTTACATGATGGTTTCAAACTAGAATTGGAGTTTTATTTTCTTTGTAATATACGGTTGTGCCGTTCATTTGCACATATGACTCAGTATTGTTGGTTTGGTACTTGTGCGCGACGTGTTGAAGGTGGCAAAATGCCGGGTATGTATTCCGTAAAAGTGTAAGCATAAGTTATTTGCTTTTCACGCCGTGGTTTGAAATGATTGACTGAGTATTTGTTATCATAAAGTACTTTGAAGTTTGACGGTAATCGTATAAACTTTGTGTGGTTTACAATTTTTGTTCACGGTAATATAAGTGACAAAAGGGCCGCGCTTAATGTATACAATTTGGACTTTTCGATTCAATGTAATTATAAAAATTTAACTTCGTGTGATATATGAAGGTGGCTTGTATATGTGATATACTGTGTTAAAGGTTCGATTATGATATGGAGATACTTAATGTTATGAATGTAGTTGCAGTTAATGCGATGAGAGATGCACGCTGAGCGGTAAACAACGGATTTGAACCTGGTGAGATGTAAGCGGTCAGCGTGATGTAAAGTGTACAAGATCAACGTTATTAAAGGCAGCAGTTCTGTGTGCACTCGTAGTTGTTCCAAGTTCTCAATTATTCCCGTGAAGTTCTCAGATTTGATAAAAAAAATATACATATATATTGTACAGTTTAGTGTTCTTGCCGCCCAAGTGGCCTGAATTGTTCAGAACTATGCATGTGTGGTGCAGAAGAGGAGCTCTGCACAAACTGCCCTCAAACTTGTATGAGTGATGATGAAGATGGTCAGTGAAATGCTGCCATTTAAATTTTAATTCTAATGTGATGTGATGCTTAAATGGTTGACAAGGATTTTTGATGAACTTTTCCATTGACAAATTAGCTTGTTAGCTCTAAACATATTACACATGACTTCATGCTTTTTCTGTCTTCATAAGGTAATGGTCTATGAAATTTAAATTTTTGGTGCACAAACGTACACAGCTTGGTAACAATCAATTCAAAGTTTGAGGCTATCGTCATGGGTGTTGTCATACTTGATAAAGCGATTGAATAAAAAATGAATATATCATTAGATATATAAAGGAATTATGCTTATACACTAATATTGGCGAGTCATAAGTTATGGTGTTTCTTTTGTTGAATATATTGGTTATCTGTCAGCACAGATTTTCTTAAGGCATTTGAAGTACACCTGTATAAACGCATGTATTTTTATGTGAAAAACATTGCTACATTGCTGTGCACAGACAATGCAACTCATTTATCAGGAATTCCTTTGTGAAAATGTAGTCAATTTAGAGTTCAGTTTTACACACGAGCTGTAAATTCTTTGCTTTCCTTGAATATGTTCTATTGTGACATTAACCCCTGAGCCCTGACCTCCGAACAATTATGTGATTATTTTATCTCACCCTGCGTTAATGATGTAATATGTGATTCTTATGGCTATTTATCTTTTGAAACAAATTCAATTAAAAAATAAAATGCCATTTGAGAATAAAATATTAGATTGAACTTGCTTAACAGGTGGTCATAGCATAAGTGTTTATAATTGGTTTTAAAGTCTGCCATGCTGGCAAATATAAGCACATTTATAAGGGAATATCATGTCATCATCAAAAAAGTTTTCAACAAAATCCCAACTCTAACTGAAAATGAAATGAGACCACCTGAACATTGTCAGAAACAATTTGCCTGTCTAAAATCCATTTGACCTTGACCTTTGACCTTTCTAGGAAATCAATAATACTTTTCACTTGTATATCATATATTTTTCACATATTAAACATGATTCTGCATATTGTATTTTCCTTTTTCAACACCTACATATGATTTGAATAGGCTGAAAACCTCCAGACTTGACCTTGTCGTACATGGGTCAAGGTCACTTTTTAAAGTCAGAATGTTATGATGCATAAAGATGTAATGGTACTTTTGCTCTAACAGAAAAATCCCATGGAATCGCATTGGCCACAGCACTATCTGGTGGAAAGCCATAAGTTTTCAAATCAAGTTTCCTTGAAATAACAAGCCACATCACTTTCTATGAAATATAGTGAGCAGTCTTGTTTGGTATATTTTCGAGTGGTTTTTGAAAGTCACTGTATAGCACAAGGCTTTCCCCAGACCAGCTCCATCCATCTAACACGGCAAAATTTACGTGCCTTTTTTACCATTTACGTTGTACGTTGGGTAAAGGTTTGTACAATATTCTGGTAAAAGCACCGAGCTGGGTGGAATTGCCACCAGTTGCCTCCACATACATGTATCTGTTATGGATGAAACTGACACCAATGGTGTGACGATTTCAAAAACAAAAGGACACAGATGTCAAAATCCTGGTAAAACGTCCTGTTTATGAATATCTACTACGCTGCCGAACTTACGACAAGGTGATGTAATCTTTGTCAACTCGAATATTTACTTCAAAATACAAATGCATGAAAGGCATGATAATAGGATAAAAGCTTAAATCGCATTTTTGTTTGTATTGTTAAGAGCCAGGCGGGATCGTTTGCTTTTGGTTTTCTTATTGTATTTTATGTTTATACATGAAAAAAAAATAAGGTAATGTCCAACCGGTTTTTCAATAATTGTCCATTTGAGTTTCTTTTGGACAGTTTGGTAGACATAAATGTTGTCTATCATATATCCAAATTTGGTATTTCTAGCCCAACTGCAATCTTAAAAAATGAAAAAAAAAATACTTTCAATGTTAACATGGTACTCAATACAGACCGTGTTATCTTTTGATTGTTGCAATAAAATATGTTGAAACCAACGTTTGAATCTTACCTACAGGTATCTGCACTAAAAAGTTTTTTCACGTGGATATTTCTCCAAAAAGAGTTATCTGATTTTACACAATTAAAAATGTATTTACTCTAAGACTTTTTAGTGCCAAAATGTATCCAGAATTTTCCATGAAATGATAAGTATTTTTCAAATCCGTATCAAAAATGAAGATTCCCAAAAACTTGAGCATTTTAATAAAAAAAAAAAAAACGTTTTCACAACATTCATTTTTACCCAAACATTCATTTTTACCCAAAAATTTCTGTTTATGCAACATTGATTTTTTAGTTCCTTTTTTAGTGCAGACAGATTCCTGCAAGGCCTTGTGGTCAATTGAGTATATAGGTTTATTATGTTAGGAATACATACTTCTGTGATATTTGGCGTGAAAATAAAGTCACTTTTCCAGGTTCTACATTACCTTTATAGTCAATGCTATCTTCTTTATACGTCTATTCACGCCATGCCATTCATTCTTGTTGTTTGGTGAACATTAAATGATGCTTGGGGTTATATATATATATATATATATATATATATAATAGTGTTTTGTCGTGGTCCGTTTTGGGTTTGGACATGTAGTGTAACGTTTCACCTAAACAAAAATTCTGAATCAGTCTTAGACCGACAGCTGTTATAAAATAAAATATAAAAAACCAGACCATGGAACAGCTGTTAAAAATAAGACTGGCTTTGGGATTCACTTTACAAGTGCTAACAAAACGTGCACCACATCGTTTTGAAGTTGAATTTCTCATATACTTAGTGTCGAATTTGCAGTGCAACGACATGTATACAGTGTAATGCATGACACCCCTGAGACACATGCAGCTTGAACTTTGACATAAGGTAAGGTGACCAATCTGATCGTTTAGTCAAGCAAAAGACCGACAGAAATGCAAAATGTCCATCCTGAAAGGATTCGAGTGGTGTGTACATTGAAAAAAAGCTATTTAATCACAGTTTGCGCTGACAAACAAAGATTTCATTTCAACCCAGCGTGACGTGCACATAATATAAGGAGAAACCGCCAAATCGTTTTGCTTGAAATATGTCGAAATGAAAGTTCTGGGGATATTTGCGAGCGCCATGTCAGCCGGTTCGGACTGGAGTTTCATATCTTGGTGTTTACTATAATAGGCACCGTACAATGAATGGGGGTTTGCGTTTCCATGCTCGCATGCAGTTGCCCGCGGTCTGCTTCAAGCGTCTGTACGTATGGAGGACCCGTCATGCACAACGGTTTTAGCCCGTGGGCGAAAAACTGTCAATTTTGATTGAAGACTCAGAAATGGTGATATATATGTAATTTATTCAGAGGTTAATGTTCATTGACGTCACCAGATATGTATTTTGACAAAAGAGAGTCGGTCTCGGTTCCTGCTTGTGTCATCTGTTCCCAAACTATTCCTGCAAATAGGCATCGCGGGCCCGTCAACAGCGGTAACTTGATAACTGTGCTATGAGTCTGGATCGTAGACTGAAGATGAATGTGGATCTGATTAACTAGCATTGCCAATGCCATGACGAAAGGCATGCATGCTAGTATAAAGGTATAATATTTGTAAAAGGACTTTACTATTATATGAGTACATTATCTCGAGTATGCTTTACTGAATAAAATGGGCTTGTGATTGTCTGTGGGTGGCAGCATATCTATGTTGCTACCCATAATGCTTGAATGTTTATATACATGTAACATGGAGAGGAGTTTATAGAAGTGTTATCACTTAAATAAAGTGATAACACTTACAGCACCGAGTGAAATTACTTGCACTCGCACATTTCTGCTATCAGTTTGAGCTGTCTTTAGTTATTTACCACAATAATGGATGTTCACCATTTGTGTACAAGTCGCATATTCCACAGTGTGATAACAAGTCCATTGAAGTAGATTGACAGCCTTTTGATCGTAAGTGATGATGTGTAAGTTCGAAAGAGTGTCTGCACATGTGCCCACTAAATGCCTTGCCAGCGAAACCCCCGGTTACACACGGTGCAATACATGTTATCGCAGCCTCCGTTCTTCTGTATTATGATGTTGCAGTTGGGACACCTCATAGCCTCTCTCCTGGTTAACATCACCTGTATTATCAAAGAGAAACAATAAAAGTTGCACCATGCCCATATAACTGTAATCAGAGTGTTTGCTGTCAGTTTACCTAGAATACAGTTAACGGGCTATCTTTTTGTCATATGTTTACAGGCATATTTGATGATTCAGCCTTACGCGGTCAAGTTCATATGAAGCGTGTTTGAATTCATCAAACTACACAAGATAGCTCCTTTTGCGACCCTTAAATCCACAGCATAAGAATATTCGCACGTTTTAAATTTTCAACTAATTTACCTATCAACTCCACTCTACATGGACCAGATTATTTAAAAAAAAGAGTTAATTACCTCTAATGTTTGAAGTCCTTGTCGTGCGGTTTCGTTGTTGTAAGCGTCTCTCTGTAAATCATCTTGATATTCTCGGCAGTTTTTGCCCTCGTGAATCACCCCACAGTTCAAACAGCTTTCATGGTTACATATAGGGCATCGGAATTCATGCACTCCGTCAACGTAGAAACACCAGCCTCGACAGTTGGGGGTTTTACAATGGAAGCTATCTTTTGCCCTTGTTTCTGCCATGGTCACGCTGCGTTCCAAGTGTTTTTGATACACTTCTTGTGTCACCAGCTTCCGTGAAATACAAGCACAGAGACAGAGTTACGTTTTAACCCATACAATGAAAACGTTTTAAGTTTGCTATTGTGATACATTGTCCAAAGATGTATGTCATACTAACTAAAAGTGCAGCTGCTCGTTTATCTTTCGTAAATATGAAATTTGCCAACATGACTGCGAGATGATATTTCAAAAGCAGAAGCCCACATCCTCGATATAAATAATAAGGTTATCAGCATTTATTTTCGGTATCGGTATCATTTATTGAGACAAAGGCATCAAGATTGATCAGCACCGAATGATGCCTCCTACAATGTACATCCAATGATCAAATGCAAAAACATAAAACTGAAATAATGTTATAACTCCAATTGTCCTCAGTTTTACTGCTTGTAGCCCTCTGTTGACACACCTTCACAGATGTACTTCTAAAACACACACTATCAGCCCTGCTGAGTTTTTACGTCTATGTTGAGGTCAAGATCAAACATTGCTCCATACGCAACTGAAGTTGTTTTTGAAGGTGCATGTTTATGTACTTTTATTCACTATATTGTACTCTGTACGGTACTGGTGTTCTTATTGTCTGCATAAAGTGTACTCACAGCCCTTATCTCACGCTCTTGTAGCTGTACCCTACAGGTGTAGTCTCCTTGATACGGACATGTGACCACTGCGTCATCAATCGTATTTACGTAATTACTTATACAGTTCCTGCAAACAATTTTGACTGGCATGGGAAACCATAACGTATATATATACATATTAGCATCATACTCGCAGTCTCCATGAATACATCCCGCTTTTGGGATTTTAACACACACACACACACACACACACACACACACACACACACACACACGTACATATATATTTATATAAACATGTTTGTGTTTGTGCGTAATGTAAGATAAAAATTTTAACTCATCTGATTATCTCATTGAAAAATTACTTTATTTTTACATCACTTTTTTTCTCACAAAATGTTTTCTTCGTTTCACCAAATTATCAATGTTTCTAACCGTTTTCTTCAAAAATTATTTTTTCGTCTCAATTTTTGCTCTCAAGGTATATACACGTTACGCTAATTTGCGTGCCCCGCCAATTAAAAAAAAATGCAATTTCGTGCCTTACTTTGCATATCTCTATTTTGTACAGCCAATGTATTTTTGTCATGTTCTTCCCTGTACGTCTATTTTTGTATGGACTGCCAATAATGTAAAAGGCTGGTACAGGTCTCCATGTCTGGTATTGATAAAATGGAACTACAACGAAACCAACCCTACAACAACAGGAAAATGGCCATATGGGACAGTAGGCCTTTCCTGAAGGGGCAATGTGATGCAAATGATGTTTCTGCATAAGATGCTTGTTTTATTCGCTTGGTCGTCTTTGGCACCAGGGCATTCTTACAGACTGACAACTTGCGTTATAATTACCTGCAGAAATCATGTAGGCAATCTCGCAGTCTGACGCCAACTGTCGGATCAATGTCCTCTAAACAGATAGGACAACGGAACTCTTCCGTTGGGGAGATTAAGTGCGTTTCATCTGTGTCTAATAAATGCTGATAAGCTTCTTCCCTCATACGTCTTTGCTCCTGTAATGTAAATGATCGGCTAATACAGTAAGTGCCTATCTGGTGACCACATCACCCAGGCGTTTTACGGTTACAATGACCTCCTCGTCATTTCTGAGAATTTCCAGGGATATTTGTAGTAAAATTCACATTTTACATCATGCATATTCGGAAATGAATGTTGTTTACATTGTATAAGTATTCAAGGATGCAAGTTCAACAATGAAATTACTGGTGATAACGCAAATAATATATACACATGTATATGCCCTTGTGCATGAACAAAGACCACACATTTTACTTCTATCTGGAACCACGTTGTCTTCACGTCATTGTACCGTAGTCCATCCTTGGCAAAAAGATGCTTCCTGGTGTGAGGAATCACTGGTAATTGCGTAACGTACACGCTGTAGGATACCGAAGGCTTGTATGAAAATATCCCCTGTGTTCAACAATGTAAACAGTTTGCACTCAGGTTGTAAAAAAGAGAGTGCATTTTGTCATACAAGTGATCAATTATCTGACAACGAGTGCATGGCAACTAATTCCTGCTGTTTCAGGAGTCAATTGCCAAATCACAGTGATGAGGTTGCAAGTGCATGCTCAAATCACTGTGAGGTTGCAAGTGCATGCTCAAATCTTTGCTGTTCCGTTGAGGGACCCCTTACTGCAAGTGTTGCAGAATTTGACCGGTCATACGGGAGGTCAATTCACACCCCGAGGTAGGATGTCAAAATCCTGTGCAAGAAAATGTTAAAGCAGTAGTCACACAATCCAGCAGGTGATATACATATTAACTGGTATCCAGTAAAGTCATCTTAGGAACTTGACAACAAGCTGGGCAATTTTGTCAATGGCTAGTAACATAATTGGGGAAAATATTCTCATCGTGGAGGAGGTATAGTTAAGTTGTCAAGTCACTGAGAGGAGCAGAGTACGTCTGCAGTTTATACAATTCAATATGACTACCTCTTATTCTCTCATGAAAATTCAGCGTAACAAACATGTTACATTTAAGGTGTGGCAAGCACAGCAGACTGGATCAACTTGCAACTTTTTCTTTCCAGCTTTGCGCATCATATATTTCTGTAGTGACACTTACCTATTGTTAGCACTCTCAGCCGTGGCAACAGAAAAAAGACTGACCGCACTAAATCGCACAATATTTTATAGCCTTGCCAACTTATGTGTAGTAGACTGCACTAAGGAGTACCAACGTAGACTTACATGTTATTTGTAACCCTTCTTTTAAGTTTGAAAGCTTTAGTATACTTTTTACTTGGCATAATGTATGATTTTTCTTGAAAATCTAGGCAGAGTTTAAAACCTTGCGCGCTTGAACCAGATTTATACAGGTTATGGCCTGATCTGGGCAGCAGGTGTTAAATATGTAAATCCATCGCCATCTTTCAACTGATAAATAAGTGGATTTCTGCCAACCGGTGATTTCTGGGGACAGCTGTTGAAAATTTAAATATAACATCTCCTAGGTCAGCCAAAAATCATCTAATTGCATTCAGTTTTGGCCTTGTGCTCAAATATTCTGTTGGGTTGATCTTGTGTGACTGGATTTAAAATGTCCAATTTCCCTTGTTGTCCTAACAGACTGAAGAAATGTGAGAGGAGGATGGCGTCTCGCAGTAATCTTTCTGTAATCGCGAATTAGTTACTTTACCTTTTGTTTAAACATATTTTATTCAAAAACCATTGAGAAACAGGCAGAGCCTATATCTATCTCTCTCGAATAATAAAAAATGTAGAAAACGCAGATATAGAGTATTACAATATAAGGGTTTAAATCATACCAACATGACATAATACAATACTAGAATATCAAAAAGAAAAAAAAAAAGGGGGGGGGGGTGAAATACACAACACAAGACTATGCATGAGCAAAGACAGTAACATGTAGAAGATGAGACATAGCACATTTACGGGGCAGACAGAAAAGAGTTCAGGTCGAGAGAAAAAAGAAAAGAGAAATTTAAAGTCATAACTACGTCCATTTGTAGGTACACTTGAGCTGAAAGAATCCATGCGGTTCGATCAACTGACTGCATCTGATTAATTGATCCCCATTTCAACTTGAAAACTAAATCAAGACTAATCTACGGTGGTTTAAATCTGCCAGACTGTTTAATAAAATTCTGCGTTGCTTCCAAAATGTATTTGTTATTGGCTTTAGAACAACATTTGTTCCCAAATAATAAAGAGTTCAAAGTAACTGGAGCTAATGGTAGAATTTTTGACGGAAGAATTTGTCTTTGTATTGTATAATTTGGGCACTCGAAGAAGTAATGATAGGCTGTCTCTTTAATGGAACCACATGAGCATCCAGGTGACTCTTTGATACCAATTTTGTGCAAGTCGTGATTCAGCTGGCTGCAGCCCATCCTAATTCTATCATGCAGTATGTTCGCTGCCCTATTACCATGATTATAGAATAATTCATATGTTTTTTAACGTTTTTGTTAAGCTTGCCTCAAAAGGAGTTTTTGAAGATCATTATCCTAGTTTTATTTTCAGTTACATTTGCTCTGGAAAGAAAGTTGTAATTAGTTATGGACGATACATTTTGTGGCAGTAAATCTGATAAGTACTTTGGGGTACGTCCAGGAACAATTTCATACTTGAGCTCTAATCTATGATTTTCTCTACGTTTTGAAAGTTTTTCCCATCCAGTCTATAGCTCCTGTAACAGCACGGACAGTACCAGCTGAGCACTCTCCAGTACTTCTGCCTCAGTATCTGTGCATCCACCCCAGACCACATCCCCATACTCAAGTATAGGCCTAACATATGAAAAGTAGATTATTTCTAAAGAGCACCTGCTCAATTTGTACTGTAACTATTTCATGATTCCAGTTAATCGCTTGCTTTATTGACAACAAAATTTATATGCGTGGACCAGGATAGGTCTGAACTAATTAGAAGTCTAAGATGTCTGTGTACAGTATCGTATTCAAGCGCGCTTTCATGAAAAAAATCTTGACTATAGAAAGGATTTTTTTATTACTGATAAACATAGTTTTTGTTTTAGCACTGTTAAATTGAAATAACCATTGTTATGACCATTTTCTTTATTTCTGTTAGATCTTTATTAAGTGGATCAGCAGATTTTGTAGAGTCTATGGGATCATCAACTGTAATAAATAAGGTGTCTTCATCAGCGTATAGTCTGATATTGGATCTAACAACATCAACTATGTCATTTATGTAAGCAAGAAAAAGAGGCTTAAGCACTGAGCCCTGGGGTACCCCTGCTTTGAGGGAAACTGATGTTGAAATGAAATGTTAAAGAGTTTTGATAAAGAAGGGGCAATTGAGGAAGCACCCTTTTTCAGCAGATATGGGCCTGTGCCGTCTGGACCTGTCGCTTTACTTACTTCTAGGGACGCCAAAACAGAATATACTTCATCTTCATATATAAGGATATTGTCTAATTTATTAGCATTGCTGTTACCTGGCTGCCTCATCGGCACTTGAAAATTACGATCATCCACAAAGTTTTGCTTCAGAAAGAAGTTATTTAAAACTTCAGCTTTGGATTTCGGCTCTGAGATAACGGTGTCGCCATCTAATAAATAATTCTCTTCATAATTTTGGTTTCCTTTGACAAAATGGCCTACAGTTTTCCACCAATTTATTTCTCTTTTTTTATTAGCGAGATTGATCATATCAAATTGGCTTTCGTAATATTCTTCTTCGGCACGTCTCAAACCGCTTATACATTTATAACGTAATTCCCAAACATAGCCACAAAGGTATTTTTTGTATTGCTTTTTTTTTGTTTGTTTGTTTGTTTGTTGGTTTTTTTGTTTGTTTTTTTGTTTGTTTGTTTTTTTGTTTGTTTTTTTGTTTTTTTTTTTTGCTTCTGCCTTTTCATGTATTCGGTATTTGTTTTCTTTCGTTCTTTACCAAGGCGCATTGCTTGGGCGTAGTGATTGTCCTGTTTGGCACATATTGTCGGTCTGTATTTGGAATAACACTGGACCACAATTTCCCAATTTCTTCCGGGTTGTCAAAAATAAACCACATATCCCACTACACGTTGTTGAGTGCATGTAAAAATTGTCAAAATGTGCCTTGAAACATAGCCAAATGAATCTATCAAAACATGATTTTTATACGAATTTCTAAACAGTAGACTAGCTGTTATAGAACATTGGTCATTTTTTGCGACCGGAGGGATTACTTCAATATTTTGACGAAGTTTGGAATATTTGTTAATATTTGGTCAAGATAAGTAGATGATTTATCCGTTATACAAGTTGGAACATGCCCATATAATACTAGATTGTTGAAGTTGGAAAAAGAAGAGGGTTTTTTCAATGGCTAGTTAGGGGATCTGCATTAAAATCACCCTATAAAATGTGTTTGTCTGTTGTCACATTGCCGGAAACGTCATACGTAGCCTGTAGGTCACCGCAAAGAGACACAGGGGTATTAGGCGGCCTAAACACAACATCAAGTAAAATTTTATTATTATGTAAATGAATTTCCACCCATGAAACTTCAATGCCAGGAATTTTGAGATGTACCCGTCGCTTGACTGTCAAAGCACGGAAGACAAAAAGTACCACACCACCGTCGACTCCGCCAACTCTATCTCGCCGAATGATTGGAAGATTAAAATCCGTGTGCGGATGATGCCTATAAAGACATGTTTCAGGTATTGCTATGATGTCATAGAAATGAGCAAATGTCTTCATACATCTTAACTTATCGTGGGAAAGACTTCTAATATTCAAATGGTACAAATTTAGATGATTCTTGGAATTGTTTGGCTGGGGCTGGGGCCCGGGTTTGGATGCGCGTCAGCAGACAGCAGCAATAAAATAGTTCCCATAAATTTTAAAACATCACAAACATTTTCCACGACATCATCAAACCTTACAACCTGAACAATATGGTAAGTCTGCACTTGACACATCAACATGTATCGTGAATATTTGCATAAAACAATCACGGAATAAAGAATCAGGATAATATAAACGTATATAATACAAATACTGATGCTGAGTGAAAACCAATAGACAAGGCCACAAGTTGGCTTTTCACCTATTAACGTGAATATGATATATAAATTATATAGAAGAGCATCATATAAAACTCCCTTTCAGTGATTTTGCTCAGGTGCAAGAACTTAGCAGAAAATAATCTAATTATGTTAATGTTGATATAACTTATGATTCGATCTTCCCATTGAGAAGAGAAGACTTTGGAAACGTATTTGTAACTCAGAGTGTTGTCCATGTAAGTGAAGGAGGCACTTCAAAAACTGTAATAGTTTAAGAAAAACACTGACAATTATAGTACCATAAACCATACAACCTAATTGCATAATGTTTATTGGATGACAGAAGAAAAACTGAAAATTATGAAAGTATGTTTCTTCAAACTAACCGGGATGCATCCCAAACACTACACTACATGAGATAATAAAGACAATTTGATATTTTTACATACAATCCCAGTGATGTGAGATAAATTAATCCTTGGGTGTGAAATGTCAACGAAAGATTTAATCTAAATGTGTTTGTGCAAACATTTACATTGATGGTGTCCTGAACTTTGCGACATATCCGAAATATATATCTGATCATATTTGGACAGACAAGCGTTATGATGAAATTCGGCTCTTCGATTAACGGGACTTCGATACATATTTAAGAGACTTAGGTAATAAAAAATGCAACCAACGAAGTTGGAGAACAACCAATGGAAAGTAGAGGTCAGGGACAATTGTGTAAGAAACGAGACGAAACAGTACATACAAGGGAATAGCACTGAATACTGGTACTTTACCTTTGATTGTCTGCACATACATGGGAGCGATATGATTCAGCATGACTACACAAATCTTTGTTGTAAACTCACCTGGTCGACAGCTTCATCAATTTCTTGCTCTCTTTGGAGCCGTGCGCGTTCTTGATTTGGAATGGGGCAGTCTTCCGGCACCAGATACTCGTCAGGTCGAGACTCTGAACACACTTCACATCCGGGTTTTGTGGGAATATTACGGTATGTGCACGCTGAGCAAGTCCATCCCGACTACAAAAAAAAACAAAAAAAAAAAAAACAACTGACTAACTGAATATACAAATGAATTACTTGAAGCATTTATAAAGAAAAGGTAACACCTCTTGTTCCCTTCAGTACGTCTTACCCTTCGTCTGGACATTGTGTTTCCCAGGTGTCAAGGCTGCTAGAATAAACATTGCCTTTTTGAATAATTTGGAAGAGTTTGATGCGTGTTTACAACACTAGTGTTAAAATATACCACATGCCTAGAGATCCTCAAAATGGTATTATATATAAATACCGTAAAATATGACCAGTGGAAATGTTTTTCCAAAGCACAAACAGAAGGCCTGTAAAATTCCGTGTTTGGTAATAGAAAAGAACAATCACAGGTTTTTAAAATGTTGAAATACAAATACGCTCCGAGGTGATCAGATGAAACTATCATGGAAGTTTATGTCCGACAGCAATCTTCTGGCTGTATCTAAATAATTATTATGAAAGAACCATGGTTAAAATGAACTACAAGGAACAAAATATAAATAAATATTTTACTGCCAGGCTATCCCGCTAAAGTATGAATATGAATTAAGGGATGAATTAATTTGTTATGATGCTGTTCTTTGAGGTCGTGATTTCGTAGTTTCTAAAAGTTAACAGATCGTCAACACAGTACGTGTACTATCAGTTACCACCCTTTTTTGCTTCACGTAGTACGGATTTTACCCAACCTTGGTCAACCATACCACAAACCCGAATGTGGCATGGCTGACCAAGGCTAGGTCAAAAACCGTACCACGTGAAGCAAACATGTGGCAACGATTTTATTACATTTTTAGTAACAATAGCCTACTATTAAAAACAATAAATATGAATACATTTTAAAATTTCACTTTTTTTAATCAAAGGAACATAAAGGCAAACTTGGAAGATCAGCAGTCCATTTCATATAAAAAACTCAAAATATCTCCACATGAGAATGAGTCAACAGCATATCGTTATTAGCATTAAACATGAAAACCCATATAAATTCATCAAAAACTATCGTACGCATACGTACTACCCGTTTGATGAAATAGTAGGTCAACTTGTTTGGACGTAGAAACAAACCAGTATGGTTTGGTACTTGGAGAAATCAGACAAACCAGCTTTGGCCATTATTACTAAAAATATAATGAAATACTACCGTGCGGTCTGACAAGAACACTTCATGATACTTTGTCGATTCAATTCAATTTTCATACTGACAGCTCACAATCTAATTTCACTGCATCCGCAATAAATGTACTAATATCTATTAACAACATGCGTTTGTGGTACCTGTTTAGCGATATCGTAACTGCTCATGGGCGGCTCTTGCTTTGAAGACCCAAGACCAACTGGCGATACTAGCACTTCGGGTTGGCTTCTTCCACACATTTCGCAGCCTGGTCTGTCCACTTTGTTATAGAATGTACAGAGTGGACACTCCCAGCCGTTCTGAAATGCATTTTAAGCCACGAATGTATGGAATATGTCGTGCAATTCCCGTGGTCGTATTAGCAACAAGGAGACTTTGGCGTGGAGCTGCAGGATCGAACATATGTGACCACAACTGAGGCTGTATCGCACATAGCTACAACTGCTGCTGTAAATGCTTGCTAAGTATCCATTGTTTTGCACTGTCCAGTTCATTTTTTAAAGTTTGTCCATGCCCTTACAAAATAAGTAACAAATAGTGACAAATCCTGCATATGCACTTCTAACTCTTGCGTGCATTTTGGTTACAAATCTCTAATGATTCTACCAGTCTTACTTAAGAGTACTTCAAAGGCCAATTAGGGTACAAATAGAATCAATACTATATTGCCTAAGGTTTACGTATGCTATTTAATCTCATGAGCATGCCAATTTTGCCTTAGAGGGACATATCAGATATCGTTGCCCATCTGGAACAGAATTAACATGCATTGTTCATATGTAATGAAGTACTTATGTGCCTTGTTAGTTTAACTGTGCATCAGTAATATAGGGGACACACAGGGAAATAAGTTATGAATTTAAGATGCAATTATATTTTCTTGTCCCTAGTTTAAAGGAACGCCATCCGCATGTGCAGAATAGAAACATATATGCTTCCTTTCATTTGCTCTGACACCTTTATTAAAGTTCCTAATTGACGAAAAATTAATCTGGTGTTAATAAAGATGCAATGAGGGTCAAACTAATTATTGCAGGAATGCAAAAATTGAAACAGCGTTTCCTTAATATTATAATATGTTAATTTCATTTTAAATTCTTGCTTGTCGAGAAATAGATTATAAAAATATTAGTAGTTCATGCCAGGGTTTTATGCTGGGCCAATACGAGAATGGAGCATAAAATATGTATGGAATCAGTGGTCTATCGGAAGTAAGTTTCACTTGGCAGACGTCCGCCCTCCCCACCATCTCCGGGCCCAATGTGGAGCCGCCAAGTGTTCCACACAAATAATAATTCGCGAGAGGACAAAGCAAACGAGACACATTTTTACAAGAAAATTAATTATCATTAAATCCCTGCTCATATCAATATATAAACTAAAAGCTGACAACTAAATAGAACTTGCTTTTTGGAAACTCATAGTGAACAGTAGGTGTCATCAAGAATTCTGTTTTACATTTCTGATGCAAGATGTCCATTGTTGCAGTACTTGTAAGGAATTCTCCAGGTTTATACAGATATCCGGCTGAAACTGTTGATTTTATAACCACTGGGACTGAACATATAGCCCCAGTTTGTTTCCACCTCAGTTATATACTGGCAGGTGGTTGAACTAATGTGACCTACCCAGCTACAAAGGGTACATGCTAGTTCAGCGTTAAGTCAAATTATTCTTACCTGAACTTGTTCTATACTATTTAGTAACTATGTTTGCTTTGATAGGTATTCTGTTTTTATTTTGAAGCTCTGCGTTTATAAGCAAAAACTTCATTTCACTTATTTAGGTAATTCAGCATTTGACACGTTCATATTTATTCATTGTTATGTGGGTTGTCCTTACTGTATATTTACCTTAGAAAAGGAGCCGCTACACAGAGACATGTACGGGTACAGGCTCCGAAACATGTTCTGAGTAGCTACCCGATGACAATCCTTTCATTAATTTGGGATTATACAGCTTATGTCAAAATTTTACAGAAGAACGTGACATAAGTACTTCCATGTGTATATAGGTTAGACAGTGACAGGTAAGCTTATGGAGTGTAGAGAGTTCGGATCACGGAAGATGGCAATGACAACCAGACAGTGGTTCTGGACGAAACAACACAGATGCAATGTTTTTTTCCAATATAATCTCGTCGCTATACTTCTTACACAACATTATATGAAAGAAAAACAATTTTTGGGAATGGCACGGCTAACTTGTGTGCCTTATGCCCCAGAAAACAATTCGCACTCACTTCGTCTGCAACACTATACAGATCTGCGCTGTCATACTCCTCATCATTTGCAGACGGTGATATGTTCTTTTCAGCTGGGCTGTATGGCTGGGCACGGGACGTTTGTGACGACTGTCCCAACAATGCCATGTGACAAATGACGTCAGGGCGCTGTTGCTGAAATTCCGGTCCATCGGTCACAGTGTCTAATAAAGTATCATATCGCAACTGAAACCGAAAGAATAAGCCTTCAGAAGTCTGAGGAAGTAAATATATATATATATATATATCCATCAACAGTTTGTGATTTTGTTATTTTTCTTTTTCTTTCTTTTTTTAATGCAGCTGTCTGTCAATTTACATGTTTAGTATAATATCTGTCTCCAATAGTAAATGGGTGTTGGGCCTGCATCTGATGACAGTGAACTGCCGACTATCACTTTCCCGAACATCAACGCTAATACCTTTCGTTTGTGGTCACAGACGGGTAAAATTGTTGTTTTGCTACAATTGCTTAGAAATACAGAACTCTTTAGATCGGAGACTGACCTAAAGCGTACCGCCATGATTGGTCCTACATACACCAACCTCAACAAAACTGTTGTCTTTTAAGGGGATATTTAAGCAGTGGTTCCCAGTTATTTTCTCCCGATTCAGGAAGTGTTTCTCATTTATCATTAGGAATTCAGGAGATTGCGCGGACGACGTAGGAGGGCTCGGGAGGTGGGGGGGGGGGTGAGGGGGCGTGTCCCACTGCCGATGCGAGATATTTTTGTACATGTACAGTCAAAGTGATGCATTCTGGCGGTCTAAGATTCCAAAAATCGGCTGAAAGAAAAGGAACAGGAAAACGCATTTTAATTGCTGTTAACCACAGTCAGTTGGCAGTATTTTCACAAATACACTATCATAACACAAACAATTTATGCAAAAAGATTACCTTTTTTCACGAAAAAAAAAAAATATTCGGGAGGGTTTTTTAAGATTCGGATGATCGAGACACTTTTAAAATGAGTTAAAGTTAGGGAGATCTCCCGAAAATGCAGGAGTCTGCGAACTTCTGTGCAAATAAAATTGCTACGGCAGTCGACAATTTAAATCCAGACGCTTTTGGGCGATGTAACCAGGAAAGACTTCACGAAAAAAAACGCACTGTATGTACTGTATATAGTTGCTGTATGTGAGTTGGCAATCTGATCCCCGTAACCGACAGCCAGTCTGATGTCTAGCTTGTTTTAACGGCAAAAAAGTGTTGGTATGTTCCAAGAACACGACCGGTGTATATCAAAGGGCTAAACTTCATTAAAGATTGCACATGGGGTCTATTCATGCCCAGCTGAGCCTCTAGACAGATGTTAAGTATTATTTGCCGGTAAAACGAGTAAGCACAAGCGTCACATCCCGAATATGTTTCTACAAGTTGTACAGTGAAGTGGTAATAATCTTTAACATAATAATCTTTATTTCATGTCGAGTGTACAAACGATAAAACATTAGCGCCGAAGCACTATTTTTCGACGATGATCATAAAAGAGAGAGAGAGAAAAGATGATAAATGATAAAATACAATGAACTCGCAATGAATAAAACAGTAGCAATAGAACAATATAAATATAAATAAAGGTGACGTAACCTGCCAGACATTAAACTAAATTAAAATTAGCCTAATGTCTGGTTCGGCACAGGACACATATAGAGCAGGAGCATGAAGGACCAAGCCATGCTTGAGTTAAAGACTTAAATTGAGTCAAATGCGTGGCCTCCTTTACATGGGGTGGTAGGTGGTTCCAAAGCTTGGCCCCTTGGTATCTCAGAGAACTTTTGCCAAACGTTATAGTGTTGTAAGTAGGCAACTTCACTTTTTCATTATCCCTTAGATTATACTTAGTATCCTTACTTACATATAGATTATGCAAAAATGACGGGCTATTTTGCGCTAGTATTTTGTGTACTTCTATTGAGATTTTTCTGAGTCTACTTAAGAGTAATGAGGGTTTCTTTGCTCGTTGCAATAAGTTTGTATAAGAAGATAGGGAATCATTAAATACAAATCGGAGAGCTCTTTCTTGAATTTTTTCCATTTTGCTTGTATCAGCAGGACCACAGAAATGCCATACTAGTGGGTAATAGTTAAAGTTAGATAGAATAAACACATTGAAAATGTGAAGTTTCTCTTTTTCATTTAGGATATTTGAGAACTTCCTTAGGACACTTATTTGTTTGGCAGCCTGCTTGCAGATGCGAGATACATGATCATGAAATTTAAGTTTGTCGTCTATGTACACACCAAGTAATTTGACACATTTCTCTGGCTTAATAGTTACACCATCAATTTCAAAACAAAAGTCGTCTGCGATTTGAGAGCAGTTAAAAGGCGATAGGATCATGGCTTGGAATTTGTCGGGATTTGCTTTCATGTCATTGTCTTTAAACCATTTAATACCTATATTTGCTGCAGCTTCCAGAGAGAGTTTAACATTTTGTAAATTTTGACCGTGATAAGATAATGTATTATCGTCAGCGTAATTGTAAAGTTTACAGTAGTCTTCCATGAAATAAAAGAAATCGTTCATAAAGATGTTGAAGAGAATGGGGCCAAGGATGCTACCCTGCGGCACTCCTTTTAGAATATTGGCCCATTTACTATTCGTACCTCCATATTTGACCCTTTGCTTCCTATCTGTTAAGTAATTGCCAAGTAAACCGCATGCATTTTCTGATAAACCATATGTTTTAAGCTTGTATATTAATAAGTCATGAGGTAAGCAGTCAAACTCCTACAGTTTCGTGGTTGTCCAGTGCAGCTTTCCAATCTTCAATAATTTTCATAAGTAAGCTTTGGCAGCTGTAGTTTTTGCAAAATGCGCATAATAAGGAATGGAGTATTTCATTAAAGAATTCTGTTATTTGTTCATTCATCAGACCTTCAAATACCTTGGATATACAAGATAAGATACTTACTGGGCGATAGTTACCCTTATTTAAAGAATCTGATTTTTTGTAAATGGGAAGAACGTCAGCCTTTTTCATATCAGCAGGGAATTTCCCGGATTCTATTGACATGTTGATGATTTTGGCCAGAGAGGGACATAGGACCTCTGCGCCGGCCTTAAGTAGCTTTGGTGGAATTTCATCAGGCCCTGTGGCCTTCTTATGATCTAGTTTCTTGATACATTTCAAAACTTGTATTTCAGTTACTGGCTGAAAGTCGAATTTCGAAATGTTTCTATCTTTCATCTTTTCAGCAATGGCTTTTACGCTAGCAATTTTTAGTAGCATGCGTTTCAGGATTAGGATTCTGTATTGTAGAAGTATTATTATTGGCTTGACTTTGTTCTCTAGCAGAGACAAAGAAGTCATTAAAAATTTCACATACATCAGCCGGGTCATGATAAAGGTTATCTTTTTCCATAAGTATGATTGTACCATTACAGTTTCCTTTAGACTTATCGCTTAGAAAAGGTCGGATTGTTTTCCAAAAAGAATTTTTATTGCATGTCGGACCACATCGGTCATTAAAGTATCGTCTGATAGAAATTTTACGCAGAGAAGTTACTTTGTTTCTCTGGACTCGATAGGCTTCCCATTGGCCTTTGTACTTTTTGCTGCGCTTACGTAGGGTTCGTTTCAGGTTAATAGCCCTTCGCAGCTCGCCATTTATGAAAGGAGCTTGATTGGGTCTGGCACGCTTACGTTTCTGTGGCGCGTGCCGGTCAATTACCTCTTTAAGTAAGGCGTCATGGAACCAGACCGCATCGTCAACATCGTCAAAGATGCTTGCTACGTGGAACGGGGCTTTGTCCAAATCAACTATAAATTTCCCCTCGTCAAAAGATTTGTAGCTGCGGTATTTTATATCCGCTTTGAGAGGCCTGGGCATTTGGATTTTAGTGCTGGTAAGGACCATGTTATGAAAATCACTAATCCCCGTGTCAACACAAATAGATTCTGCAACCCTGCTTGGAGAATTTGTTAAAATAACATCTATGAGAGTGGGAGTAGTACTTTTGAAGCAGGTTGGAGAGTGTATAACATTACATAAATTATATACATCTAGAATGTTAACTAGATCCCTTTTGTCTTTGCTATTCACTAGTAAATTTACATTAAGATCACCAATGATAAAGTAAGTCTTGCTTTCTTGCTAAAGAACAGTTGATATATGGGTAATTGCATCATGTAGCTTATCTGTCTTAACTGACGGAGGTCGGTAGATAATAGCTATCATCCATTTTTCTTTTTTCACATGAAATTCAAGAATCATTGTTTCCATACCATTTTTACAATATTCTAGATCGACTCTGCGCCTGTGTGGAATGTCCGATCGTATGTAAGCTAAGAGGCCTCCTCCGTGACTATTTCGATCTTTTCTGTACATTGTAAAACTGTCAACATGAAATTGTGAACTTATAAAATCACCGTCCAGTTTTGTCTCAGTGAAACCACATACATCAAGGAAACCATTATGAAGTAGTTCAGCGATTTCAGCAAACTTATATCTGTAACTGTTTACATTTAAGTGTCCAATGACAAGATTTTTTGCATGTTTACTGCGAAAATGTCTAAAAGTGACAGAACTGTCTTCTGCATATGTAGTGTCTCTATCATGACTTACCAAATCTGTCTGAGAATCACTTAGGGCACTGTATCTCCCACACAAATAATTAGGATGATAATGTTCGGCCCTACCTTCATTGCCATTGTCCTATCTTTTCATAGAGTTACATATCATCTGCTTAGCCTTGTGTCCGAGCTGGTTGCAGCATGTGCAGCGAAGTCGTTGGGTGTTACGGCAGCTATCGGTTATATGCCCCGTCTCTCCGCATTTCCAGCATCTTGGTTGTGATGTGCGACTTGCCTGAGTAGCAGACCGGCCTTGTCCCCTTGTCTCGTTCCCCCGCGGGTGTCTTGTGTGTGTACGCTCCTATGTTGGATTAATTGGTAGGTCTAGGCACTTGATCAAGGTCTGGGTACCTGCCCAAGACATATGCAATCCGTCCGGATGGAGCATTGCACAATTTACAGATTTGTCCATGCATTTGAACTTTGGGGTAAGATCACTGAAAGTACAGCTCATGTCGTCACAGTTACCTTTCAAATGAGCATTTACTTCATCTGATTTTTCTAAAGCTTGCTGATTGTCAGTTCTTGGTGGAATGCTGGACACAGTAATCGAGCCACCTATTGTGAGCTTTGATTGAGCTTCCTTAATTAGCTCCCTATAGTCATTGATAATAGATTCTGGAGTGGCACTTGTGTCGGCACAGTCAATTGAGCCTGCAACGAGAGCAACTTTTTTGTAGGTTTCTGTTGCCTCACTGACTTTTTCTTTGATTTTAGATACTCGTGCACCACTACATGTTTGGACATCAGTATTTAGTAAGTCCTTGGTTCTGACATTTCTGACAAGTGAGCTTCCAATAAGTAATGTTTTAAGGCGTACGACATCTGCACACGATGCCGGGGGCCCCGTCGGGGGTTCCCGTGTGATTTGCTTTTGTGCTTGTTCGAGCTTTTCCCTTAGGTCCGATAGTTCTTTTTCCTTTATTAGATTCATGTTTTCCAAGCAGGATATTTTCATTTGAAGAGCTGCGCATTCTGTCTCTTTAGAAGCTAAGCGTACGTTTAGTTCGTCACTTGTCTTAATGACAACGTTCAGCTTCTTGTCCATTTCGACAACAAGGGACGGTATTCGCCTACATGTGGTGCACATCCATATGGCCCCAGAATAATCTTCATTCTCCTCACATACTTCCCAGTTCATACACATGCAACATCTAATATGATCTTCTTCATTTTCTTCGTCGACAGGTTTTCTTGACTTATTAGACTTGTTAGCCATATCCAAGTCTTTGTTCTGACGACGTCAAGGCGCGAAAAACCCAGGGTCAGGGCAGTGCAACTGTCCACAGGAATAAAAATCCTTGATTGCGTAAAGAAACCGTAAATACCTTGCAAATTTGGTTTCTCGAGGGTCGCTGATAGTTATTCTCATGTGTGGAAACACATTCGCGAAGATCATCAGTATAAAACCAGTAATAATCCGCAAAACGTTCACGAGCTGAGTTAGAGAGAAGTGGTCTGACGCCGCATATTTATTTCAACTGGTATACTGGTGCACGTGCCATTGTGAGTAAACGGGCAGCGGTACATCTTTAAAGTCACAGCAAGCTCCGTCGGCTTTACAATTAGACGTTTGAGAGCAACTATGGGGACCAGATCCAAAACTACCGAGATATAAGCCAGTATGTCAGATTTGCTGCTATCCCTAAAGCAACAATGCTAACATTGCCCAGAATTCCTAATTTCAATAATCCGTTTGAAAATCAGGAAATACCTTTGCATCACGTAAGGATGATACTCAGTAGAGAGAGCGTCTAGGTGTAAAGATATCAAACATGCGGTGTTGTGAGAAAATCGAAAATAGCAATATGTAGATCATCATAATCCCGTGCTCAGATTACTGGAATCTGCTGCTTCTGCAAGTGCAGACTTGACTGCTCTCTACATGTATTGCAGTGGAGCTCATCAATAATTGTACGAAAGTTTGGTACTCCCCACAGGTACGCCACATTTAAATTTGATTTTTTAAATTTATTTTTTCAGAGTCAAATCAAATAAACTCATAAAAAGGAAAAGTTAATGGCATCATCATTTTCTTGAAGATAGTATAGATATGTTTTGTGACCACGGAACGGACGGGTCTGGAACTAGCAACCTTCGGCACCAATCACCTTAGGTCTACCTGAGAAACGTCTGTGTGCCAAATCAAAGCATCACATACATCTGTTTTGACACTGTTGCAATACATGCACTCTGTTGCTACATGCAAGTACCATGGCAGCACTAACCAAAACCTTGTCCAAAAATTTGATATTGGAGAACTTTGGTAAAGTTGCATGCCAGGTGGTTTTGGAGAAAATTTTGAAAGATTTTGGCCAAAAAATGACACACACAGCCAAAAGAGAAGAAAAATAACGAGAAATTTAAAATTCACTAAAGGGTGACCATTTGATAGAGTCTTGTAGAGACTCGCCCAAGGTATATCCCCACTAAGATTTAATAAGATCCGGCCAGTGATTTTGAAGAAAATGTCAAAAAGGTTATTCACCGTTGCAAGCCCCATTGACATAATACTGATCAATGGGAATGTGTGTACATTTACCGATAAGTACCCACACTGAAGAATTCGTCAAAAATCAGGACTTCGCAGCAATGCCAGCTTTCCTTGACCCTTCCACAAGAAACATTTCCACCAAGTTTAAGCATGATCTGAGAGAGCTTTTTGAGCATATGTCAAAAATAGCAAAAAAAGAAAAAAAAAACAAAAAAAGAAAGAAAGCAAAGAAAAAAAACAAGAAAAAAACCACCATCACCCCCCCCCCCCAAAGGAGAAAAAACCCATTAAAAATTGAAAAACAAATCCTAATCCTTCAAAAAAAAAAAAAAATCATGCAAAATCCGAACATTCCTGAAGCATGACCACTATCACAGAAATAGGTAGATGCTTATCAAAGGTGCATCCCTACCAGGGTTGACACAAATCTGGCCAAAATTATATAAGATATAAGCAGTACAAGAAATTACCCATGTAAAACTTTCTTACTAAACCTTCTGTAAAGATTTTTTAGATCCAAATTTCCCTGAAGCGTGACCACTTGAACAAACCTGGTAGAGACCCACACAAGGTACATTGTCACCAAGTTTGGCTTCAATCTGACCGACGGTTTCTCCGTAGAAGTCAAAAATGTGAATTAGCATCAGCATGCACATTGACTTACATAGTAATTAATCAGAAAGGTGCATTTACTGCCAAGTACCCAAATTGCAAAATTCGTTAAAAATCAGAAACTCATAGCAGTGCCACCTAGTGAAAAACATTCTTTGACCCTTCCACAAGGAATATATCTACCACGTTATAGCTTAATCGGAGTAACGGTTGCGGAGAAAAGGTCGAAAATATCTCAGCTGACGGCAGGTCAGTTGAGCTAAATATGGCAAGGGCGACTGGTGTCAAAAATGTAAACTCAATGATTCCAAGTCACTTTGTATGCATTTCCAATTGGCCAAGTAGTTCATGAGAAGAAAACTTGATTGAAAAAAAAAGAAAAAAAAAGAAAGAAAGAAAAGAAACGAAAAAAAAAAAAAGAATTCATGAATTGTAGCAAAACTGGTGCATCGTTTGCTTGGAAAACATGAGTGAGACCCACCTGAGGAACAGCCATGTAAAAAGAAAAAAAAAAAAAAAAAAAAGGAAAAAAAACACATGACATCCACTGGTTTTCGGGTAACAGGTCGTTTAGCTTGGCGCACTGGACTAAAATCCCATTAAATGATATAAAATTCAAGAGCAAGTGGGTCGGGATCGTCTCAGCTTACTTGGTAGAGACCAATCCAAGCTAGACAAATTTAAAGTGGATCTCGCTAGCGGATATGGAGAAGTCTATTAGGGCATTGACTTGTATTGATTTTTACTACCTGGGTACCCGACTGTCGGGTAATTTATTATATATATATATATATATATATATATATATATATAAACACCTTTTTACGGGTACCCGGCAATACTACCCGGGTACCCGACTTTCTCATACTACCCGGGTACCCGATCAATATCCTAAAGTGTATTGTCAATGGATGACTAACGGCCTGATGAGCGAACGGCAGGCAGGCGACCGTCAATTCCATATGCTCATCTCACTGAAAAGTTAGCCGAGCTAAAGGCGTTTGATTTTCGAAATGCCTCCTCATATGGATCACACAGTCGATCAAAAGTAGCCGCTTTGTGACGTGTTATCTTTTCAGCTTTTAAACACCTGCATCTACAAAGCAACGGCTGATGTAACTCCGTACCTTTTTTCTTTTTAGCAATATATTGCATAGCAGATGTTGCTGCAAGTTTGAAAATGTATTTAACTGTACAATCTTTTTCAAAACTACCGGTATTGACAATGTTCAAGATATAATGGTAAACTTGAATGTTTTTGTCATTGTAGGTCAATGCCTATAGCAATGTGTGACCAAGTGACTCTCAAGCTTCTACGTTTTCCAGCAAAGCATACCTTGAAGCACTTAATCAATTGAAAACAAAAATAAATGCACTAATTACTACAATATCAGCATCACCCTGATATACATCTGCGAATTAATCCTATGTGCTGCATTAATTTTATTTCGGGTAAATATGCAAGACAATCTAAAGTTCATTTCCGTACCTTTTCTTTTAACTTTTTAGCGGCACCGTGCGGTTTAACATCCATAATGATAAATTGTCCCTCTTCATCTTCCAGGTACATTTTCATACTGTACGACAGAAGAAACTTATTTTAGCACGCTGTTCAAAAAGGCAAGTCATCTGATACTCAAGATATTGTGATGAGGGTGGGGCTTGACTTTTTTGTACAGTTTACTTTACAGCGTTATGACATTCTATAGCATACCCCCCCCCCCAAAAAAAATAGTTTATGCATTGCTTGATTTTGAAGTTTTCTTATATTTTATTTCCCAAATAATACGTACGTTTCCCGTGACTGGACAGATCACTTGAAAACGGGTCGACCCTTCGTCGTAGTCACAAAACTTTACTTAATATCACAAAAGGGGATTTGTTTTGGTCTGCATGGAACGAACTAGCAATTTTTTCAACTTTGCATTTAAATTAATGTTTCAGTATCCGCATCTATATTGTTTTATTTTTCACAATCTGCGTGTAACAACATACCAATCTATCCAAAACTTCACGGGGTTTTACAGCCACATGATTAAAGGGTTGCTACTGAACAAACAATAAGGCAGCGCAGCAAATTAGTTTCGCCGACCTCAAGCTGACAGCCTAAATGATGAAATTAGATTTCAGGTTGGTTGCTACCTCGAAAACAAAGCTATTACAACCTATCTTATACAGTGTGAGCAATAAATATTAGTTGTATGGCCTACATGTTTTGACAGGTTAAACACCATTTCCTTTAAAAATGTACTGTAGTTCAGAAGAATAAAGAGACAACCCACACCTTCAACCTTAAAAAATAATTTCAAACTCCTACCTCCTGGTGGCTTTTCCTTTGACACCGCCCTTTGCCGTTTCCCTCAAACTCATGTCAATGTCGGCATGGTGACCTGCCAACAGCCTGGCAACTTCCTGGGCACTAAACTGGTCTCCCATGCGAATAAAATCCTCCAGGGATTTGACGAGGCTCAGCAACGCCCGAGTCGATACACCAGAATATGAAGTCTCCATGGAGATGTTTTTTTATTTTGGACGACTGTTGCCGATTGTAATATTTTTATTTGTTGTTTTGGCGTTTTATGTAAAACAGCATTGGTAAATGTGTTGTTAATTCTTGCATCCTTGCGTTACAGGAGTCTGAAGCACCACATCAAAAAACTGCAATACACACACAAACAAAGAGTTTTCATTTTAATACCGACTAAATTCCATAACTTCGACTCTACTGGTTCAGTAATCATACAATTGGCACACGGATGATGAGGCAAGGAGCTGGACCTGGAAATATATTGAAACATTCAAGGGCTCCCGAGGAGCGTAGAATCTTGGCTCAAATTTGTGAAAGCGTCACATATACTTTCAAGACACCTTACATAAAAAAAAAAAAACAAACTTACATAGCTTGCTAAAGAAGAATGTTATTTTTCATGAAGCTTAATATATTTCAAGAAAAGCGATGAAAGGGAAGAAACGGTGTCCTGAAAACAAGAGAAAGATACCTGCACGCAGTACGCTTGAGGTAGAACAAATGAAGACAGGCTTACAGTGAGATAAAGCTTGTGTGGAACGTTTCTCCATCTGGTTCTTAACTCAGAATGTACAGATTAAACCCAATGCAAATTTGACGGTGACAGCAGCAGCAGCAGCAAAAAAAAAAAAAAAAAACACACAAAAACAAAAACAAAAACAAAAACAAAAACCAAAACAAAACAAAACAAAAAAAAAAAAAAAAACAAAAAAAAAAAAAACAAAAAAACCAAAAAAAACCCCAACAACCTACCTATCTATCCCGCATTGATAACAGGAGATTAATGACAGAATCATAGGTTGCAGACAGGTAAAGTATATCAGGCCCAAATTAAGATACTGAGCTGCTGTCTATGCACATGCGGTGCACCTTTTGGGACCACTTATCATAACTTTTTCAGATTTCAAATTCACGTTATCCACAGACATTGTCTACTTTACATGGTAGATAAGGTATAACCAATTCTTTCCACAGAGCAGAAGAGTCAGACACTAGCCTCTTTATCCACGCACATTTCATGGCGATAAACTGAGTTTCACATTGTCTACTTGAAGGAACACAAAACTATATTCATCACTCAGGCAGATTTACACCATGACTTATTCACAGATACACAAGCGTGTGACCAACAGTCTAAATTTCATCGTTTCCATAAAGACAAATGAGTTAACCACATCCATTTCTGGACAGAAAGAGAAGTAAACGTCCCTCTATCTGTGCAGTAAAATTAATGCATCTCCCCGTTTATGTATTATGCCCGCGTTATTGTACCTCCCACTGGCTTTTTTCCCTGTCTGTGTGCCAACACAGACATTCTTTCTTTCTTGCTTGCTTGCTTGTTTTCTTTCTTTCGTCCTTACTTCCTTCCTTCCTTCCTTCCTTCCTTCCTTCCTTCCTTCCTTCTTTCTTTCTTTCTTTCTTTCTTTCTTTCTTTCTTTCTTTCTTTCTTTCTTTACCAGCAAAGTGTCCGACATTTGGACACTCTTATCCTAAGAACCTCAAACCTTGGCATGAGTATATCCCCATACATACAGACTTGCCTTTTTATTAACAGAAGTGGAAATTTTGAAAATTATGCAATATGGGGCACTTGAAAATTTAAATCTCGAACATCTTCGAAAGTATCACCGGAAGAACTGCCATTCCAACTTCAATTTACAGGTCTGCTTTGTAGGCTTTGGTTCACATCCAATGGACCACAAGCAGAGGGATTAGAATTGTAATTTATGCTAATTAAGGGCACTTGTAAAATTAAAATGTTAAATATCTTCAAAAATAGTATGGGTAGAGATGCCCCCTCAACTGCTATTTATTAATTTGTTCTGTAGGCGCATGCAATGAAGCAAAAGCCAAAGTTACAGAATTATAATTTATCCTGATTTATGCTAATTAGGGGCACTAAAGCAGTTTAAATATTGGATATCTTTAAAATTGATAGAGGTAGAAATACCATTCCAACTTAAGTTTTTAGGTTTATGCCATAAGGGCATCCACAGAACGACAAACCAAAGTTGCACAACTGCAATTTATGCTAATTACGGGCACTTGAACAGTTAACATCTAGAATATCTTCAAAACCGTTGTAAGTAAAGGCGTCATTCCAACTTCTGTTTATAGCTTTGTGCTGTAGATGCATACAATCAACCACAAACAAGAGTTGCACAATTGCAATTTATGCTGAGAAGGGGCACTTGAAAAATTTACATCTTGGATATCTTCAAAACCGTTCTAGGTGGAGATGTCATTTCAACTTCTATTTATAGGTTTGTGCTGGATATGCATCCAATGAACCACAACGGGATTAGAATTTTCATTTATGCTAATAGGGGGCACTTGAAAATTAAAATTTTAGTATCTTCATTTAAGGAAGAGATGTCATTCCAACTTCAATTTATATTTGCTGCAGGCGCATGCAATAAACCACACGCTAAAGTGTTTATGCTAGTTAGGGCCATTTGTAAAGTTGTAATGTTGAATGTCTTCAATCCTCATAGAGGTGCCATTCCCAATTGAAAATAGGTTTGTGCTGAAAGCACGTGACAAACGACATGCAGAAGTTGTAGCATTCAAATTAATGCAAGTTCTGGAGCACACAGACACTTTTGCTTTCAAGGAAATCTTCTGCTCTAGTTTCTACTCTCTTTCTTTTATTTGACCTTCTCTGCATGCATTTAACAGTACAGCCAGATCCAATCATTTAATGCTTAGAACATCTTTATGATCTGTTGTATATAGCATCCATTCGCACCTTACATACTTTTTCAAATATAATAACCGTCTTGCATTTTTTTAACCAGCCACAGGAATTTGTGCCTATTCCCTGTATTCCCGTCAGGGATAAAATATGTTCAAACAGACAGTACTTTTTCACCGTCCGACTGGGGACATCGACCACCCCCCCAAACTTTGGTAATTTATGCTTGAGAGTTTGCCGAATGATTTCAACTTTTGAGCAAGCTGCATCGCACTTACCTATTTCATTAAACATGACTCCTTGTCGTGGCTGATCTTAGGACCGTATCATGTGTTACCTTAACAATGAAACTTTTCACAACCCTTGCAATCCTAGGGAACAATCATCAAATTTGCGGTAGTTGTACAAAACTGGACGAAAATGGGTAAAGTTACGATAATAAACATCAAATTATAATATGGGGTGGGTAACTAAAGTTACTACTGCCGCCAAATATTCCCACCCTATTTGCCTTGTTTTCACCAGTGGTCATTGACCACATCGATCTTGAAGACAGCGCAGGCGTGCAAAAAGACGCTGACGTTGTTAGGCGTTATCAAGAAGAGAGTGTTACATCTGAATTATGCAAGTAGTTGGCAAAATGACCGCCTGAATTAACTTTGCAATCCTTAATGAGTTATATAATAATGAACGGGAATTTAAGCATTTTCACCTTTCAAGGCCACTCAGGTTTAAAATAATCATAAAAATTGAAATCCCATGGGTACTTTCCTATTAATGTTTAATAGTAACCTTGGGCCAACAATGGACCATTAAGAATATGTGAAAAATGCTGATTCAGCAGAAAAATGTAACAAAGATTGACCTTGACCTTTGACCTCAAGGTTAATATTGTTCCTCAGACGCATAGATTATGTGTACGAAATAAGCCTGCAATTAGTCGATAGGGGACAGAAACATGAGGAAATTAAATACGCGGAGGTGGACGACGGGACTTAGCACTGTATGTACCCCCTTCTAAAGGGGATGCATGAATACATAAGACAGAGGACGCAGAATTAAGTGCGTGAATTCGTGCGTCATTTGTGCGGGTTAATTCTCTGACACATAGATAAATGATCCATTATGCAGAGATCAATTCAACTGTAAGTGTTTGTCAATTACGAAGAAGTCCATTGTCCATTGGTCGGGATCCCTATTTTGTTAAATATTGAAAACAGAATGCCGTTTTTCGACCCATATTCAGTTATAGTCAGCTTCAAGATGCACAGCAGTTCCGTGATTATCACAAAACATCAAAATCACAAATGCTGACAATTATACTAACTATTCAATCTTATAAATGAACAATTCATTCATAAGATTGATTCATTTTCCTAACTGGTAGCACAGAAGAATTTTTTACTTGCGTGCCACCACTTTCTTCTTCTGCCTCTTTTTAACAAGCAATTTTTCCGACATTTGATTTTATTTGAGGACCCTTATACCTAGAAACCCCAGACTTGGCATTATTATACATGCATATATTAAGCTTTGCTTTTTATGAAAAGGGATGACTAAAATTTCAAAAATAATGCAAAGTACGAATTTTCCAAAAATTCAAAGGAATACAATCAAAACTAGAAATGAAGATTTGCTTCAAAGCAAATGTGTCGGTGTGCCTTCAAAAGTTGAACATATTAAATGCTACCTTTGTCCTTTGTAGGCCTGCGGCAAATCTGAGAAACAGACCTTATTTAAGGAGTTTGGTCTACTCGTCTGCCTTATAGCTGTAACACACCTCATTATTTTGAAAGTCTTCTGTAGATTTCAAACATGCCTGTTGTGGAGCTTCCATGTGGTCCAGGTTTACAAATTAAGAAACCTATATCAAAACTGCACTTGTATTTGTTTTTTGAATTTCCACATTTTCCTGTAGATACTCCTGTCCCTAAAGCAAACATTATTATGTCTTTTTTAGAATAAAATTATAGAAATTGTTGCAAATTTTGTGCCTTTTAAAAATATATTTTTCATTTAACTCTAATTTAAGGTATTCATGACACTAAGCGCATACTTATCAAGCATATATAGAAAGTTGAAAATTGACGGAGTATAATTTAAATTGAAAGTAACGTCTTTAATAGACGATATGCTTTTTTAACATTGAACATTTAATTTTAAACACTTTTGAGAGATAGTTATTGTTTTTTTTTTCTTTGATTTAAAAATATGGATATAATTAGATAAAGCACACTGTTACTAATAGGTAAGACCATTGGGTATGTCACAACCATTAATACATGTATGCGCAGCTACGACATTACAACATACCGGGTAATTATTTCTAATTTTCTCGGAAAACACACGACCAAGTCTAACATCATTCCCAGGAATATGACTACTAGTACCCTCTTGTGGGAGGAGAGAGAAACAATATTCACAATATAGCCATTTTTGTTGAACCTGGGTTAATCCACTGTAGTCAGTTTCACTTTTAGTTTCACCTCAAGTTTTGATCAGCTGGCAAAGGCAATTTTTTGTGCTCGCGGGGACTGACCAACATAAAAACTACATTGCGTTTTTCTCAATTGGAAATTGGTAAGTGGATGCCCATGTCACACAATTGTATGCCATGAAAATATAAAGGTTGAAATTTGATATGTATCAGGTGATTTGCAGTACACTTAACAATGATGTGTATGATGCGTCAAATCTGTAATATAGTTTTTTTTTTTCGATTATATAAGTCCAAAGTCATCAGATACTGCCCAGATCAATATAGATGGTCTGGTGAAATACTACACATTACATATATATTCTTTGTTCATACTTGACAATAAAATGTATTAACGGTTACTCCATCACTACCGGCCTCAATATTTTCGGGCTCAAATGAAGTTGTGATTTCATATTTAAATTCCTTAAAACAATTCCGACGATTACCAACATGCCTTATTTACCATTAGTGGTTACTCGACAGCTTTCCTCGGTGTGCTCTGGGCGCAAACGGAGCCTAGAACACGCCGGGGAAAGCTGTCGACTCGGGCTATAACTCTCAAATTTGGAATGGAAACGGTTAACTCCAATCGTTTGTTTTCAGGGAATGACATCCTACTACATACTTCAGTTTTCGATCATGCCATGAAATAGCACCTTGTGCCGTGTTTATAAAAAAACACAGCAGGGCTCAGTTCATTGCGAACATACATATGAGTTGTGAAGTTTCAACAAAGCGTTTTGAAAGTTATGTATGAACAGGCTATAAATAATGTGATTTAGAGGTATTAACCCTTTCATGTAAATTTAGCTGCAATATTCAGGACAAAGGACTGGGAGATCTTGTACACTTTATTCTTAAAATGGGAGTTGTTCAGGCCATAGATGGTAACAACTATCATAATTTTGGCCATCTTGCCCAAGAGAACATGCAGTATCTTCTCTCAGGATTTAGGTTTTGTAACACCTTGATTGAAGTCTTTGATAGATATGATGAAACGTCTGTGAAAGCTGGTGAGAGGGCAAGGCGTGCTGCAGCAACAGGTCTAGCTTCGAAGACCTATAAAGTCATTGAGGGAAGACCTGTTCCAGTGTGGAAATATTTCCTCAATGTTACAGAAAATAAGCAAAACATGATTAAATTCCTTCAAGTTGGCAACTACTAGAGTGAACATCTACAGCACAAAATACCTGCAAATGCTGTCAAATCAGTGTACCTGTCCGGCTGCCTCCCTGACCCAGACCATGTAGGCATTGTGACATCCAGTGGATTCCAAATGGTTCAAAATATGGCCAACAGTCAGGAGGAGGCAGATACAAGAATGCTTCTGCATGCTGTTTTTGCAGACAGGGGTTTTGCAGCCAATGATGTGAAAGGCAGAATTACAATTATGTCAACAGATACTGACGTACTTGTTCTGGCAGTCCATTATATCCCACAACTGAATAACACTGACGAGTTATGGATCCAAACAGGAATAACCACAGCTAGCACAGACCAACGCAGATTTATGCCAGTACATGAAATATACAGAAAGTTACCATCTGTTCTTTGTGGGATTCTACCAGCTGCACATGCACTATCTGGTTGTGACACTACATCAGCCCTATATTATCTTGGAAAGAAAACTGTATACAAAGTTCTTGAAAAGTCCCCTGAAGAATTAGCTGAATTAGAAAGCCTTGGAAGTGATGATAAGGCTAAAGCCACCATTGCAGGTCGGAAGTTACTTGTGCACCTTTATGATGCAAAAGGAAAATACAAAAATGCACATGGTGACATTAACAAATTGAGAGTTCAATTAGCAACAAAGAAAGCCAGCATTTCACGCTTACCGCCATGCGAAGACAGCTTTGAGAGGCACAAAGAGACGGCAAGGTGGCACACAAAATGTTGGATATCCTCACACATTGCATACCCAGTCTTAGGCACACCATTTTGCCATGGATGGAAACTGGACACTGTTCCTGTACCAGTTATGTACACTGGGCCAATGGCTTCGGAGTTGTTACAGCAGATGGTTTGTTCATGTGGAGGAAAAAATGTGTGCTTAAAGCAATGTACATGCTTTGCTCAAAATTTAGCCTGCAATGAGATATGTGGATGCAGTGGCTCAGAGGAATGTGACACTGACTCACCTTGCAGTTCAAAGTGATGATGAACCCGACGATGACAATTGATAAAATGAACTCACATTGTATTAAGCTGTATGCACCAGATAAAACATTCATCTCGGAGTCTCTACTGAACACACATACTAATATATATATACAAATATATATATATATATATATATATATATATATATATATATATATATATATATATATATATATATATATATATATATATATATATATATTGAACATACATACTAATATATATATATATATATATATATATATACTCATTCAATATACTCAGTTGCCCACTCTGTGCAAGAAAAGACAAAATATTTGAAAAACGAAGTTTTTCTTAGTAACTGAACATTTAACAATATTGAAATCGGAAATGACGATTTTGGTCTTTGTGCATGACTTGTAAAAAGACTTGTATAATGCAATTATATGCATATGATATTAATATACAGACATGTGACTTGTAAAAAGACTTGTATAATGCAATTATATGCATATGATATTAATATACAGACACACCTTTATTTGTAAGATAGTTTTGGTGCGTCAAAGAACCTAAATGATACGGTTCTGTAATTTAAAATAATAAACCTACATTGAAGAAATCTATTCCATATTATTAAGGTGATGGTTTTGCTTTTCAGACATAGGTATCTATTTTTGCTCAAAACACAAAATTGGACCACCTGAGAGCTCCACAACAGGCATTTTCTAAAAGTAGACAAAATGTTACATCAGGTAGGCTATGTTGTAGCTATAAGGCAGGCGGGTAGACCAAATTCATATTTTAGTCTCAAATGTCGCAGGCCTATTGGTACTTTACATTCCATTAACCACATGGCTGGATGAGAATTTCAAAGACCAAATGACCTTAACCTTGACCTTGGACCTTTAGAGGTCACATCTAAATTGCAAAAATTTACAGTGTTACAATACCTACAATTTAAGCCAATCATGAACCAAATCAGATGAAAATTGACCAAATTATGGCTAGATGCAACTTTCAGAGGGAAAAATGACCATGACCTTTGACCGTCAGAGGTGACAAGTTCATAACAAAAATGTGCAGTGTAGTAATACCTACCATTGGAGTCCAACAAGATTGGAATTGGACGGAAATTGGCTGAATTATGACTGGATGAAAATTTCAAAGGTGCAAATGACCTTGTTCTTTGACCTAAAGAAGTCTCATGTAAATTACTCAAATGTGCAGCGTTACAGTTGCAACAATTTGAACCCAACATGATCAAAATTGGAGAAAAACTGACGTAGTTATGGCTACATGGAAGTTGAAAAGGTCCAATAGACATTGTTCTTTGACCTTTAGAGGTCACATGTAAATTACAAAAATGTGCATGTTCTAGTTGCTACGATTTGATCCCAATATCATAAAAATCGGATAAAAACTGACCGAGTGATGGCTAACTGAAAATTTTAAATGCCCAAATGACATTGACCATTGACGTTTAGAGGTACCACGTAAATTACAAAAATGTGCAGATATAATATCTACAATTTGAGCTCCACATGATCAAAAGTGGTTGAAAACTGACAGAGTTATGGATATAAAGACACTTTCAAAGGTCCATATGACTTTGACCTTTTACCTTTACAGGTCACATGTAAATTACAATAATGTGCAGTATTACAAACATATCAATTGCAGTTGGATTGGTTTCCAATACCTGTGATAGTTTTGGAGATATTCAAGATTTAAATTTTCAAATGACCCGAATTTGCATAATTTACAAAACCGTTGAACCTCTTCACAAAAACTCAAGACTTCATGTTTGGAACTATAATCAAGCCAAGTTTGTAATTTCTACATGTTATACTTTGTAAATGAAATGTCGGACGAAAGAAAGAAGGAAAGAAAGAAAGAAAGAAAGAAAGAAAGAAAGAAAGAAAGAAAGAAAGAAAGAAAGAAAGAAAGAAAGAAAGAAAGAAAGAAAGAAAAATCTGTGTTGGCACACAGGCATAACCTTTTTTAGGCACAGGGTGCCATTTCAACTTTAATTCAGAGGTTTGCACTGTCAGCACATCCAATGAACCACAAACGAAAGTTATAGAATTTTAATTTGTGCTAACCATGAACAAAAGTAGATTTCGGATTGATACCTACGACAGGGAATTGGGGAAAAAGAAAGAAATGTTGAATATCTATATTCATAACTATTCTGCGCAGATATGCCATTCCGACTTCACATTCTGGGTTTGCCGATTGTGTATTTTGTCCGAGGCTGAGCTCGCACACATCACTATAGATGGCATATCTGAACAGTACGTGTGGCCCTATCACTGAAGTAATAATGCATATTAGGAGGACCAAGGGCGGACTCCTCGCAATTGGGTTTTTAATTTCAATTTGAATATACAAGGCAACAACCCTCCTTTGTGAGCATAGTTTTCTTCTTTGTAGCAAACCTTTCCTAGTTGCCATTTGGCTCTTGAATTTTTGTCGTATCCTTGCTTCTCACTGTATTCCCCAGAACATACACCTGGGCCCTAACTATAGTTTCTTCAATTTGATACCCTATTACGATTGCTTGTAAACAGCCGAAATCTGATCTGAATCCCTGATTGATACAATGTACCTATCATCATAATCAATAATAATAATAATAATAATAATGATAATGATAATGATAATGATAATGATAATGATAATGATAATGATAATGATAATAATAATAATAATAATAATAATAATAATAATTTTATTTTTCATTCCACGTGATGGTCTTGGATTTAGTTCACAGCAACTGAAGAATACTTATCTGACCCACACGAAGTCACAACCTGTGTAATGGAATGTAACATAAATCATACAATCTGGATTTTTTAAACATATCGTTTTCACGGTTAAAGTATATGGACGTTTTAAGATAGTACAACTGTAACGTAGTCGTTGACCGATGATCTTTCAGGTCCCGACGTCACCAAAAGCGATTTTTCGAAGTGACTATTAGTGACGTCAGGTCTATTTATAGAACGTAGACTCTTGACATGAACAAATGTTTTGTACTGTCGACCGTCAGGCACGAATAACACCAGAGACGTGCACACAGTATGCACGTCTCTGATAACACCAAAGACTTTGCCCACATTGTTTGTATTGGTCGCTTGCAAAAGGGTCACGAAAACACACACACACACACACACACACACATATATATATATATATATATATATATATATATATATATATATATATTATATATATATATATACACACACACACACACACACATATATATATATATATATATATATATATATATATATATATATATATATATATATATATATATATATATATATATATATATAATTATTCCAATATATCTTGCCCTGAAAGTAACAAAGAAAAGCCTTCAAACATGCCCAGGTGTAGCTGCATGAAATAAAATGTCATGAACGGCATTTATGCAGTGCTATACATCTCGAACTCGGTTCAACCATATTGTACTGACACATGTCTGCAGACCTGGTGCCCTCTCAGAAACAACTTTACCTGATATTTATCGCTGTCGTTCTTGCCAGAAAGAAATCAACATTAGTCTCCGTCGACAGTCAGATTTACGAATCTCGTAGATATTTCGGATCCATCCTGAAAAGAATCATGACATAGACGCCTAAGTGTACAGGTTATGTACGGATTATTTGTGCGGTTCTTATCCGCGGGTCACTGTTCGTGATTCTGGTAAATATATCCAAATGGGTTTGTCTAGGCGGCAGATATGAAAGTGAAAATATAAACACAATTTCCGAGAAAGTCAGTCGTTTCAGCACTACGTACAAGCAGGTGCATGTGACTATAAATAATCATTGTGCTATTGTTACCTCATGTGTAGGACCATAATGTTTCGCTTCGCCTAGAGTGGTATGGCTCTCATGGCACAGGTACAATTATTGTGTTTCAACGTATGTGGTGACTAACTTATTTTGCGATACGCCTATCGATTTTGACACAAATATAACAAGCAACCTTCCCACCAGGAGGCGGTGCGAACTACTTTCCATCCTTTGCATTCACCAAACTGCAGCTGTTTTATCCAAAACTAAGCACCCTCCGATACGAAAGAATCCTCCACTGTTTGTTACATTGGGCGCCTGACTCAGCTGTAGGTGGCTCTATCGTGCAAATACATGATAAGGAGGACTTTGATAAATACATGTATAATTGAGAAACTCTGATGAACATATGACAATTGAGTGTTCCATTTAATCACACGTGAAAGCATATGTGAAAACATTTCAGATCAAGGGATTGGAGTTGAATTGCAAAACATTGCCTACCCTTATGTTTTGACATGGACAATCATTTTTAGCATACTCGACCAGCTGAAAACAGACCATGCCTCTCGATTATCTCTCTTTCAATCGATACTTTGAACATTTGTTGTTTCATAACCTATCTCGTGGCTATACCATTTTTCGCCTCACAGATGCCGCTCTAGACATTATATCTGTACATTTTCCACTGTTTTATCTGTATCTCAGATGGTTTAGTGTTAATGATCTAAAATTTAACTCCTGTGACAAGCTCCTAGAATATCTCGTTCAAGGTTAACGACCTGGGAAACGAACTGATTTTGTTTTTCTTGTTACAGGTGATTGTCACTCGAAGTCAAGGACGATGGTATGCTTTGACACAAATCAAGGTAGATCTACCTGTGGCGTTGTGTAACCATGTTTTGAGTATGTTGTGTTCCAGTTACGTTTTTGCTTTTTCCCCGACTGTTTTCCTTTTTTTTTTTTTTGTTTCCTTATATGCTAATACGTAATAGCTTTAATCGTATTGTGCTCTGCTTATGCTGCTACTATTATATAACCCCTGTCGAACTATGTTACAAACTACCACCATATTCCCACGTAACGTGTAGCTTACATTACTTTGTTTTGAGCCTCGACATAAGTTTGCAGCAACTGCATGGTTCTTCGTTGGCCAATCAGATGTCCGCGTTATATAATAGGGCATATTACTACTGCCGTCCAGTTTTGTGCATTATTCTGATCACCAGTATAGGTTAAGCAAGTGCATTTTGCTTCTACGCTGATTGCAACTACAATTTAGTTTTTCATGACGTTGACATGCATCATGTACCATCTAGATGTAATATACAACCCCTTCGCACAAAACACTATTTAATTCATCCACTTATATAATCGTTTCACTTATATAACTTTGACGGTATTTCATTTGATCTTACTATAATAGCCAGAATTGGCTGCTTTCATGTTTTAAGATCCATTTCAGGTTTCGAATAAGTATAGTGAGCTTGTTTTAAGCAAATTTTACAAGTCGACTTAAGCACACCTTACCAGTTGAAGATGCTACAATTGCCCACATGTATTATACATGATATAATATGTCATTTTTGAACAAGGTTTTTCATCTGAAGTCACGATCAGCCTCTCTAATAGTGTATATCCAGAATCCACTCAATGCTGCAACTATTATCACTTTGTACGTGTTTTTTCTTTGTGTCTGTATTTGTGTGTGTGTGTGTGTGTGTGTGTGTGTGTGTGTGTCTGTGTGTCTGTGTGTCTGTGTTTCCCTTATTCTGAGATTCCTCGCCATGAGGTCTTTTGCGTTTCTTTTTGTTTTCTTTATGTCGCTTGTATGCTTCCTGTTAGCACATTCGTGTCATAATATATGTACTTTGACTGTTAGATACAGCCAGCAGGACATTTCATTGTACGAGTTATACATTCATTTTTGTGGCCATTGTCTGAATCAACTTAGGAAAGCGAGCACACAACAACATTTAGCAGCTATTGATCAAAATTTTGTCTAGAAAAATGGGCTGTATGATACAGCAACACAGCGCTGCAATTGGACTCATTCATTGTTCTCAATTTCTTCTCAAAATAATTGTTGAGCATTGTTACACTGATCAAATTGGTTTATATGTGGCATTCCTGTCAATTCCTTTCTTACTTCTCTTACTAAATATATTTATATGTTTGAGACACGTATCGTTGACACTTTACTACTTCTTAAAAGTCTGCCATAGATATTCACCCAAATCCTGGTCCCCAAACTTCAAAGAAAATCAAACTTTGCCAGGCCAACATTCGTAGCCTTAAAAGTGATGGAAAACTTGATGAACTGAACTTACTTACTCAATCTGAAAATATAGATTTTATTACTTTATTGGAAACGTGGCTCGATGAGAGCTGTTCCTATCAATTATTGAATCTTCAGAATTTTCATCCTCCCTTACGTAACGACCGTAACAATCATGGAGGTGGTGTTGCCAGTTACAGTAAAAACTCTCTGCCCGGTACCCGACGCCAGGAGTTCGAACCAGCTAACTGTGAATGTGTGTGGATTGAAAGAGCTACTGACCGTGGGTTAGCCCTTGTTGGCGCCTACAATCGTCCGCGGGGCTAGTCAGCCAAAGAGGGCGACATGTTTCTTCAAAATCTTACAGATTCCATTACCGAAGCTATGGAGCTTAAGCAATTTGCTTAATTAAACTTATGTCGAGGCTCAAAACAAAGTAATGTAAGCTACACGTTACGTGGGAATATGGTGGTAGTTTGTAACATAGTTCGACAGGGGTTATATAATAGTAGCAGCATAAGCAGAGCACAATACGATTAAAGCAAATAAGCAAATAGGAAATGCCAAATAAAGAGAAAGGATTTTTGATAAAATAGAATGTCGAGTGTAGCCAAGGAAACAATATTTGGTCCTGTAGTGAAAAACTCTAGCTAGCATAATTTTAGTGGTTTTTATCGCAACTTTGATTCACCCATAGGTCACTGTCGACTCTAGCCTGGACTGGTGACAAAATAGTCACCATATGGTAGCTTAAAAATATTATGTCTGACATGAGTGCAAGCAGAAAATTCTAGGGATGAACATATACACATGTAATAACTGCTAATGACAAAAATCATGCCTGTTGTATCTCTGGTCTATCACAAATATATACAAGTCTGCTATTGTTGCTCACACTTTGCATTATTTCAATTTCAACAAGTTCTGTCTTGGGAGTCTGTTGATATATTTGTCAACCAGGGTTTTTAATGTAAGAATGTGGTCAGATGTTTTTGACTTGTGGAAAGCTATTTGATTATATCGGAAATGCAGTTATGTGTCTCACAGAATTCAGAGAGTCTTGTGTTTAAAATGAAACAGAATAATTTCAACGGGTTGCTTGAGACTGCGATACCCTGGTAGTTATTTGGGTCATTTTTGCTTCTCTTTTTATGGATGGGGCAAATAAGTTGTCTTGCCAAATATCTGGAAAGTAGCCAGTGGTGACAATTTTATTAAAGATACCAGTAAGTATCGGTAATAATGTGTCTTTGCTACACTCATTCATTTCATTATGGATGCCATCTTTGCCTTGTGAATTTTTATTTTTCAGTTTATTCATGGCCTGTAGTACCTCGGTTTCTTTTTTAATTCTATAAATAATTTGAAAGTTTAGCTTATCCTGATTAGGATTTCACTTGTCCGGCTCCCTGGCTAGCATACATGCAAATTCCTGAACCCTGATGTTGCATGTGATAATGTAATCATGAAACAATAGCCGGGGAGGACAGTCATTGTACTTGCAGTATAATGCATGTATTCATGGGCATGGAAAAGTATGTAATTTACAGGGCTTTTCTTAACGCAAGCCCGATTGACTGGGACAACTAAATGTTAGGTAGGACTTGTGAAAATGTTGAGCCTTATAGGAATTTAACCCATTACCTGTCCAAAAATCATAGACCTAAATCCATCCCGCGGTTTGCTGTCACGTGTACGCGTGTCTTTCTGTTGTGAAATCAATTATTATCGAAGAAAATGATGTGTCAAATACATATAAAATTATGCTGGTTTTGAAAACAATGAATGTTAACTTTGGAAATTTGGCTATTATTTCGGTAAGCAATTATTAACCAGAATGTATCTCGTTTTGGAACATAATTTACCTCCAAGTTATTAGCCAAGTGGGATTCTGGGAGGCCATATTATTCTTTTGTAGCAGATTTATGCATGGGTTATCTTTAGATCTTGTGAGTTAAGAGAAAAAGTAACTTGACTAATATGTCATTCATTAGGACACAATTTGTGTTTTGGGTTGGGCTTCTGTTTAGCGTATTTTTGGCAGGACAATAGGCCTACCCATGCAGACACCTTGAAAGTAAAAAGTAAAATGGTTGATTTCTGCATCTTACGATGCCAGGGCGTTCAAATGACCTTTGGCCATTGGTTGATAAAACCGGGACGTCAAAATGCCATTTGCTCATTTGCTGATAAATCTTGTAACGTTATGTGGCTTTTAATACTACCTGTTTGTGGATTGCGGGTTGTGGATCGTGGAGTGGGGGATGTGGGTGCTGTTGGGGTTTTACTACAATCCAATAAACTGTTATGAATCATCCCTCCAAGATGGCCGGAAATGTGATCAATCCAAATATTGAACTGTTGTTTACTGCTGTGGTTATGTCATGTGAAATTGTTGACTTGTAGCCAAAATTTGCGTGTGGGAATTTTGAAGGTCTAAAGACACTGACGTGATATATATATATGTATATATATATATATATATATATATATATATATATATATATATATATATATATATATATATATATATGTATATATATATATATATATATTGGCCTGAAATTAAACCGTTTGTCCTTGTTCTTCCGCAAAAAAAGGACCAAGGCACAGGGCATAAACGGTCATTCAAGTCTTCCGTGTGCTTCTCGGGTCTATCACTGAGGCACCGTTTCCCAGCCGGTCAACCTTCTCACTTGATCAAACATTCCTGCAAAAGGGGAAACCAGGGCAATTTGCCAGGTGCTACAAGCCATGGAGATGGAACAGCACAGACCTGTCAGTGGATTCGGATTGTGTGGGCGCATGCATGCGTTGTTCATTTCGTATTGCCCAAGTTTTAATAAAGTTTTCATGGTAATGTACACAACATGAACGGCATTGTACAAATGTTTCATTTTTGCACGAAAAGTTATGGCAGGAGACCGGAGTACGTTTTGAAAGTGGAAAACCACAGGTCTATCCGAAATGGTACACACGATCGCGCCACGCTGACAGCAAGCAATGGTGAGGGAGACGGAGCTGGTGGGCACCCTGCGGAATATTGGGAGGTTTGACATTCAGGAGAGTATATTTCATCTGTGTCATCACCATTATATTTCGTAACCAACGCATTTTATTATACCAGTGACTATATTTAAATATTCAATAGATATCACGTTGTAAAATATTCGTGTTTTGGGGAGCAATTTTTCTTTTCTTTTCTTATTGAAAGATGCCAACATCCAAAATGTCATTTCAGGGACATTTTAAGTGAGAACATCATGGGCAGAACATATTTAATCAAGCATACATGAGAATATACTCAGTTTCAATGCGGAACAAACACCGTATATTGGTCAAAATTTCAGCTAATTTGAGGGACTGTCCCTAATGAAGGGGGACGGTTGGCATCCCGGCTTATTTTAATTGTTAATAATGGGTGACTTGTAAAAGGTTCGAACTCCTGTCCTTCCTTCATTTATATTTGTTTTTTCGACTTGTCAAATCCTCTGCCATCTGTCAGGTCCTCTCGAAACATGTTGGGGATGCATGCCTCCCCACTCCCCATTAAGTAAATGCAGTGGTTAGTTGCAACCACGCTGGTCTGCAAACATGTGTTTTAATATGCAGCGTCCTGTGTTAACTCACCACTGCTGATTGACTAGTGGTCTCGTTCAGCCATTACAGTGATCCTCCTTTTATAAGACCACCCAAAATGCGCCAAAAAGTGGCTCTATAAGAGGGGTTGTCTTCAAATGGTCACTTTGAAATTCATCATCGCGTGTAGATATGTAACACATCAGAGCATAATATTCATGCAGAGTGAAAGCGAGATTGGTCTTGAGCTTCACTTCATTTTTATAAGAAATTTACTTCGATATTCACTGCTTATAAATTAAATGCGTCACTTCTTCCAAAATCGATAATTCGTTTGTTTCGCTACATACACGTATTAAAATACCAACTTCGAATTTAACATGTGTGTGGACTTTGTTTTTAGCTCAGCTGATTTGGCAGTCAGCTGAGCTTACGTTATGACTAGACATCCGTCGTCCACAATTCACATTTTCGACTTCTTATCCGAAACCGTCAGCCAGATTCACTTCAAACTTGGTGGTGTGCCTTGGGTGGGTCTCTACCAAGTTTGTACAAATGGTCATGCTCCATTGATTTTTTTTTTTTTTTGTTCTTTTTGGGGGCAAATATATTAAAATCTTCTCCGAAACTGCTCGCCCAATTGCTTTGATATCACACAGGGACACCTCCAGGGACTCCTGGTTGTTACTTTGTTCACCAGGTGGCGCTGCGAATGTTTTCCCTATTTTTTATGACTTCCGTGTGTTTTGGCTTTTTTCGACTTCTGCTCCAGAACCGTCACTCAGATGAAGCTGAAACTTGGTGGATATGTTCCTTGTGGAAGAGTCAAACAAAGTTAGCCACTGAGTGGCACTGCTGTGGATTCCTGATTTTAAACTTTTTAAAGTTCGGGTACTTGTCGGTCAATGCAGCTTGTCAATTGATTACTATGTAAGTCTATGGGCATTCTCATGGTAATTCACATTTTCAACTCTTTCTCCAAAACCGTCATCCAGATTGACTTCAAACGTGGTGGCTATGTACCTTGGGTGGATTTCTACTAGGTTGGTTCAAATGGTCATGCTCCAGTGATTTTTGGATTTTGAATGATTTTTTTTTTGGACAAATCTTACAAAATCATCTTCTCCACAACTGCTCATCCAATTGCTCTGATATTACATAAGAACACTCCTAGGGACTCCTAGTTCTTAATTTGTTCACCAGTTGGTGCTGCATTTTTTTTTTCAAATTTTATATGAATTTTTGTGTGCTTTCGTTTCTTGTCAATTCTCCCAAGAACTGTCTCTCAGACTAAGTTGAAACTTTGTGGATATGTTCCTTGTGAAAGGTCAAGCAAAGATGTTCACTAGGTAGCACTGCTGTAGATTCTTGATTTTTAATCTTTTTCTCTAATAACAGAAACCGTTATTTTTGGAGTGTGGATACAAGAACCAAAAATGAGAACGCATGACCACTAATTGCATGTAGACATCTGGCCCTTTCAGTGTTCAAATTGGAAAAAGTTTAGGGTTCTACTTGAGAAAATATCAAGTTCTTTAAAAAAAAGAAAAGGGGGGGGGGGACAAAATTTGGATGAAAGGATTACCTCTATAATGTTTATCAAAAATCATAGGAATATGCAATCCCCATCAATGGGCCCACTTCTTCAATTAAAAGACAAAGCTGCCATTGAAAACCTTTAAATATCCATAATTTTTAACAATTATTATTTCTTCCAGACATTGTATTCAACAGTTTTGAAGAACATAATACTTAATGTGTACCATGAAGTAAAGCTCTCATGTACTGCAATGATATTTCACTAATTTCATATGATGATACCGATGATGATGATGAGGTGATCATGCAGTCAGTTTTTCATTGTCTTACTATCATCCATTTTAGTGCAGTTCCATGAGTGCAAGACAAGTGATTTGTACCATGTAAATTGACTTAGTTTCACTGTGCTGTCATTTTCACCGATGCCCCACAGCACAGGAATTATTGCAGCAAATAATTTTGATCAGCTGTGCATCTCCAAAACAGGAATGTCATCAGTTTGTTGCCAGCTTATTCCCACAATATATTAAACATTTAACTATTTAGTTTTACAGTCGTGTCAGATCAGGCTTAACGTGCAAGTTTCAATGCAGAGTATACTGTTTCACAATAGGAATGCGTTAGAAATGTGCTTAATGAATAATGCCATGAACTGCTTAGGTAAACTGTTTTAATACATTCAGATAAAGTGAACAACTTAAAACAACATTTTGATGCTATAGTTTAAAGCAAAATATGCTGCAATAGCAGGTGAAAGCTTGCATGTCAAGCTTCTTTAAAATCAGGTAGAATTTATATTTTGACGAAAACAAATATAGAATAAATTGTGCTGAATATTATTGTACAGAATATCACATGGTTGCACTTTCGAAATGGACTTCCCAGTAGTACCCCCCCCCCTCCCCCTTACGATAAAGTCAGAGTCAGAACGTGACTATAGAGTCAAATGGATCTATAGATAGAAATTAATCTGATAAGGGGTTACCAAGTGTAAGTAGACACAGGTGTTCATTACATAACAGGGGTTATAGTGTCATAAGGATCTATAAATAGGAATTATACTGATAAGGGTCAACAGGTGCAAGTGGACACAGGTGTTCATTAGATAACAGGGATTAAAATTATGGCATCATATGATAAGGACAACAGGTAATACATAATAGGGGTTAAATATAGGGTCAATAGATAAGTGATCCAGTTTGAACCAGAAAATTATATAACAGAATTAATCACAACATTCATAATTAGAACAGGGGAAAGTCCAATCTGATAACGTCATCAGGTTTAAGTGGATGCAGGTGTTCATTTACATAGCAGGGATTAAATTATGATAAGGGCAATATACATAATAGGGATTAAATATAGATCTAGGTGATCCAATTGATTCAGAAAATTACATAACAGGATAAGTCAACACTGTGTTCAGATAAAATATATAATGCAAAATTACGTAACAGGATAAGTCAACACAGATGTTCAGATAAAATCTATGATGCAAAAGTACATAACAGGATAAGTCAACACAGTTGTGCTGATAATGCAAAATTGCATAACAGGATTATAGTTACCCCACTTTATCTATAAATATAGATATAAGGTCAACAAATCTAGTTTTTGAACCAGAAAATTGCATAACGGGATTAGTCGCTTTATCTATGAATAGATTAGGGAAAGTCCCCAAGGTCAACAAGTGTTGAAAACCAGTTTGAACTAGAAATTTACATAATGGAATTAGTCACCCCACTTTTTCTATAAATAGAATAGGGGATTTTCTGATAAGGGTCTAGTTATACAAAGATGTGGGTGCTGTTGTGCTGTTATGCTGTTATGTATGCTGTTGTGCTGTTCTGTATGCTGTTATGCTGTTCTGTATGCTGTTGTGCTGTTCTGTGTGCTCTTCTGTATGCTGTTATACTGTTCTGTATGGTGTTGTGCTGTTCTGTATGCTGTTATGCTGTTCTGTATGCTGTTGTGCTGTTCTATGTGCTGTCCTGTATGCTGTTTTGCTGTTCTGTATTATGTTATGCTGTTCTGTATGCTGTTACGCTGTTATGCTGTTCTGTTATGCTGTTCTGCTTATGTATGTGGGAACATGATTATGACTTTAGTAAAAAAACTATAAGTAGACATAAAGTAGACACTCAAAACACCCAATTAGAATGGGGAGAAAAAGGAAGCAATGCCCCCTGTGTGGTAAAGGTGGGCTGTTACACCTTTATTCACATCTACGTGATACACATGGTATGAATAGTGAAGAAAGACAACCCTGGTTGAGGCAAGCCAAGGTCAGTAGGTCCCACAACAATGATGAAGTTCAGAGTATGGTTAGAACTCCAAGGTTAAACAGCAATTGCTCTCAAATACAGTCACAGATGGATGCCACAACATACAACAACCATAAGATCACAGATGGCAGCCATGCGGGCATAGGTTGGAGGCCATCCGGGCCACTATTGGGAGCCACGGGCAGATACACCTGAACATGACCGATTAAAGGCAAACATCTTACCTGCGGGCAGAACAAAAGATATGCCACAGATTGTAAATAGGGTTGAGCCACCAATACAGATGGAAGAGAGGACCAAAAGTTATAAGTGGAAGCCCAACACACCTACATACCAACCCTCGGAGACTACGAAGACTCATAGATTTGGTCCGCCTGGATTACGAAGAAAAGAAGATCCAAACACTTTTCAACTCACTCCAAATATGGTGTCCTGCAATTATTGTGGAATTGTATTTGCCGATATCAATGAATTACAACATCACTTGGTTAAGTGGTGTTTTGAGAAACCAGGCAATAAAAGACCCCATGTGGAGGACAGTGATGATGATGATGATGAAAAGCCATCCAAGATAAATTGGGTGAACTGGAGTGATCAAGAGGATGAAGGAAATGAAGACATATTTGGCAGGAAGGAGAGTGGTGGCAAGCAACATGAGGATGGATGGTGATAACTCAGTATTTGAACCCATTGTTCAAAAAGCGTTTGAGGACATGGAAGACGAATACAATGCAAAAGTGAACTCCTCCACAGATGATGGGAAAACACAAGATGACGCACAGGAGCAAGCTATGGAAGATTTGCTTCCAAAATACAACAAAGCACTGAGATCCCATTATGCTAGATGGTGGAGGGTGTTGCATAACCTGGAGAAAAACAAAATACATAATACCATCAAGAGAACCATTGAAGATCTGATGGATGAAGAAGACATGGATTGGCAAGAAGCCATGCAAATGGCTCTCAAGAAAAGAAAATTTTTGTTTCAGAAACTGATCCAAGACTATGAATCAGAAGAAGAATCTGATGAATCGGAGGATGAAGACTAAACATGTTGACCAAAACGTGTTGACCTGGATATTGTGTGTTGACCAAAATGTGTTGACCTGGAAATTGTGTTGACCAAAATGTATTGACTGTATAATATGTTTTACCAAAACATATAAGTAGCATAAAATTGCTTTGAACTGACAGATGAATATCGGACGAATTAAGAAGAATTGCCCTGTTCCAGGGTGTGGGAGACAAGAGTTACTCTACTTGTCGATTCATTTGAAGAAAGTTCATGGCTTCAATCAAAATGATAAAACAAATGGTTAAAACAAGCACAAAAGACAATGCCAAAAGAAACATCGCCAATGAATGCCGAAAAACTGAGAACCATGCTGATGTCACGCGTTCATAATGGGGAACAACAGAGTACATGCCAAGTCATCATGCTCTATATACATCAAGTCATGGAGCAGGAAAAGATTGCATTTCGAGACGCTTTGCAATTTGCCCTCGAGCATAGACGTCCGTGGATATTGAGGTTACTCCAATGTAGTCACATGATGTAGAAAAAAGTATAAGTAGAGGTATACGAGTGGTCACACAAACTACAAGAACTCACTATGGCGTCAGACATTATCAAAAACAAGAAGGATTGGTCCAAGTGGGAGACCTTCTTTGAGGACATGACCCACGGAAAAATACCTTACTCTCCATCAGGATGGTACATCGTGGATGAGAACCCCGAATGGAGCAAGAGAAGAAAGGACCCTAACAAACCCATTATTAATCTGGTCACGCCAGTAGCACAGACGATCGAACAGGCCAAAGCTGATTTGAAAGATGAAGAAAAGAAGAAAGAAAAAATATCACCAAGACCAAAAAAGGGACGACATGCCAGCCTGAAAGCCAAACCGAGCACGACCAGGAAGAAGGAAAGATATGACTTACCAGGATCCCAATATTGGAAATCCACAAGAGGGATTAATATAGGGCTTTGCCCTTCTTCCCAATTGTTTTTCTTTTGGAAATAAAATACGTTTAAACCAATATTGGAAATAAACTATGGACAGCAGACTGACTCCAGTCTTGTTTTGAATACTATAATGGATGGATGACACAATTATCATAGCTGTACAGAGATTCGATGGAAAAAAAATCACGAATAAATGATGTATTGTATGATATGTCAACAAAAATACATTATCTCTGTTATTTATCACATGATGTGTTTGTTCATGCCTAAAAAATCTGAGTATTGTGTGATTTGAATGAAACAAGTTTACCTATTTGTCAGCAAAAATATTTCATTGGTTTTCCCACGTTATTTTTATTTTATTATTTATTAATATTGTATATATTATTGTGTGATACAAATTAATTTTTTTATTTCCATTGTATCATTCTGAATTGTTTTATGTCATTTGAATATATATTATATAATATTTGATCTCGCCTGTACTAACTGGGTTGTAATAGGGTTTCTGAGGCGACCCCCACCGGCCTCCAATGGTAAATGTTGAGACGGCCCCTTGTTTATCACTGCACCTACAGGCGTACGTTATGGTAAACACAGATACTGAGGCGGTTCCTTCACTGAATCAAACACTCAGATAGCAACTAAATTTTACACGTGAATAGTGTCACTAATGGTCAGTCTTCGTTGAAAATTTGGAGCCAATACGTCCATAATTAACTAAGCCCTGCGCGTAAATAGCCAGGTATGTCTTGTGTTTACACCGGGGGGATGGGGGGGGGGGGGCGCAGCACTTCCGGTACAACTGCTCGCTCAGAATTATCACAGGAGAAGTGCAGATATTGAAAATATAAGTTATTGTAAGACGGGTTACTCTTACGACCTGACACTATATACAGTTTTAAAAGTTACACATAAATTTCGTAACAATAGGTAGCGTAGTTTAAAAGCTAGCCTTCGTTTTCCACGGCAATGTCTACATTAGGCACCGACAAGCTGAGCTTGCCCAGCGCCGGCCCTACCAGCGGTATCTTGATGTAGACAATGATATTCGAAGGCCAAAATCTTCATTTTGAGTTGCCCGAGGATAACATAATTTAAGTAGTGTATTGTCCATATTGTTAGCAACCTTTGCTGAAATTGGCAGATAAATACATGCATACTTGACCAAACGCCAGTCGAAAACAGACGGGTGTAACGCTTGGCCCGGGAGTGTGTTTACCTGTATTTTTCCATTCACCTGTATGCTATTCATAACCAGTCGATCGCAGGCTGAACTTCGACGTGTCGGCGATTGTTTTCTTAGTTATTTGTGTAAGGTTGGGTGATACGATCTGAAACATAGTCTTGTTGTGAAAGTAATACATTGATTTGGTATACTTTGGTGATGTATTTCAAACGTTAGACTCGATTTCCCATCGCCGCATTGAAGTAGGCTAACTGTTGCATATGCAAATATGCAAGTTCCGCCCTGTGGCGCCCACTTCAAATTGGCATGAAATTCAATGCTGGGCTTCTTGGAGAACTTAGAATAGGTAGATGTGTTTCTATAATAGTTTTGAATATATTCATATTCATTTCATTTACATTTTGCACATGTGCCCAATTTTCATAAATTAAAATCTTACAACTTTGCTTCATCGCTCAATGGATAGGGCTTCATCATAAACGTATGAATTGGAGTTAGAATGGTATCTTTATCTGTGACAGTTTGGAAGATATGAAGCTTTTAACATTTTAATTGCCCCTAACTTGCATAATTATGAACGACATAATAATTCAATTCCTAGGTGCACAACTCACTGGTAGACGAATCTATCTACCAAATATGGCGATTGCAGGTAGAGCTGTTTCTGAGATTCCGCGTGAACAAATTTGGGTGCCATGAAAAGAAAGAAGTAAAGAATCCGAGGAAAAGCAGTTTGTCTAAGTTGGCACCCAGACATAATGAGGAACTTTGTCTGAAATCATGTGGTAGGTAAAGAATTGTGATTTAACGCCGTCCCCAGCAAAAATTGAGAAAGCACGGAATACGTATAGCATTACCAATACTTACGTACATGTCAAAGTTGTGTTTTGTGCTCCTAATGTTAAAAAAACAGTCTAGGTTGTGTAATGTTCTTTCAATACGAAAACAAAACAATAAGAGTGAGGCGTCACAAAGATGATACAAGACGACCCCCCCCCCCACGATACCACGGTACATTCAAAAACGGGTACAACTTCATAGAACTTGCTCCTGTTAAGTATCAGAAAATTAATGCAGAAGCATTATGCAATATCATTTGCTCAACATTAAACCCATTAAATGTGCAAAATTTAAAATGATATCTGACAAAAAGCCTGATACTAGTTGCGGATAGTAGTTCAGTGTAACTAATGAAAGTGGACGAATGGACGGATAATCTTGAAAATGTAGAGGTGCAAAAACGCCTCGGTCTTTGGCTTTCTTCTGATCTTTCATGTTCAGTCCATTTTAATCACATTATTGCAAGATCCCAAAGACGTGTGGGTGCCCTTAAACGTCTACGGTACATGATGAACAGAAAAGCTCTTGAATCTCTTTAGTTTTCCTTTGTACGTCCTTGCCTCGAGTACGCCAGTGTGGCCTGGGATGGATGCGCAAAACCTGACCGGGACAGACTTGAAACTATTCAGCTTGCTGCAGCCCGGGTGGTGACAAGTGCTTATGCTCACACTAGTCTCCAACATATTTACTCAGAGAATTGCTGGAAAATTACCTGAGCACAGAAGAAAACTATAACTGATAATTGTGTTTTAAATTGTCAATGGAAAAGCCCCAGCATACCTTTCCAGATTACTACCGGGAACTGTTTCAGTACGGACAAAGCAAATAGGAGGCATTGAGTGCCAGAAAACCACATTTTGTAATTCCTTCTTCCGATCAAACATTCGCGAATGGAATTAATAACCCCGATCACTTAGCATAACTAAGGGTATTGACCACTTTAAACAGGAATTAAAAAGGAACGGTCCAAAACGTAACGAATTGTGTTACTTTGGAGATAGAAAAATTGCCATAATCCATTCAAGAATCAGAATGGGCTGTATCCAGCTGAACATAGATCTGTACAAAATTGGCGTTGTAGACTCTCCTTCATGCTCATGTGGAGCTAATCGGGAAACTATCTATCCCTTTTTCTTCGAATGTAATAAGTATGCAATACTACGGAACGAACTGCAATGTAAAATAATAACTCTTGGTAATATTAACTTGAAAACTTAATTTTTCGGAATACAAGGAAGAGGAATTTCAAAAAAGTCAAAATGTGGATTTTATTAGGCCGTCCATAAGTATATTAAACTATCTGGTAGATTTAAAACGTGATTTAAATCTGGTAATCTGTCAACTATTTCTACTTGTATTTATGCTTACACAGCAATCCCTTCCCACTTTTACTCTTTCTATCCGTGGTCCTGTGCATGACCTGTCTGTGTGTTGGTGCTCACAAACGCACTGTAGTCTTGTTATAAATGTACAAGACGCCCTCAAATAGGCTGGTGAGGCCAATTGTTTTTGTCAATAAAATACGTTTAAACCAATGCACGGATGGGGTGGAGTTCGAACAAACCTCCGTTGACAAAAAAAATAAAATAAATAAACAAATCCAGCCTCAATGAGATATGTCAGTCATTTTACTGGACTTCTAGTCGAGTACCGGTGAACTTGAAATGCAAAATGTTATTTTCTAAAGAAACATACACTCAGTCCTGATTTCAGGCTAATCCACTGACCATATTTTTTATTTGTGATTTTCATTGGGAACAAAAGTATATTCCAGATACATGTATAAAATGCTGCACCTTGATTTTATTTGGAATTTCCAGTAGGTTTCCATGCAAAATGGTTCGCATCATGTTTGGCAATGTGGAGCCATTATTTACAATAAGCATGACAATTGTCAAATAGTACTAGATCAAGGCAAAGATTACTGAATTCACTTTTGTTTTCAACAAATCCGTTATTCTCTGCAACTATGTCGTGCGTTGTGTGGTTAATATTCCTGCGTAAAACTGTTACATTGTTGGTCAAAAGTCCTTGTGATTGGACAAATTCTTAGATTCATTTAAAGAAAGTACATTTGATATCATGTATCAACTTGAACCCCTCTGAGAAAATGTTATTTTCTCTTTTTATAATTTTCTTCAGAAATGGACTTTTCGCTTAACCTTAAAATATTATTTTGCCCTATCTCAACATTATGAAATGCCAAGGTTAATACGTTTAGCATGGACTGGTGCTTCACGTAGTTTTGAAGTTTTATCCTGCTATGAGCTATAGAGAAAATTTGGACTTGCAAACTTTGGTGATGGGCTTTTGATGACAGAACTTTAATCTTAATGTAACATTAAAGTCGACCACACTTAACAATAAATATTCTGCCTCTTATATGTAGTCATCTGTAGATCCTGACAATTCTAAAAAAAAAATACATACTTTTATAAGATTTTCTGGACAGTAAATATCTTGTGAACCATCAAAACCAAAGACCTTTGTGGTGACTGAGCTTTCCATCGGCAACCTAAAGCCCGTGTCTTTTGCATAAATATCCTGAAATAAATGGTATATTCATCTAGCAACCGTCTAATTTGAGTTGGATATGGTATTGCTTTTGGACAAAAAGTTGACATAAACACTCGCCAGAACACACATTTTTTTGTTTGTTACTTTCCCAAAAGCTCCTGCTTTCAGAGGGGTCAAGTCCCCCTCCCAAACTTTTCCCGCGTTTTGTCCCTTACGCTCCCTCCCTGATAAATATCTTGCTTAGATCACTTGCATTCAGAACCCCCACATCACAGTTATGAAAAAAAAACCCATAAATATAAAGCACTAACTTGTTTATGATAAAGGCATGGATTGCATTAACTTAATGTGCAATCTGGTACTATAATCCGGTATTTTGTGTGCAATCTCTGTCGGCAACCTGGTCAGACCCGGGTGAAATGCAGTGAAATCCAATAAAATCCGGTAAAATCTGGTGCAGTCTAGTGAAATCCTGTTCTGCCCGACCAATAGATGTCTGATCTCGTCAACATTGACGGCTGGATGGTAATGCCATGCCAACTCCGTGGTGTCACTGAATTAACTGAGACAATGAGTTTTATAGCAAAATATTTTTGGTTATCAATACAATGCTTCTTAATATCAATAGAATCAATCGTAAATGTTGATTGTATGCATGCATACTATAGTCTTGTACGTCAAAGTACCGACAGATGGCGACCAAAACAGGATGTAGTTATTTATGTTTGCAAACATAGCCATGATCAACTAACCCGACCCAGTTAGTCATGGTTAGGAGCCATAACAATGTTCAGATGAGCTTTCAAAGGCATCCGATTATCTCTTTTGATGTTACTTGAAAAATGGTCACTTCCACACAGCAATCGTATATCAGGGCCTGTGAGTTGTGAGTACACCTGGTCATTCAGCCTATACATTATTTAAATGCAGTCAGATCCATACTGATCGGAGGAACCGCAATTGACTTAACAGGTCACCCCCAGTATTAACCGCATTCAAGCGGTGACGGCAGGTCGATACCCGATTCATTTAACTGTAAAGCGAGAACGTGTTGTGTTCTTATTTCAGCTCACACACATTGCAGGTAACCTGAGAAGCAAAGTATTACACGATGACACAAGAAGTTCGCTGTTGTCTAAAAAGTTGCTCCAGACCGTTCCCAGTCATTGCAAGGGCGGATGGCCGTGTAGAAGTGAAGACATTTGCAGTGGACGAGAGAACGCGGGCATCCTTGGCAGTCGCATGGAGTTCTCGAGGAGAGGCAACCTTTCATCACGAATGCTGGACGCATTTGGTGTTGTCAGCCTCGACGAATGTAAAAAATAACGATCCCAGTCACAGGATCGAAAGGCACTACCTCGATGAGCAGGAGAAAAAAATGATCAGCGAGGCGCATGCTACCGCCGAATACCATGACTCGCAGGCAACTGTGGCAAAAGAAGCCGCAAAGATTGCCAAACTCGTTCACCAATCACGGTATTGTATAGCCTTTACGGGTAAGTAGATCCATGGAGCCTCTAGTAGTAGCTCCATGATAGATCTGATTAGAAACAGTGCAGATATTGTTGGGCTTATGCAAAGACTGGGGAGGAGGGGGGGGGGGTGTTAAACTTTAATTTCAGGGAATGGCAAGGCTGTTATTCGTTTTAGGATTTATGCCATTTGATGAAATTTGTTTGACGTGGGCAGATGCCTATATTTTAGTAATTGGGTCAAAAGTGGCTTTGTGTGTGTGTGTTAAAGTTTTTTTTTGATGATAAAGGTGAGTGGTTAACTCCACAAGTTATTGTAAACAAACTAACAACCAAACACAACTGGTTATGTGAGTTCTTACTTATTAAAAAGATCATTGGAAATGCTGTCAAAAATTTTGACACGAAGAAAGCTTGTTATATTAATATTCCACAGATTTTTTGTTCTCTCATGATAATGTTCTTTGTAATATTACAGACAAAAAATCTCGCTATTTTTATAACATATTAGTTCAGAAGAAATTTAAAAAGCCTTCATTTCAACATAAGTGGAAAGTAGAATATGAGTTAGCCAATCTTGAGATTAACTGGACAAATGTATACCAACAGAAAATAATATTTTTTAAAAAATATTGTAAAAAAACTAGCTGAATTTAATTACAAATTATTAAATGGCATGATCCTCAGTGGTAATATATTGTGTAAATGGAACACAAAAATATCTAAGTTCTGTAGCTACTGTGATTATGAAGAATCAACTGAACATCTTTTTTCATGTCAAAGAATACAAAGGGTATGGAGTTTGTTCTCTGAAACACTTTTATTTAATATTGAGTGAAAACATATTGTATATGATCTACCGTGGAGATGATTTAAATGAAAGTCCAGCATTGTAAATTGGATTGAGAACCAGAGTGGTTCGGCCTTCATGTGCACACGGTGTGTGGACTGGTGCTTAAACCATGCGTTATACTTGTACACAATGTATTATAGGTGCCGGTTGGTGATGTCAGTTTAGGTCGCTTTTATGCTATCGGATATAATATTTAGAGGACGATAAAAAAGTTCGTCCGAAAAATTTTATTGCATTCGAATAAAAAAAGGATTCTTCAAGCCCATATTTGAGAAAACAATTCATGTATGTAATACAAATATGCCACAAAATTTATAATAACCCCCATAAGGGTGCATGCACTCTCAAGAGACTCCCTCTTCCAAGGCTGGCCACAAATATATGTGAACCCCATCATGATTCACCTTAGTTCTCGATAGGGCAGACATACGTTTCCTAGCTGCGACGTCCATTGACCAAAAACCGAACCAAAATCGACATGTAATCAATAATATTTTTCATACTGAGATCCAATCTAAACTGATGAAGTAAGTAACAATAATAATATGATATATGATGATGATAATGATTACGATTATGATGATCACATTTACTTATGTAAGCCTACGAACATATGGCTTATAGCTTTATGTGACATAAAGCTTGATTACAAAGACGTAATAGTTCACCCATACATTGAGGTACAATGCTAAACAATATACATGTAAACATGTTATCAATATCACTCCTCCAACCCATTAATGTTTTGTCTCACTCTTTATAGGTGCTGGCATTTCTACAGCAGCTGGTATTGGCGACTTCCGTGGAAAAAGTGGCAAATGGACAGAGAAAGACAGAAAAGACAACTATGGTATATTATAATTTGCGAAGCAGACAATATGAACTGTGAAATACCCAGTCTTTTAGTGGCGAGCAACTTCGTTTATGCTTCCGCCCTGAATGATGCGCTTCGTTGTTTTATATAGTGTTTCATGTATTTTTTATATGTGTCAAAATCGTAAATTATGTTTTGTTTATGAAAGGTAAGTGAAGATACCAGGGACTTTTCGTAAAAATAAAGGGCGATTTTCAATAACATATTTGTATGTTTATTCAAGTCATGTGCCAATAGAATAAAACCGACCAAATCACGTATTACCAACTATTAGTGACAACCGGCGTATTAAATTGTCTTAATATGATAGGAGGTTACTACTTGAATATACCTTCCTCTTAAATTAAGTCATTTTTTAAAACTAAAAGCCTTTAATTTCTTCTGCTTGAAATGATGGAAAATATGATGGAAATCAAAGCTTAGTCTTTTGTTGTGAAATGTAAAACAGCCAAACTAAATTTGAATCACATGCACACACACATACACAACATTGGGAAGTATCCCTCTCCCTTGTAAATGCGCTCTTGTTATATTAACCAGTGTTATGGAAGTAGGTGTAAGATAACTACAAGAGTATATGAGTGCTTTGTTTCTGAACGCACACCCAGACATCGCGTACAATTTATATGTATTTTTGATCAATCATGTATTTTATTTGTACAATTTAAACATTATTAGCTGTATTTCAATCGTCGATTTAAATCAATAGTACGCACTTACAGTTATGTCAATCAGGGTAAATATATTTGTATGTAACGGAAATCAAATAGCTAAGTAAGCTTTTTAATTTCTGCTACACATAAACTATCATTCACATGTCACTAATTTTATTCTCCATTAAGGAAGAGTTTCATATGGATACAAAAAAGTGATGCATTTTTTTTAATCAGGAGACGCAGCAGTGTCGGCCAGAGGCACATTCTGGACGTACGAGCAACTTAGGCCAACATACACGCACGAGGCCATTGCAAAACTGGTGTCACTTGGTCACATTAAGGATGTTATAAGCCAAAACTGTGACGGGCTGCATAGCCTGTCTGGCATACCCCCAGCTCGACTGTGGGAACTTCATGGCAATGTCTTCCACGAGGTATGCGAGGCGTGCGGAGCTCGGTATAACCGTCCGTTTGCCGTTGCGTCCCGGCGAAGTCGAGCGACAGTCCCGCCAGCCTATTGCAACCGATGTGGACATATGCACCGCACTGGAGCACAATGTGAAAGACCGGTAAGAGTAATTAGTACGTCCTGGACGTGCCAGTCATGTGACTCCTGTGTGTTAGTGAATTGTCATGCACGATTCTTGTTCGACAGAACTTGCTGAAGCATTGACTGATTATGGGTCACCAGAGCCAAAATATCACCATCTGAACCTGCTCTCCGAACATGCATTTGTAAAGTAGCCGAGCTCAAGTAAGCAGATGGACAATTTGCAACTCTTGGCGTACAGACTTGGCAGGAAATGTGTCTTTGGTGCCTTCTCACTTGCAGTGTTTGCAGAGTATAGAATAAATAACGACATTATGTGCCAAACGAGGTTCTTAATTTCATCATAAATCTTATAAGCTCTGCTGACTTGTAAGTCAGCTGAGCTTATATGGTGGGTAGGCATTCGTCGAGCGTCCGTCCGTCCGCCCATAGAAGGACAAAGAGAGTGCTTTCGGATAAACAGTGCTGTGAAGTATTGGAAAATTTCCAAGCAAAATTCTGTACTACTCCTATACACAAGGCAAGTAATAACATAGGCTTTGTCTGTAAACTATACACGATCAAATCATCAAAAAAAATGCAATGTGACACATACAGGAAGATTGAAAAAACAAGTAACACTGTGAAAGATCAAGTCAGAGTATGCATAAAGAAAGAATGGAATGTTCCAGATAAAAGAGAGCAACCGATTATGTATGCAATCATAAAAATGCACAAGAATGCAGTTAAATTCATATACATCATAGCAGCAAAATAGTGTGTAGTGAATAAATGTAGCCACAGAACTAACAAACATACTGAAAGTAATTTTAAAAGGCCTGAGAAGCTACTGTGATAAAATACTACTTTATACAGGGGTCAGTTGTATGTGGATTACAGAGAGTACTCAGGATATCTTGAGGGATACAGAATAAATACCAAGAGCAAAGCCACTTCAGTAAACACTGTTTACTCTTTAACCCTTTCGACGAAAATGAATCTTGAGGACCAGAAATACAAACTCAAATGGTTGGTGGATAAAGCGTTTAAGGTTGACAGTACCCAGTGGGTTAGAGTGCAAGTAAAAGACGCCTGGTTTGACAAAAAGAAAAAAACAAGACAGGAAACTTATATTCAAAAGAAGATATCAGATGCATGATTGACCATATGGTCGACAATGCTATCTTCAAACTGTGTCCTATAGCTTACCAAGATGTTATAGGTATACCTATTGGAACAGATCCTGCACCATACATAGTAAACTAGCATTTGTCCCACTAAGAATTTAAATGGACGACAGAACTGACAGCAAGAAATTTGGGATAAGAAGGAGACATTGCAGGCATACAAGACGATTCATCGATGACCTGGCCACGCTTAACAACAACAAACATCTTGAATAATATCTGGAAGAAAATATAGGTATATCTATTGGAACAGATCCTGCACCATACATAGCAAACTAGCATTTGTCCCACTACGAATTTAAATGGACGACAGAACTGACAGCAAGAAATTTGGGATAACAAGGAGACATTGCAGGCATACAAGACGATTCATCGATGACCTGGCTACGCTTAACAACAACAAACATCTTGAATAATATCTGGAAGAAAATATACCCCGAAGAACCTGTCTTAAACAAAGAAAATGGTCAAGACCACGCAGTTACCTTCCTAGATCTGGATATAAAGCTTCAAGGAAATATCTTCTCCGTGACTTTATATAACACAAGATAAGCATTCACCTTTGAAATTGTTTCAAACCGTGACATCAAAGGAAATATCCACGAAACCATGCAGATGGCGTCTGCATAGGACAGGTACTATGAATAGCTAGAAACACTACGAAAATATGAGTTTTCATCGCTAGAGCTGTTGTTTTCCTATAGAAACTAGAAAACAAAGGTACGTAATACAATTCATGTAAGCTGCAAAATTCTTTCAAAAATGTTAAAGGCAACAAGTGTCATCATAAATAAATATTACATTACAGAACGGCTTATTGCAAACACTACATCAACATTCAAGACAAGAACTATATCGACATTTAAGACATTTAACCACATGACAGGACAAGTAGACACTGTTTAACACATTATGGGACAATTAGACACTGTTCAGACTTGCGCAATACTTTCAGGTGTGTGCTTGTAATATTTTAAAGATGTGATTTTTCAAATATTTTTATGCAAAAAGTGTTTTTTCGCAATTTTCGACTTCTCAAAATCTGCCACTCACATTGTGCTGAAACTTGGTGGAAATGTTTCTTGTAGAAGGGCCAACGAAAAATGTTCACGAGATTGCGTTACTTTTAATGCATTTTTTCAATTAGGGTACTTATCAGTTAATGCGTACAGTCCCATTGATTACTATGCAAGTGAATGGGGATTGCAATGGTAACTCACGATTTTGACTTCATTTCCAAAACAACGGTCCACATTTACTTCAAACTTGATGGAGATGTACCTATAGGGGGTCTCTACTAAGTTTGTCTAAATAGTCACGTTCCAGTTATTTTTGGATTTCGCTGTGATTTTTTTGCTCACTTTTTGGTCAAATCTTAAAAAAAAGTCTTCTTCTCCAAAACCACTTGGCCAATTGAGTCAAAATTGCGTAGGATACTGGACGGCATGACAGTGGTAGTTACAAAGTTCATGGGTGACCTTGACCTCAATCTTAAGGTCAGAATGTTACTTAGATGTATTGAACTCTTCAGATAATAACTTGAGAACTATATAGTCTGGACTTTGATGTTTTACGTGGTTAGCATTCTCTTTTAGGGCAACACTCAGACAGTACATCAATGACCTTGACCTCATTTCTGAGATCACAGTGCAACAAACATGAATTGTACTCTTTCACTATAACTTCAGAACTACTTGAACTGGGACCTTGATGTTGCACATGTTAGTGTTCTTCCACAAAGGTCAGACTTACTCAGTATATAGGTGACCTTGATCCTATCCGAAGTTTGCAGAGCCACATTTGTGATTAATCTCTAGGCCAGCTGAACAGGGGCTGTTTATACAGCCCTCTTGTATAAAACTATTAAGATAGAAATGTTGCAAGTAAGTTATAGATATTGAAAGTCCCGGTGTTTTTTGCAATAAATGTATTGAAAACAATCAGAAATGTCAAGTGAATGTTATGTTGGGGGGGGATAAATTGATAATCAGTAATTGTTGCATTGTGTTGTATGTAGTGACTTCTTGTGCTGTCGCTGCACTTTGTCGTTCACATTTAGCAGTTGTTACCTGTAGTGATAAAAGTGTTGGTTATTTAATCATTTTCAATTATTGAAAGACGTAAAAGCACACGTATGGTTTTAATTAAATATATAAATCAACGTCACCATGGAGGAGCCATAGATCAACATACATACATAGTGTCATATTGGTATTCATTTCAGGGATGTTGCGGGTACCTCAAAGAAACTGTCATCAACTTTGGTGATCACTTGGAGAATGAAGTATTGCAAGGAGCAGTTCGGTGTGCCCAACACAGTGATCTTGTTTTTAGTTTGGGAACTACACTCCAGGTGTCACCAGCAAACAGTCTAGTAAAGATGGGAGCTAAACCAACCCGCCTGATAATTTGCAACAGGTAGACAGAGTTCAATTTCGAGCAATACCAGGGGTTATATACAGTCCATGCATAGATCCTGTACATAACGAAGACAGTAGCTTTTCTGTGCAGTTGACCAGCCATGTGGCATTATGAAAAGATATTTTCACCTGTATGCGCTCAACATAGATAATGCTCTATCTGAAACGTCGAAGGAAAATATATGTTTTTGTACAGCAAGAGCAAATTAATAGCAGACAAATCGACCCAGAAGGTCTTTAAAATGCGTGTCATATGATTCTATAAGAAATTAACTATGTGTGAGGTAGTTTTTTCATCACACGGGCGCTTTTGTGTCTAAATGTACGAGTGGTGTGCACACTTACTACAGAATTTTGAACAACGGTTGAATTGATTACATCATTCGTGCTGTAATTTACGTTTAAGTAACAGTTTACCTTTAGTACATTTATATTTTCTGAATTACGCATATGACATATCTTAAGTAAATATTCAGCATTGAGTGTTCGGTGGGGAGCGGATAATATGGGGATTGAATAATTTGCAATTTTTTAGCATAGTGTATTTCAAACAGCGAAAACTGTAAGACGAGAAGCAAATTATGCTTGCTTCTTATCCTTATAAAGATGGATCTAAAATATTTCGACAGCCAAAACAACATATAAACCCGCATACAACCGACCTGCAGACATACAACTTTTCCGCACTTTTTTCAGACAAACAACGCCATGTGATGAGATATGTGGACAGGTCTCTCCCTTCGCAAAAGAGCCACTTGGGTCACGTGTATTTGGGGACTGTGATAATCTGATGGCTCTCGTCATGAGTCACTTGCTGTCCCAGGAAGCCCTTCGGCAGTGGGAATGTGAGCGGGATATGAGGCAAGGAGAATATTTAAAACGAAGACAACCATTCAACACATTCTAGTTCAGAAAGAGGTTGGTGTGACCTGCAATTGCATCGGTAGTTTCAATCTGTGCGATTTATAAGAGAAAAAAATTAAAACAGAGTATGCAGCAAACTTTGATGTTTTACATCATCACAGCAAAATGTGTTACCGGTGACGCATATCGCCCTGTTATGCACATACAAGAGCACTGCCAGGGAATCACACGGACTTGTTACATTCATTTGTATCGACTTGTATGCTGCGAAAGAATCATCCTTTGTAAAGCAGCTAAGTTTGGCTGATCATACATTGTTGCATTTGAAGAACAGAAGGAAGAGTTAATCAAGTATTGATAAGAACGACTGGTAAAACGAGGGGTAAAATCAGTGTCCTTCACAAAGATTACTGTCAATGCAAGATGATTCACAGCGCGGCAAGTTGCTCGAAGATTCATTTCCTGCATATCTGTAGTTTGGTTGCTGTTTAATAATGTGTTTACCCGAAATGTTTCGGGAGGGATTATGACGTCGATCGTTGTAAGATACACAGTTCTGCATGCTATCGTGTCGATGCAGTTACAGCTGATTGTCGACATGTCTAATAGGTCTCCACTTGCAGTTGTGCAGCACAAACTGGCTGGTTGTTTCTGATGCTGCGCAAAGCAGCTTGACGTGGTCATGTGAACCCGGAATGAACGATTGTAAACAAGTTTCCCTCGATTTCCAAATGAACCTGAGGCTAATTAAATTTGTTCGTGTCCAAAATAATCCAACAATATAATTATATACCAGAGGGTGCTTTTTGCGCAGTATTTCAATTGAAGGAATTTGTAAATAACATTACGTATGCTCTTATAATTTCACATTATTCCCAATAATATTGGCATATTCATGTCCCGCTTTTCTGCCTTTAGATTTATGAGACCAGAAAAAAGAAGAAACTGTAAGCCCACGTCATGCCTATTACGGCAAATAAAATAACCAATTTGTGTTCAAGGGACACTGTAATGTACATGTATATTTATGTAACTGCGATGTTAAGATAGATGAAGAAAGTAGTATCATATTTACTTTCATTTATGGGCTGTCACGTTATACCACCCTATAATCGTGTGGTAACTGACAAAGCTGAAGGGTACCTCAGTTAATATATTTTACACATGATACTGACATTGAACTACGTCATGCTTTATGTGTACCTTTTTTAAATTAGCGCGGAGGGCTCGATTTCCCTCATTTTCTTTAGATAATATACTAGCCCAGATGTGAACAAAGAGTACTTTGCAAATTGCATAGTACTTTCTACTCCAAATGTTAATGTTGCTGATGAGAAAATCCGATAATGAGGTCACACTTTTGCAGTTACATGTTTCTGCGAGACGCAGTGACACATGTAGCAACACATAACGCACGTTCTTCACATTGCCAAGGTCAAAAACACGAACTAACCCCTGCGTCTCAAATTACATGCGTGCGCATCAATCTCAAACACCCTGAGCAACGTACTCTATTAGTTTGCGAAAAAGAGTTCTATTCATATGTTCCTTTTTGTTTTAATATTTTTGACATTGTATTATTATGCGCATTGCTTTGTGTCAAGTGTAAGTTTAAGTACATCGCAATTCATATAGTATTTGTCAAACATGCAATTTTTGAGTGTCTCATTGCCTGGGATAGTGAGCTAAAAACCATGCGCCAAGCGGCAAGCTTTTGCAAAATCCCTTAGAAGAATTACTTCATACCAGCTAAATTTACGTCATTTCTTGTTATTGTCATAATTAGATCGCTAGAGAACCGCCAATGACTGTGTTGCATTTGCAAATAGTTCTTGCATGTACCCAAAGTTTAAGGTACACCGGTCAAAACGGACTCAATTGAACGTACCTTGGTCAAAACGTACCCGAAACTTGGGTTAATTTGATTATGTCAGCCTACCTTGTTCTTTTTTATATACGCAAATTGCAAACATTGCCGAAAACCCGTCGCTACGATTCCCATGGATATCCAAATCAAATGCCACCTCTGCGACTGACAATCTCTGTGAGAATTGAATCTCAGGTGGTATGACTAACCCGCAATGCACTGCGCGATCTTTTCACTATGGCGCTCACCGTGCACAGGGTGCTGGGGATTTGTGTCGCATTAGGTTTGTAATGAACGATAATCACTGCACTATTCCCACTTGAATGTGACAAAACTATGTATGCCAAACATACGTGGTCAGTGGAACCAGTCTTAAAAGACCACCCACAGGACCTGACAAAATGCTCCTTTCTGACAGGTGGTTCCTTAAGGCAGGTAAAATTAAACTAAAATATGCAAATGGGGAAGTTGAATTATCCTTTAGCACAGTTTAAAATCTTTTAAAAGAGAAGATACTCACAGCACTGCACATTTTTGTAATTTACATGTGACCTCTAAAGGTCAAAGGTCAAGGTCATTTGTGCGTTTGAAATATTCATCCAGCCATCACTCGGTCAATTTTGATCCAATTTTAATCATGTTGAGCTCAAATTTTATATATTGTAACACTGCACATTTTTGTACTATATATGTGACCTCTAGAGGTCAAAGGTCAAGGTCCTTTTGTCGTTTGAAATTTTCATCTAGCCATAACTCGGCCAATTATCATCCAATTTTGATCATGTTGGACACAAATTGTAGCTACATATGGGCATCTGTCTATGTGGGCAGGCGTGATGTTGCTGATATTTTGGAAATAAAGAATACTTTTTACAGGCAAATTCTAATTTCTTCTGATATCCAGATAGTTTTCATTTACATTTGACCTCTAAAGTTCAAGGTCATTTTGCCTTTTGAATGTTTCATCTAGCCATAATTTGGTCACTTTTCATCCAATTTTATTCATGTTGGACTCAAATTGTAAGTCTTGCAACACTCCATATTTTTGTAATTGTGCATATTTTTCACACAGACAGACAGATTTGCTTTAAAGCAAATATTTCTTTTCTAGTGTATATCTTGCATTCAGTAGCTGTCGCATCGCTTGTGATTTTGGCTGTCTTGGGTAGTGTGCAGCCGGTGGTCATTGGCGTGAGGTCATGATACATTTCAAAAGCGTTCGTGCACAGGAAAACTGCTTGTTTTGACCAGGTGGTCGCTCGACCCAGGGGCCCGTAATTGCAGGTACTACTGTAGTAACAAGCCAGCGACTCTTGGCAGCGCACAGTGTAATGAAACTCACGCTAACTCGAAGACCGTACTTTCAGAGGTTCGGAGTTCCTGCCTTACAAAAATAATGCTAGTGTTGCCAAAGATGGACAAAACAAAAGGGCAAAAGAACTTGGTGCAGTATATATCACATATACAGCCTACGCATACATTGTAAATTACAAATTTAGATGGAATTGAAAATACGAGGGGGGGGGGGAGGAACAGCGTACACATTGAAAGTGAATCACGGGCGCTGTGGCATCAGAATATGATAAAATAGGGCTTTGGTTATACGGTCATTAAGAAAAGAGATCATGTTAAATCATGTGAAACTTTACTGGATAATGTTTTTTGAACGCATGTTGTATTTGTAAAGATTTGTTTGTGTCTTTTGTCACACAAGTAAGTGCCGTATTATTGCAACATGTTTGCGCACACGCTTACATTGGCAAGCGGAATGTGCGGGTGTCTAGAGCGTGCATAACAGAAGCCTTCTTTCCATGATCGGGAACGGACGCATTTTTGAAAGCCATGTGCGTTTATTGTGAAGGAATACTGGAGATATTTAAAAATATTATGTTAATTATATTTCATCAGTGTGATATGAATCTGTTTAACTGTAGCTGCTTACATTGAAAAAAAGGTACTAACAATTGTAACATCACAAACTTTCTTGTACATTAATTGAAGATAGAACATTATAGAGCTTCATTGATTCACTTCTGTTGTTCTGTCTGTGACAATGACTTCAGTTCCTCATCTCGCTAATTGAACGTCCATTGTTGTAGTTCACTGCTCAGTACCATCTCTAGGTCCATATCTTTAAATAACAAAATCAATAATGATAATGATTTATTTATGAAACTACCCCTTTACAACGGGGGTACCGTGAGCAGGGTAGAATCCATGGTACGTCAGACACATTTAAATGAAATAGTTACATATATTCTTCTAAAAATTGCTGACTAAAAACACAGAAGATGTACTTGTGCATATTATGATTGTGAATGCCGCCCAACGACACCGGGCAGTGGGCAGGTTAGCATTCCCCCAGGGAGACTTGTGCATTACCCAGTGAGATAAGGCGGAACAGAAAAATTGGGTTTTAGGACTGTGACAGCCCTCGGCCAAACTGACCTTACATGCACAGGCTGGAGTCGTCCTGTTGGAACTTCAGAGTGATATCAAGGTTAACTTCAAAGCCATCGTCACTGTCGCTGCCATGAACATATCCCCTAACCGATTTTTCCGAAATGTGGTATTTAAAAAAAAAAAAAAAAAAAAGATGGCAGCACCATTATGCAAGAATATATGTGCTCGAGAGTAAGTCCACATACCTTCCTAATAAGTCTGAAAAAGATACCACTTACCGTTTGGAACAAAAAGTCAAAGACAAAAAAAAAAAATCTTTTAAAAGAGAAAATACTCACAGCACCTCATGTTGAACAAATGACGGTCTCAATTCTCCAGAACTGCCCCTAATCAGATTCAGAGCAATTGGCTGGGCGGTTTTGGAGAACTTTTTTTAAAGATTTTGCCAAATAATAAACTATAAAAAATTATAAAAGTTCCAAAATTCACTGAAGGGCGACAATTTGAATAAAAAAAGTTGTTAAAGATCCACCAAAGGTACATCCTCACAAACTTTGAGGTGAATCTTGCCTCATTTATATTTCGAGGATCATGTTAAACCAAACAAAATATTTTAATGATCAGCCTGAAGCACTGAGGTGGGCATGTTTATGCAACAGGCTCTACCTGCATCCTTCAATGAGTACACCCAGAGCTCCATACGAGAGTAAACGCAGTATTTATCATGCGGACGACCGATTATATGTTTGAAGCACCTGACATTTGCTTTCGTTGTCGACTAGTTTGACCGGGAAAGTGTTAAAACTGATCACCACTTGGTATCAGGAGCACAATGACATCATCTGTTGGAAAAAAAATTCAATGCACACATGGCCACGTACATGAAAACAGCTACACATCATGACAATGCAGAGTGCGAGATGTCTCCCCCCCCCCCCTCCCGACAAACTTCCTGATTGAGGGCATTGAAAACATTTCAAAACAAATCATGATATGTTTATACACTCATGAAGTCACTACAGTGATTGTGCTTAACGAAATACTAGAACTGTCAAGACAAATAAAAACCCCGTAGATATTCAGCGACAAACTAGTGTTGCGTATTTCAAGCCCTAGTGCATCACGCATCACCTTGCACGTTAGGGCTGTTCCCAAAAATATCCTGTGGGGGTGGAAGGCACCTTTTTGGAAGCACTCCCACCCCAAGACAAACTTTTCACATGAAGCCTCCATTTACCGGGCATTTTTATTTTCAAACGCCTCTATCCACCGGACGCGTAATTTCCTCTCCCATTATGACCCATCATACAACTCTGCATCTGTCACAATAGAATAGAATCATATTGAACCACTGAATTGCAAGAGTATTCACAACTAGAAAAGCGTCCAAAGGGCACGGATGCCCCAAGCTTCACATATTGATTAATGTTCCTATCAAGTTTAATAGCTGTACTTCAAACATTTTGTGAAGTGGACATGACACAAGTTTGATATGAGCTCGCATTTTACAGAATTGACTTTTCACAAAGTTAATTAATGAAAAATGAACAGAGCTTAAAGACGTTCGGTACACTGGTCAAAAGAATTTAGAAATCTCTGGTTTTTGGTGTGAACCAAGATATTAGCATTTGAAACAAAATGCAAGCCAAAAATTGGCATGCCACGGTGCTACTTTTGTCGCTAGGTGGCGCTACATGTAAGGACTACAGAAATTTGATAGCAAAGATTATATATGTGGGTAAAAGCAAAAAAAAAAAGAAAAAAAAAAAAAAAAAAAAACCAAGGCCATGGGCCTAAAATGTAATCTGTGGTGGCAAACTGACCAGTTGGTCGATTGGTATTTTTGGTAGACACATAATTGTGTGTGCATATGATATGCTTCCACAATATTCTCCATTTTCTAATGTTTTTGGTGTTGTACCTTTCATAATTTGTTGCCAAAGAAGGGAATACAGTGACAGCTGGCTTGAGAGACCAGGCCAAATTGAGATAACTTTTTAGGACCAACATATCAAGATATTTTTCTGAACAGACAGGCCCATGGGCCTAATGCTCAGCCGACAGATGACCAGCAGGTCAGCTGAGCTAAATATCATGAAAAATTCACTGGAGCGTGACGACCCAGGTACACTGCCACCAAGTTTAAGGTGAATCTGACAGACAGTTTCTTCAAAGAAGTCCAAAACGTGAAAAAGCATTAGAATACCCATTGACTTGCATAGTAATCTGACAATAGGAAAGGTGCTTTTACCAATAAGTACCCGAATTGAAAACATCGTTCAAAATCAGGAATCCATAGCAATGCCACCTAGTGAACAACTTTGTTTTACAATTTCACATAGAACATACCCACAAAGTTTCAGCTTAATCTGAGTGACGGTTCTGGAGAAGTAGAAAACAGTGATAACAATAAAAAAAATCATAAAAAAAATAGAAAAAAATGCAGCACCACCTGGTGACCAATTAAAAGCTACGAGTCCCTAGGAGGGTTCCTGTGTGATATCAAAGCAACTGGATGAAAGGGTTTTGGAGAAGATTATTTTAAGATTTGCCCCCCCCCCAAAAAAAAAAAACAAACAAACAAAAAGAATCCAAACAAGCGGGCTGTGTGAACAGCCATGCTCTGCTGACCTAGATATTCATCACACTTGCAGCTCTGTGAACTTGGGAAAGGATCAAGGTCACCCATGTCCTGAGTAAGTCTGACCTTTATAGAAGAACACTAACATGTGCAACATCAAAGTTCAAGCAGTTCTCAAGTTATAATGAAGAGTAAAATTCATGTATGTAGCACAATGACCCCAGAAATGAGGTCAAGGTCATTCATGTACTGTCTAAGCATGACCTTCATACAGAAACATCAACATGTGCTGCATCATGGTACTAACTCAAAACAGATCTCAAGTTATCAAGTAAACAGTAAATTTCGTGTCAGCTGTCCTGTGAATTAGCATTAGAACGCCCATTGACTTACATAGTAATCAATAGGAAAGCTGCATTGACTGGTAAGTACCGTAATTGAAAAAAAAATCCTTAAAAATCGGGAATCCAAAGCAGTGCCACCTTGTAAACAACTTTGTTTGACCTTTCCACAAGAACATATCCATCATATTTCAGCTTAACCTGAGTGACGGTTCTGAGAACAGGTGAAAAATAGCAAAACCAAAAAAATTAGAAAAAATTTGCAGCGCCACCTGGTGAACAAATTGGGAACTAGATGTCCCTGCGAGTGTCTATGTACAATATCAAAGCACTTGTGTGAGCGGTTTCAGAGGAGAAGGGTTTTCAAGGTTTGTCCCAAAAAAGAACAAGAAAATTAATAAAAATCCAAAAATTAATAGAGCATGACCATTTGAACGCACTTGGTAGAGATTCACCAAAGGCACATCCCCACCAAGTTTGAAATAAATCTGGCCAAAATTATTTAAGTTATAACCATTACAAGAAATTCCCATGTTAAACTTTCCTATCAAAACTTTTGTAAAAATTTTTGAAAAAATAATCATTAAAAAATCGAAAAATCATTGGAACAAACCTGGTAGACACCCGACCAAGGTATATCCCCACCAAGTTTGAAGTAAATCTGGATGGCGGTTTTGGAGAAGAAGTTGAAAATGTAAATTGGCAATACAATGCCCATTGACTTACATAGTAAACTATAGGAAAGGTGCATTTACCGAAAAAGAGCCGAATTGAAAAAATTGTTAAACATCAGGAATCCTCAGCAGTCCCAAATAGTGAACAACTTTGTTTGACCCTTCTACAAGTAACATATCCACCATATTTCAGCTTAATTTCAGGGACTGTTCTAGGGAAGAAGTCGAAAATAGCTATGACACAAAAATTCATTAAAAAAATAGAAGAAAAAAATTGCAGCGCCACCTTGTGAACAAATTAAGAACCAGGAGTCCCAGGGAGTGTTCCTGTGTGATACCAAAGCAATTGGGTGAGCCATTTCGGAAAATAATATTTTTGAAGATTTGCCCCCAAAAAGAACAAAAAAATTCATTAAAAAATCCAAAAATCACTGGACCGTGACCATTTGAACAAACTTGGTAAACACTCACCCAAGGCACACACCCCCCCCCCCCCCCCAGTTCCCCAAGTTTGAAGTGGATCTGGCGGTTTCCGATTGGAAGTCGAAAATGTGAATTGTTGACGGACGGGGGACAACGGACAGAGGACCATAAGATAAGATCAACTGACTGACAAGTCAGCAGAGCTAAAAATCACTGGAGCATGACCATTTGAACAAAGTAGGTAGAGACCCATCCAAGGTACATAGCCACCAAGTTTGAAGTGAATCTGGCTGGCCATTTTGGAGAAGAAGTAAAAAAAGGTGAATTGTGAATGGACAGAGAGAAGCCATGGATGACTGAGTCTTCTAATATCTCAACCTGACTGGTAGGTCAGCTGAGCCAAAGAGCGACTGTGAGTCAAAAAGCCATGTTACAGGTGGTAACTTTATTCAGGAACTTCAATACAAGACTGTAACGTTATAAGATATTAGCACTTCTATTCTGCGGAGTCCTGGACAAGCAAATAGCGTTGGTGAGGCCTAAAACAAATGTCGTGTTTCCTTATGCAGCGAAGCACACAAGTAGAGTAGGTAGGCAGGTAGGGATTTTTTTAAAAAAATTATAAACTGTGAATCTCTGAATCACAATGTGATTTGATGTACTTAAGTTGAGTTATCTGACATCAACATTCTATTGAATTCCAAAAATTATTTAATGTTTTTTGACAAATTCTTGAAATTATAAACAAAAATTATTCTTGACAAGCATTACACTGGCGCTGCATCTTTTTGATGATGCAAACAAAATTTCCACGGAGGCAATTAGCTTTCAATCTATTTAAATATATTGCAATTTGTATATTGTATTGGTTGATTCATTTAAAAGTATATGTTCGAGTGTCGGCCTCCCTTGCATTTTAATTAAATAAAACTAAACTTTCACACTTCATATATATTACAGAATCGCTTCAAATATATCTTTGTCTGGCATCCTTTCCTCGTTGGATGAAGTGTGGTGGGTAAAAGACAGTGAAAGATGAAAAATGATACATTTTGGAACTTGTGTTGTGCATGTGAATATGGCAATCTGCCAGAGTAGTAAATGGAGAAGTATGTTAATTTTCTTTACAAATTCATTATAATATCTAAAGCCTGCAGTGCTATAATTCAGCGGTTAATTTCACAATCTTTTGACATGGGGGGTGGAGGGCCTCAAGTGTTCTTATGTACATGTACTTTTTATTTCAATTCCATTAAATTGATTTAATATACTACATCCCAAAGGGAGCCCCATGGCACGCAGAAAATATTGATCGCCTCTCGCTTTGCATCGCATATGCTGGGGCCTCATTTGGGTTGTGGTGAAATTGCAATCGTTTGAACACTCTATCCGTTGCTAGAATACAACAGATTCTGTCATTCTATGCGGACAGTGCTCTGATATGCCTTCTATATTAAACTTTGGCCTTTCTTTCTTGTCTATGCAATCCAAAGAGTTCGACACAACCATCCCCAGATTCGTCCTCGTGCAAACAGATGACCGCACATCTCCATTTGTATACCCGAATGTGTAAACTGGGTTAATTCATTCAGCTTTCAGGGACGTGCAAGCTCGTTTCCCGTTCTGTATTGCGGTAACATGTGCCAAAGTTTTCGAACAAAGTCTGCCTTGAAACTGTAAACTTGGCTAAAAGCAAAGTTACATATATATTTTTTTTCGTATACCACCAAATATTGGTACACAAAGGCCTTGCGGTAATGCTAAAATGCGATTGTTCCCCAAAGTGACACACGACTGAACTTCACACGCAACACCCTACAGGTGATCGCTTGGACGTGCTCCCTCCTCTCCGGTGGCACGGTCGTACTCACACCTAGGTTGGGCAATTACGCACTTCTCTTAGAAGTCGTGTGCAAACACAAATACGAAATAGCCTCTCATAAAAAGCTGTACCCAAAAGTTTAACCAAAAGTCAATATTATTACGCACTTTCTTTCGTTACGGCCGATGTAAACACCAGCGGAACGTCGACCAACACGTGGAGCGATGTGCGCACGCGTGTTATTCTGACTCCATACGCCACGCCCACGGGTTATAGCTTGGTCTTGGGAAAGTTCCTTTGTCTCCGGTGGCAGGGTTGTACTGGCATCAAGGCTGGATAATTACGCACTTATATTAGAACACCTGTGTACACACAGATAAGAAAAAGCCTCTTATTAAAAGATGTACCCCCCAAAATTAACAAACGACCTACAGCTAAACTTTCTTCACGACACAGAAGCGCGTTTTTTCGGGTGAAACGACCCCCTAATGAGCAACAAGTGGATATTTTCAGACTTCTGAGAGCGGCCCTTGACCCATATATCAACTTTGCATCAAGTTTTCAACTAAATTGAATTAATTGAGGACTTCCAAATGATTCTTTTCAAGCTCTTCAGACCCGCAACCTCAACAATTGGGAACCTAAACCTAAAAATTCCCGTTCAGAAACTTGGATATCCCCAATTTTTGTTGGCATTGCCAAGCAACACGTAAACAAAGATGGCCGCCAAAACTGATTGTAATATCTGTGGCCTCGCCACATATAAAAATAAATTAAGGATGCAAAAATATGCATAAAATAACTCAATATGAGTGTATGCAATGTATATCAAGCCTTTTAATAACAAATATGTAGACAAAACATGCTGGAATGTCACTTTAAATTCATCTCGTCTTGCAAAAATGTATAAGTGCTCACATTATTTTTCAAGTTTGAAATAGAAAAAATATTTGCAAATCCCTGAAAAATTGTAGGGGGTTTCCAAAATATGCACTGATTTCATTGATTAACAAAAAAAGATATCATACGGTGCTATTTTTTTCCGCAATTGTACAAAGAATTCATGCATGTTGACTTAATTTGTTCTAAGTTCATAGGTACAAGGTATACAATCATTGTCTAACTTCGATGCCATATCAATATACATGTATGTAGTTTAAATAAACGGCAGTGCGTCGTTAATTTTATATTCCAGTCATAATATATGCTTCCATAGTTTTACTGAGAAGAGGCAAATATTTTAAGATTCTCTCCATAGTGCAATACAGCAATGTGGAAAAAGAGGTAAAAATAAGAATATCAAAATTATAGTTGCCTTAATACATTGTCGAATGGTAACACATGCAGCACATTATCAAATATGCCTGTGCCACCTTTTGACGCTGGGGTATTACTGTGGTCCCCCCTCCGTTGGGACAGCGTTTATCGTACCACATTCACAAGAAATGTAAAGTACACTGGCCAAGCCATATCGTTTTTCTGATTCTGTATTTTTTAGGGCCAATGCTTGTTTTTTTTTTTTACATTCCTTGCATACAAGATTATCGGCTAGTACACTTAATTCCACTTTTCTACGACCTTCGTCCCAGTTATAACTGTCAGTGTTTACATAAGCATGTGGCATTTGGGCGGTGGGCGTGGCACTTTCCACGGTGGCTTGGTCAGCGTTCGCTGATTGTGTATATGCGTTTTGGTCTACCAATGCTGTGTTTCGACGTATTCTGCCTTGTTTTAAAGCATTTAGTCCTTTGTTTTGGCATTTTTTAACAAACCGCCCATTCTCTTTCCTTTTCACTCTTCGTAAACAATCCATATTTCTCGAACGGAACTGTGCAAAATAGGAAAAGCGAACAGCAGCTAGTGCAGGTATCGACAAATACCAGCTCTAACTGTATAGAGGCATTGGACCATGAATGGTTGCGCATATCGCGGTGTACCGAACGTCTTTAATTGACCCATGAGACAAGAAGAAAAAACAGGTGCACGCCTTCATATATTAATTATTCTATCAGGTTTCATAGTTGTATGTAAAAACTTCTTGAGATATGTGCGACACAGCCTTACATCGAGACAATATTTTCATTAAATGATGATTGAATTAACAAGGGATAATTAATCCAAGAGACAAAGGTGCACATCTTGATATGTTTCATAGGTGTACCTCAGATGCGTTTTGAGATGCGTGCGACACAAATCTGATCATTGTAATGCCGGTCGGACAGACAAGGCCAACTCTACATGCCCCCTCCCCTTGTTGGCGGCCTAAAAATGAAATTGCGAATATTGATTATATAATTTTCACCTAACCTGACAAACACGTCGCCAGACAATAAATTAATCATAATGTGTGAGCCCACTGTCAGATTAGTTACACACTATTATTTATCTTTTTAAAAAAAAAAAAAAAAAGTACCTCAATACCACACTCAGCACAATTTCTTTGTATTTTGAAGCCAGTGCACATTGATTTGTAGAACAAAACATGAATAAAAGTTAAGAGCCAATTATGGTTGCTGCTAGGTCAAGTGCTTTGAAAGGCTCACAAGCCAATTATTAGACTTATACTTGCCCTATGCTTGTGGGCATGCTTTTTCCTCTCGAAGACATCATTTTGAGAACTACTATTTCAAGAAATCCGGGATTGCATTCATGGAAAGCACAAACTGAATTACTGTTGTTGTACTTGGAGGCCTGATGTACTCTATAAATCAAGATGTGCTTGACTGCAAGTCTTTTTATTGTTGTCCATTGCGCTACTTTTCCCGTGCAATAAAGCTCGCCAAAATCTGTGTTTGATGCATATGTTCTCTTTTAAATGTCACAAATTGTCTGCGATTTTCACTGAATGTTTTTGATATGGAAAAAGTGGGGAGCCGTCACGCTGTATACCGTGATTTTAGAACAGCCCTCTGTCGCCACGGTACTGTGACAATAGCACCATCCATATCGAGGTAAAAAAACCCTATCAAGAAGGCGGGAGACAAGTCGGAAATCGGGAGAGTTGACAGAAAATTTATTCCCAGATTCTCTCGTTGTGTGCTCCCAATTCATCTGATTCTCCCCCACCACCCACACCCACACCCACCCCAGCACAGTGGCCTCAGTCATGGATTCTGCTAGTCCTGGCTGACGGTAACTGGGGTAAACCGTGGCACACGAGCCATGAGGCCACTAGTATATGACAGAATCAATGGCTTAATGAATACATGTAGCCTTGTAAGCCTTCATTTTGTCAGTAGTTATTGCGAGCATGGTGAGTGCTGTTGGTCAACAACATCAGTCACTCTGTGGCAAAACGTCATTTGACCGTGGAATTCTACCATCATATTCTCTGATCCCCTGGCAAATACGCACACAAATCACGACTACAGTTAAAAACACATCCTTTTATGACAAGTTTATCAAATAATCAGGTCAAACAACACTTATACATCTGTTACACGGATATTCGCTGTCCAGATTTTTCGTGCATGTGAACAGCCTTGCTGCTTCCAGTTTGGGCTACCGAAGCGCCACTAAGTTATAGTTAGACTATTCAAAAGTGTGGTCTAACACACCTCCGAGCGGTAGCGAGGAGGTTGGTTAGACCACACTTTTCAATGGTCTAACTGACTTCTACCATCTGGCCTTGCACTTGGATCACATAGATGGTCACAGCATGACCACATGCTCTACTCAATGTAATGAGTGCAATAAAAACTGATGTGGTGATCAACACTAAACCCAGCCATTTCTATTCAATCTCTCCAATCTTGACCAGGGCAATAAAAACAAATTTTAATTTCCTATGTTTTGCAAAAATAGAATAGCTCTCATTCTGCAGAACATTGTGCAAGCGGCAACAAGCAAACACTGGCAGTCATGGAAGAAAATTATGATCTTGACTCTTTCATGAAAATTCAAACACAGCAGTTGTTATACCAAAGAGATGAAGCACTGGAGGCCAAAAATCCACGATTTAGGGTGCCAGTTACACAAACAAAGCTTCTGCAGTTGAACCAGCTAGATGTGAAAAGTGTAATGGCAAATGAGACCACACGTTCCCTTATAGCGGACATCAGAGGCACCCCTGCCGACAGGCCAGTCTGGTCCCAGGGATGATCAGTTCCCTCCTCAGACAGTCCCACTGGGTCAAGACACCACTGATTGTACCAATGAATGGAAATTACAATGGAAAGGAGTTAACACTGTAATAATAATTGAAGCTGGACGTTGTGTGAAGGTCACCCTTCTGGATTGGTATCCTTTCACACTTACTTCTCCAGGATCAGATACACTTTTATGGGGGGGGGGGGGTAATTTTATGAGGACTCAGCTGTTTAATCTTTGAAAAACTGTACGTTGCAGTAGTGGTTAGACCATAGATTTCTAGCCTTCTGATTGGCCAGTAGTAGGTCAGTATGGTAGAAATACTGCTGCCCAGTCCAACTGCATATGTTGTAATTTAGTGTAATATGGTACCTAAATTTAGTGTTTTACAAGAGATGGGAAGAAGTCGGATTCGACGGAGAAGTCAGAACAGACGGTTGGGGAAAAATTAAAAGTCCTTGAATTTTTTATTATTTATAAACATAACATATTGTAATCTATCGGAAATGGTGAATGAAGATATCTCCACCCATACAAAATATAGTTTTATTCAACCGTTCACCACAAGAACATGTGTGTTTAGTTGAAACCTCCAGGTAGCGGACAAAAAAGTTGTCGTCCACCCCCCCCCCCACCCCCACCCCCCGGATATTTTTAGAATAGCCCTTACACACCTACCATACTCATATTCCTGTCCCCTGAACAAATCTGATAATTACAAATACAGCATATACAGGATCCAAACAAGGATCGTCTCAACGTTATAATAATACGCAAATCATATTTCCCACACTAAATCTAAGTTATAAAATACAAGGAACCGTTTTTTTTAAATACATGTCCGAGCAAATTTAATTGAACTTGATATATGTAAGAGTCTGACAAAGAGAAGTACTAGTATATTTAGATCAAAAACTGAAAATCAGCTATTAGCTGTCAATTGCCATATATATAATACAGCTGTGTTGTTATGTAATCAATTCAATCTACCATGTAGCCATTTGATACACAGGTTAATTAAGTTACAGTTGTGGTGTTATGTGCCAAATAACGGCGATGAAAAAAAAGCAACCTCACTTAACATCAGTCACTGTGCATGCGGCTCAAACCAATACATGCTTCAGACTACACTTTACCAGCCGAACTTAAATTTACTTTCACTCCGTATCATGCCCACAGTTGTATCGAGTATGCGTAAACACTCATATTGTTATTCTGTACTGTTTACTTATCCATTCTTGTGTTGTTTCAGCCATACAGCTCCCATCTAGTAAGCTGCTCCACACTTTTATTCGCCCCGCTCAAAACAAACATCCGTACGTACATTTAACTAAGTCTCCTATCGTGACATCAATTAGTATGTCCCATGTTTCATATGTGAGTATCATTTTGGAAAAGCCGTTTTTCTGACGACCCTACACACAATCAATTTCTTTTGATGTCCGAATACAACAATGCTGTATAGTGCAAGATTTTGTGAAAGTCGCGAAGTACAATATAATCTCGATTATGTCGTGTTGCTGCATCAAGTAAGTCACGATGTGAACGTGGCATAATGTCCTCACCAATTGCCACCAGGCGGAGCTCGGAGAATTCTTGGGACATAACAATAAGCCTCACCTCGCACAGAATTGAGTATATTTTTTCTAAAGAGTTCTTTATGTTGTTAGAGTAGCCTTGTTTGTACTCGTATGTTCGTTCATCGATGTACGCTTGCTCCATGAACACTGCCACGCGTGAATACTGTTCGTGTGTAGCCTCAAATGTTTCATTTAGCTGCAAAGTAAAAAAAAAATGCACAAGTGACGAATTTTAATGGTTACAAATGGTAACACGTTTAGGCTAGAAATAAACTTTCGAACGTTTTAAGAAAAACACTGACAACAGTAAAGCTAATAAAAACACATTTCCTTGACAACATTTTCTACATATCATGTGCATATTGTGCATGTTCATTCCAAAGCGAAGATATCCATCATATTTTCTTGTCGTGTCCCCTCTTTTCAGCCCATAGGCGTTAATAGGATGTATTCATATCGAAATGCGGTCCTACTCTAACACGTATTGAGCAAAAGAGGGAGCCACCTGCATCAGGGGAGATCTATGTATTTAGCATGGTCAAGAGTACTTTCTCAACAAAATGAACAACACAAACACACAATAATATTAAAGAAATGTATTAACATAATTATATTTGAAACATAAAGGATGCCTTAAATAATTAGAGGTGGGCTCTCTTTGGTTGAAAAGGTGTTATTTATGGATGTTTTTATAGTATATACTACAAATCTGCCCTGATCATGGTGGAAGCGTCAGTCTGTTGCCCCGGCAACACAGGAAGTGAGCAGGATCGCAGTTAAATATGAATGACTCCTATTGTTGGACACTGCGTGCCGTATCCTGGCAACGGGAGCCAGCCCAAAACTTCTCGTACATTTGTGTGGTGATCTCCTTGTTACATAGTTGAAGCATGGAAATGATGATGTAAGTCACGGGGATCATATTAAAATATTTGATGCTGTGCATAATTGTATCGCTTTATTTAAGACATTCGAATTATAAGCTTTTTTCCAGTGCCATAAGCATGTATCTGAGACTGACTCCCAGTCTTGACTTGCGTACCAATTGTATTGTTTGGTCCTGTGTGTCATGTACATACGATGTGCGTTTTGATCGTTTGAAGAGCCTCTAGACTAGTCTATGTACTACCTAAGCAATTCAGTCTAAATACACATGTTTAAATCAATATCATCACATACATCTTATACATCAAATCTGCTGTTTTGGACATCGCCAATACGGATTTCTTTTACAGCTTAGTAACGGTGCTCTGGAGAATATATTTTCACAGCTGAACAATCTGCGTGTTCGCCATGAAATTAAGCCCAAGACTGTGTTTTAGTTGACGAATCCGGTGCCAAATATATGCAACTCCTTACATATATACGTAACATAGTATGTATGTATGTATGTATGTATGTATGTATGTATGTATGTATTGTATCACTATTTCTTTCGACAAATAAGTACAGGCTCACCTAGGAAATATTCAAGTGTACAATTAAAGCATTCCATGCAACAGTTTTTAATAAATCATTCAGCCTAACAGACAGACGCACAGATGCCTGTACGGATGGACGGACGATCACAATCAGATTTTATATTCTTTGCTGATTGACAAGTTAGCAGGGCTAAAGAGGTTAACAAATATGACGTAAACAAATATCTTGCATACATTATCACCCGGACTTCGGGCCTGCTCCATAAAGGTCACTCGTTTAAAGGTCACTGATCACTACAAACTTACCTTCTCCCTGTATCGTTCATCGGGGGGCACTGCAGGCACGCTGGGCATGCCTGTTAGGCTAAATCCATCCAGCTGCTTGGGGAACAATGGATCGCCAAACCGCTCCGTTATCTATATATTAATAACACATGCACTTAAAAAAGTAGTTCTAAATTATTTTTCGTAGGCAGTTTTATCAGAATTTAGCTGTTTGGTGTCTCCTAAATGGGTCCCGCAGGGAAAATTGGATGGACCATTAAAAAGTTGTCAATGTGATATCCAGTAACTATATGACTAATTGTCTTTAGTCATCGACGTCTGCGAAAGAAATGTACTTATACCCATGTGTTGAGGTGCCCAAATGAAAACACTGAAGTGTTTATATGTCATGGCCAATTCTACCTTTAAATTTGTCGCAAAGACTCTCGTTCAAGTACCAGCATGCCTAGTTTAAATTTGGCGGCTTAACAAAAATAAATGTTGGTTACCGGCTTTCCTCGGCCCACTAAGGGCTCGCTCAAATTCTGATGCTCTTTACGTTGGTCAATAATTCAAATATCTTGATAAATTATCTTTATTACAGAGAGGGCAGCTGTGACAAACAAATAGCTTATTCGTCTGTCAGTTAAAGACCCATAGTTTATTCGATTACGCTTTTTATGATGACTTATTATGTTCAGGTTGATTTCAGTTAATGTAGCACGTGATCGGAAATTCCATGACCCAAATATCCCAGTTTTGGTAGGATCCAACGAATTTGATGTTTTGCTACAGATATGATCAATTAATGTGAAATTGTGTTAGTTGAAATCACATGACTCGCCAGAACAATAGAGACTGCCCTCAGGTACAATGATTCGATTGTCCATATCCAGTTTTCAGCTCGAAAAACTTTAATAAATGTCATAAATACGACAAAATGCCGATTACGCATTCTTCATATAATACAAGCCCCTACGAATGAAAGTTATTTACCTACAATAGTATTAGACAAGATACATACACATTCTTTTCAAGGATTTACAAAATATGCCAGAGAATGTACAGTCAATAAATATGATGCATTCTGTAATATAGCAAACTGTTACAGTTATAATGTGAGAAACTAACTAAAGTGTTTGTTAATTACGTGTCATTCATCGTTCAGAAAGCTCACGTTTCTTTTTAGTGCTCAGTACTCTCTGATATATTGTACGTGATTACAGATTTTTATGCAAACAAATTTTACAATCAAGCAGCCCACATGACAGCGGCTCCTGGTAGACTTCGTGTTGGTCTCCCTGGACTGTAATATTACATTTTTTCCCCCGATATATATGTATGTACTTTGTAAACTTACATATGTACACGTACAATGTAATATCTGGGCCGACTAAAGTTTGCATTCATTCATGGTAGGCTACAAATTGTGTCTGACATCCTTTGCATGTAAACACACACACTTACACACAAACATACATACATACATACATACATACATACATACATACATACATACATACATGCATACACACACACGTACATGCATACATACGTATATACATACATACATATAATGCCACAGCTCATGAAAGGTTTACAGCGACCAGTCTGAAGAGAATATATGTAAAGCCTATAACTATTAAGTTTGCAGTCACAGAATACCACTTCGGAATCAGAATGACGTCTGAATAAATCATGTTATCATGCGAAACACGTTGTGCCACTGAGATTCAGTCCTTGTAAATAAATTACCCATTGGAATGAATTGAGGAATTGCTGAACACCCGTGGGTTATTAATATAGCTGTTCATCCACAAGTGTCTCCTTTGTTTGAGAGCATTTGAAATTTATTTGTCCAAGAAACACAATGAATTAGTAACTTTTCCTTAAATCATGCTTCATGCCGTCTAGCATTGTAACTCATACCATGTAAATGTAGCATCATAATGCATGCCGTATTTCGGTAGGCTTTTGAAAAGTGTAATGGGTCCAAAACACATATACGTCAAAAAAAGTTTTATCAAATTATTTGCTCGCAAAATATGAGAACCCTATCTGTCGGTGACTTGATTTATTACCAAATCTCTGAATTCTCCGTGCCACACATTTCTAATTACGCCTGAATCATAATTCTGCTAAATAATAGGAGATGGAAGTCTCGGAACAAATACATCATAATGGCCTGTTATATGTGACTTGTCCGTCATATAACATGCTAACCAGTACAGTGTCTGACTTAGGTCACGTAACAGGGCACGCACCAAGCAGGGGGTAAACAGGGTTCCTATGCACAGTTTATGGATTAAGTTCAAGCACTTTAACCATGCACAACTAACTAAAATAAGAAGTTTCCTCTCAGAAGTGTAATCTTTCATGACCAACGTCAGTAGTTACTTCACAGGTTACAGCAAAAAACTTGATTAATATCACGAAAAATGCCCCCCTCCCCCTTACACACACAACGCCATCCATAAGTTGCACACTGATTTGCTCATTAAGGGATCTACCATTAACACATCCTTCCGGACATCTGGCATGTACCGAGAGTTCCTGGTGACTAACACTTATCATAAATGGCAAATGTTATACACAAAGCGTCATTTTTAAGGAATTATGAGACCCCATTTTAAACTTTTGTAATTGCCTTAATTAATCAAGTTATATTGCATGTGATTGATGCTCCTTAAACTGGCATGTTATCCTAATCCCATTTCTATTCATTGGAACAGAACTCACTCAATTCAGCAAATCCCCCTCCACCGCCACCACAACCCCACCCCACCCCACCCCACCCCACCCCACCCCACCCTCAAACAAACAAACAAACAAACAAACAAAACGACAAAAAAAAACCAACAAAAAAAAACAAAAACAAAAACAAAAAAAACAAACCAGAAACGAAACAAAAATAAAACAAATTAACGAACAAGCTTCCTGCAAGTCATTCTGAGTGCACAACACTTTGACCTTTTCGGAAGATATGAGTTTGTACCTACATATCTCTTCATTAGGTTGTACGTTTCCGATGATAGCTCTCTGGTTTTGTTGCCAATTATCGCGGAAGTTTGGAATGCGGTGTGGTTGTGGTTGGATGTCAGGTTATGTTTGCCTTCACAAGGCCTTGTCCACCGTGGTGCAGCCGGCTCTATTCCACCATATGGTGCTGTGCTAACGTCAACCAACAGGCACATCAATGGAAGGGCCCAACATAGTGTACTTTCAAGTGTATCTGCACGAGGTCAACAGAAGCAATCGCCAGATTAGTATAAACGTTGACGTCAAAGCCATACAAAGCGGATCCACCACTATATATATATATATATATATATATATATATATATATATATATATATATATATATATATATATATATATATATATATATGCACTTTTAAATCCCCAATACTTTTTAACTTCGATACGGCCGAACGCAGTGGGAGGTGTCACTTTACGTAGCTGCGACTTAATATTACGTTTTGAAAAGTGATTTCTTTGGTATAATCTTATGTATCACGTCAAACAAGCTGTTTTCCATGTTACAGTAATCCATATCAAATAAGTGATAAAACTTTCAACAGATTTCATAAAGAAAGGAAATGTACTGCACAAAACCATGTTTTTATTAAGCCTAAGACAAAAAGTGTTAAGCTGGAAGAGTATACAAAATTGCGTATAACATACGGTTCTGATAAAAAAAGAAAAAAAAACGCTCACATTCGAAAATTCCAACCCAAACAACGGAAGCAAACTTAAATGCAGCAAACTGCAGAGACTCAAGAAATATTAAAACATCAACATTCAGCTTCGAACACCAATGTGACTTGACAAAATCCATTCCTAACTTGAGACAGACAGTCATCCATAAAAGGCAACCGATAGTTTTAAACCCGTCCTCTCAACTTTTGAAATATAATATTCTTCACTAACCACAAACTTTAGTTTTCTCCAGAACATAAAGGCCCAACCACTCAAACCCAAAAAATTATCACTAGTGCCAAAGATAAAAAGAGACATGGAAAGTCTGACCTGTTAGTCAACTGAGCTGACGGCAAAAGAATAAAGTAGACCTTCGTCGCTTTTGTGACATTCGTGAATTTGGAATATTACAACGAGGATCTGCCTCCATTAAAACTTTGTGTCGGGGAACACAGCCCACAGCACGACATAGCCCATAAAGTATTTATCAAATAGATCACATAAAAAATTACCAAAATTCATAAATTCCAAACAAACAATGACATAAAAGTCAAATACAGCAAACTGCAGATATATAGGACTAAAAAAATATCAACATCCAGTTTTCAGTACCAATGCAGAGAAACAAATTCGTCCCTGACTTGAGACAAGCAGTCATTCATAAAATGCACGCTATTTATTCATATTATATCAAGATCCCTGTTGACACGGAAATAACCATAACACAGTAATTTTAAAGGTACTAAAAGATGATTTGAAGACATCATAGTTCCAATGCAGTTAACTTTCGCAGTGTGAATCATGGTTCCAATGCAGTTCACTTTCGCAGTATTCACACTAAGTCGTACCCTCGAATAGTTTACACAAATACATACACACGTACGCAACCCTTTGACTCCAAAATTGTGAATTGATTTGTATAATAGGTGAAAGGCACTGGAATAAATACATACATTCACAAAATCTTCTTGTATAAGTAATAAGACAGACCCAGTTTGGGGTTGTTGCATTTGCGAAGCAAGTGCAACAACCGCAACTGAAGAAGTTGTTTGAAATATGCGCTTTTACCCTATGGAAAAGAGGTAGATAAGGGAATTCTGGTGCAACCTCCTAAAAGCGTGATAATCACCACCCATTGTTAAAAGTACTTACTTGAAAACATTTTATCCAGTAGATCCAAAGTGATCAGATAGAAAAAAAGACCACCAAGTTTCCCCTTTCCTGCAGATGTCCTTTGGCATAAAATATTCACGGATACGCAATTCTTATTTGAGTGGGTTACGGCGTCCCAGCAGCCTTGGTTGCTGGTGTGCACATTGTCTTTTTATTCGCTTCCCATAGAGTATTTGTGACGTCACTGTACCAAAAATTGCTCAAATTAAAGATCCAATTGAGGTGCAACAAACATACAGCCAATAGGAAAAGCAACGCACATGACGGTAATGGAGGAAGCTGACACAGTCTATTTTCGTTTCCAAGTTTTAATTGCAATATTTCCAATAAAGAATATCCGTCTGTCCAACAATTAATTGGTCATATAACCCGTTATTCAAACAAATACATCTATCAATTCATGGTTTTGTATCCTGTTCAATATTCCTATAATTATCACCACCGAACACTAAATCTCAGCCGACAAAGCTACAGACCGTGCGGCAAATATGTTGTTGACCACTGTATAAACATTTAGCCGCAAAAGTACTTCGTGCCTCTCTTTAAATACCATAAATGTATATGCATGTTTAAGGCCCCTCATAGAGGGAAGGTTTGAAGAGGATATTCTGTTCATTTTTCACAGATAAACAGTCACTTGTGCCATCTACCACTTTTTAGAAGTTCTTGGGTCGGTTTGTTCCGTATAAGAATTAATTGTCCAGGTTAAGTCATTTTCAAGCATGTCGTTACGGGTTCAGGAAACGATGGTGTAGATTTATCGGCCTACGCCTCCTGACTTTTAGGATGATGTGTCCAATATTGTCACAGCGAAGGACCAACATGCATAGCCTCAGCAATTTTTGAAGTGGTGAGTCACGTTTCAAAATCAACTTTCTCATGAAAGCGCCATTGAAACTTTCACAACGCTGCAAAATTTTGGAAAACATTTGACATTTCGAAAGGTCTCCGTCATATAATTTATGTGTTTCCTGAACAGAACACATGTGATGATTTCATTCTGTTTCTAATTTTCCGGAACTTCCCAAATCCCTTTTTTGTGAACTAAAACTATAATGTACTGAACCCTTAACATGCATGTTACATTTATTTTTTAATCAGTTAAGTAACTATCACGTGACATAGCAAAATGATGTAAATATTAAAGCTAAATAAGATATTGTATTTGTGTCTTTTTGTCCAAAACCACTTCCTGGTAGTCATTACCCTATTCGACAGTCCGAACTCTTTACTCTCCATAAGCTAACCTGTTCCTGTCTAACTTATATACACAGAAGTTCTATTGTCCACATTGCTCACGGGTGCACGGTTGGCTGAGCGGTAAGACGCTCGCCTCTCACCTCTGCGACCCGGGTGCGCTTCTCGTCCTGGGCACCGTGCACGATGGGCTTCTACGAGTTCTTCGGTTTCCTTCAGGTGTTTGTGAACTTTTGACATAGGCTGTATTAAACTTCGTAAACCAATCGACGCTTTTATTGCACTTTCTTTATTCATTAGTAGGACACCAGCCAGATGTAAGTTTTAGTAGAATATGTATTATTAAACTTGTCAATTATTTTGCGTTTGAGGTACATCATTTTTTTCAGCACATGGAGTACCTTTCCTGTCCCCGAAAAAATGTCACAACAAAAATACGCAATTTGTTGCATGATGTTCTATTGAGAGGCGTGTGATCGAAGCATGGCAATGAATTTACGCGGGAATGTTTCCAATTTCTCATGCGCCCTTCCTGTTCCACTTGACCTTTTAATTTTCGCGTCTTCTTGTTGCCAGATACTGTCTCAACTGTGCAATTTAACCTTACACAATACACGCTCAAAATCAATGAAAATGCGCATATTATTTGTTTAGTGTCCATAACATGGCCATACTTTCTTCACATAAGGCACCAAAGACTGGCTTACATCAGATATGTAGTATCCAAGTTTTCTTTATGTTGTGGTTTCGCATACCTACATTACAATCACGTGAAAGTTAGCCGGTATTTCTGTTTTATCTGAGAGATGATCTTGGTAGAGGAAGACATATGTTCTGTCTTGTCAACATTATCTATGTCATGTCTCCGTGCTTGCATGAGGAGTATGCCGTGCGTCAATATGAATTAATGATACTTGATGCATTTTCTATTATCATGAAATTTTACGGGCTGTGTAAACAGGCCGAAACATAAAACATAATGTCCATACGCAATGCAGGCTAAGGTGTATATAATTAACATTTTATTACTATACAATATAAGTCTGCGCTCTTTGACTATAGACGCTCCATATCTGTGAAAGCTGCTGGGTACTTTCCCCTTCACATGTAGTCGTAATTATGAGCCTACGATCCACATTGATATATTTAGTAGTAACCATGAGCCTACTATCCACTACCATTAATAACAAGACAAAAGTCAATGAGTCAGCTAGACTTTTTAAGGTAACACAAGGTCAAATTTACAACTCGAAAAGAAATCCCACAAACACTTTGCTATTAATGACTGTTGGCGTAGCATCCACCACTAGCGCAAAAACCCCGATCATGAATTTTACTTATTCCTTCACATGCATTTCCTGTCACAGAATGCATAATTTTTTCATCGTTTTACTATTCACAAATTTGGTGAAGGTCAACCTGAAGAACATACGTTTTAACAATGTATCCCGTAGCAGTTTTGACATTGTAATACATGCACTGTACTGCTATTAAATCATTAAGGTACGTGTCTTTTGCAGTTTTACATTACACCCGTATACATGTACCTTACGACCACTGCCAATTTTCGATCATTTTCAATAGGAAATATGGTTGCAGGTTTTAGGTAGCACTAAACATGAATTTTCTAAGTTGATATCATGGTATCTTGATGGAAAATGGTGTTTAAGTATGTCAGATTGAACAGCATGAATTTGGTATGTGACGATTTTCAGAAGTGGGAGACTTTGAAAGCAGTGATCCATGTAACGCTTGTCCACTTGTCTCAGACAAGTGAATATATCTGTCATTTTTGGTTTTGGACTTGTCCAAATATCTAGTGACCAAGTCCAAACAAATCACCATGTATGCCAAATTTACGGCCTTGCAGATAAGTGGAACTTTTTCCTGATTTCTTATACTGGAATGCACAGCGTGTTGGAACCATGTGGCCTTGCCGTTTGGCGTTGCACATAAAATTTGGCTCTGGCTTAAAAAAGCGTCACAAGCTTATGACCTAAAACAGCGAGCTTATATTGCTTTAACTAACATTTGCATGTAAGGTTTCTCCAATGTATAGTTGATTATAGGTGTCAAATCATTAGATGACGAAATGATCTCGATCTGTAACCTTTAGTGACCATATTCAATTTAAATACGTGAAGTGCAAAACTCTTCCATGTAAGCCCACATCATCAAACCAAGTAAACACTGTTAAATTTTTTACTACAAACACTTGAGTGGCCTGGGCGTATTGATTCTAAACCTGTTGCCTAAGCTACAGATAGACAACCGAGTTCTTTTTGGACAAAGTCAAGAGAAATACATTGAAACTTGAATTTTTTGTCTGTACGCTTTCCTATTTGAAACGAAATTTATTTGAGAAGATTGAGGGAGCGATTTTGAGAGTTTGGTACAGACTGAAGCGAAACAATTTTGTTTGTTAGTTTATTTATTTATTTATTTATTGATTTATTTTATTTTTTATTTTTTATTTATTTTTTTTTTTTGGTAACTGTTTTGTTTTCCTTCATTTTTGTTTTGCTGTGTGCTTAAGATTGTAATGCTCACAGGTTAAAGTAATATATTCATCTGTGACCGAGGGTATTCCCCCCTTTTAGTTCAATTGATTTGTATGGAGCATGGTGGTCAGTTGGCATCATCAACGTCACTAAAAATGTCGATACATGACCACAGGGATTATCTCACATCCTTTAGATACAAGTGTTTTGAATGATCGAGTGTGAATCGTTCTGGGTTCATATTTTTTTTGTGTGTTTGACGTACACAGAACACATGTTTATGGCCACTGAAACCACAAGATCTACCATCCTGCCCCGCAACATGTTCATATCTGTTATAGCAGATAGGATCAATTCAGGTACTGGTAGAATCAGGAACTCGAATAGACCCATCTATGACTAGTTTCAATTGAAATACATTGCATAACTGAACGTATTTTTTGACCAGACCAGATTTACACCTTGGTAGCAGATCCAAATAAAATCACTGATGTATACATTTCCTGATCAGTTTCCGCAGGATAGGTGATATTGGTTTCCATACGATGCAAATGGTCAATGTACGACGAAGGTGGTCTGTAAAAGGTGTCAGTAAGTGTAGTTTTAGGTAACGCCACTTTTACCCGTAAACATTCAATATTATCCTGTTCAAATCTGTCGAGGCAGCAAGAGGTTAGACATTTTGAGACATAAATAGCAGCCCCCCACCCAATTTCCATCTCTATTTCTCGCAAAAGATTCAAAGCCCTCTTACTAAAGTTGTTCCAGGGGCACAATGTCGCCTAGTTTAGTCGCTGTAAATGCCAAATATCTGGGAGCTATGGTTAAATTGCAAGTCTGATATCCTCTATTTTCTACGTCCGTCCGTTCATATTTGAATAAACCATCTTTAGTTCACTTGTGTTATAGTTATGAATAGTCCAATTTTAGACATGTCAATATCATTTTCCGTGGTAGGGATAACATTAATTTCTCTTCGTTGCATTATGATTTCCGAAATAAGCATACAAATGATGACTTCACAAGAAAATGTCTGAAAAAGGCACATTGTCTTTTTTTAACGTATGCCTGTGTGTGGCAAGCTAGGACCGCAAGAATACATTTCTCATTTAAAACAGAATAATTATACATAAAACAAACACACAAGTAAAACAAAGGTGATTTATTTCTCATGTATAATAGAATATCATATATAAAACATACAATAGAAAAATAATAAAACAAAACAGATACATTTCTCATTTGAAACAGAATGATTATGAATAAAACAGGCGAAAAAATAAAACAAAACAGATATATCTCATTTTAAACAGAAAAATTATGAATAAGACAGACATTAAAAATACCACAAAACAGATATTTGTGGTTTAAAACAGAAAAATTATAAATAGAATGGACAAAAAAATAAAACAAAACAGATATTTTACACTTAAATCCCAATAATTATAGATAAAATAGACAAGAAATTAAATAAAACAATGAATTCTCATTTTCAACCAGAATAATTATAAATGAAACAGACAAAAATCAAAATAAAACAAGATAATTTTGAGTAAAACATACAACAAAAGAGAAGAGGTGTTGCTGCTAAATGAAACAGACCATCGTCAAATAAAACAGATCATTTCGAAAAAATCTACAAGCAGGCAAAATCAAATTAAGTTAGCTGATGTGTGGGCGGTAGAAGGGTGTTAAAGCTGGAACAGGACAGTCTCAAACATAACCGAACACAATTATTGCCCTGTTCCCATTTATGAAAAATCTACAATTCAATTTAGTACCATTGTAAACCTGCAAGAAAGAACACTTTCACAGATGCAGTTGAGGACACAAATATTTGCGGTCTGAATTCGAATACCTTTTTCTACCTCTCAATGTAATCACAATCATGCCTTCTATTCTAAACCCGCGTTTGTTGTCACCATAAATTGTACAAAATCCCTATTTGTGTGGAATTTTCGCAAACACACGTTTTGATTAATCCTTTAACTTCTATCAGTTAAAATTTTTGTCTTTCTTTTCTATAGAATTAAATAAAATACCAGTTATATTTAATAATGTACCAGTTTTAGACCCGCCCAGAGACAGTTGGGCGGTATGTGAGTGGGAAAAAGTTGCGCCTCAAAGTGTCGTCAATGCGCATGAACTGATCAATGAACAGCTTGCTCAAATCTGTGCACGTTTGCTGAAAGGTGACGACACAGGTGGGTAACGTTTTATCAACACACAAACTAATGTCGTTTGAACGTATAAATTAATACTTAAATAATATCAAGAAAAGGATGTACCGAATACATACAAATAATAGTGGTTTCGAACATTATACAAATTTGGCTATTATTTAGGTGAACAATTATAAACCAGAATGTATTTCGTTTTTACGACATAATTTGTCTCCCCAGTCATTAGCCAAGTGGGTAGTCTTGGAGGCCACATTATTCTTTTGCTGAAGATTCATGCATGGACAATCTTTCTATCTTGTGAGTTCAGGGAAAAAGTAACTTTACAATTTGTTATTCATTAGGACACAGCAATTTTTGTGTTGGGTTGAGATTCTCTTCAGCGTATTCATTAAGCTGGGTTTCCATGTGCACGTATTGCGCATTGCGTACAACGTATTAGAGATCTTACAAAATCTCGACAAAGTCAGTCGATCGATCAATATAGGTAGAACTTTTATGCAAATGAAGGGAGAATTTGTTAGTTGTACTGTGAGTAAATATGAACATGTGCCAGGAAAATACATCGATATCAAATGTGTTAGGTTATGGATGTATTTGGGCATAAATGGTATATAGGACACTATCTATTTGTTTCATATGAAGTGATAATTCCCGTACGATTTCATGACAAGAAAACATGCCGTATGGCGAGTGATGCAGAACATGACGGGTCGCACAAGCGCAACGACGTCCTTGCATAGACGACTTCCAATCGGGTATGGGAGACAGAAATTAAGCTAGCCTAAACCCCGGACCTATGAAAATGAAATGTCCATAAAGATAATACGGTTTTCGTAAAACAAAACCACAGACACAGGCCGGCAATCTTGACAGATTTTGAACAACTGACCATGTGCACCGTAGTCATAAAAGTCTTCAGTCAACAGCGTCGACTGCCGAGGTCCCGTAGCCTGATTGACCACAGGGAAATGACGACTAGCCAAAGCCAGTCGACGACTGAAGTCAGTCAGGTTACCCGACCTCGCAAGTCGCCGCTGTACATGATCCGTGAAGTCTTTTATGGCAACAGTGTACGTTGTCAGTAATTCATAGCAGGGACTTACATATACTGTCAGAAAATAAAAGGTAAACAGAAATACCATGTTAAGCAAATGCCAGTGTTTATTTTTTATTTTCTGACAGTATAGTATGTAAATCCCTGTCCAAAGGTAGATAACAGTAGAAAAAAACTCATATCAAATGTGTGATCCGACATGATTAGATGTTCTATGAAAATAAATATACATAACTGCATGATTAGGATTTTTGTATTACCTGTGAAGGTATTCACTTCGTTTGTCACGAAAAAAAAATCTTAATGTATACATGTCAAAAAAGGATACCATTTCCCTTTATGGTCTAATGAAATCAACGAACTTGAACAAAAATATAACAAGGTACTCGAGATGACACTTATATCGGTGGATAACTCGGTAATGCGACATCCACATTTTTTCAACACTGACGAATGTTTATGCAAAATTGTATTCAGCCCCCCCCCCCAAAAAAAAATTGCCTTTAAATTAATAATGTCTAACTATACCATTAAAAGATTAACTATTGTGAAACATGTCGAGCCTCCGCTGCGCAAGTCCAGCGCACAACTCGACGATCCTTGCAACATCCGCCCTGCGATGTCTATGAACATGTAGTCCAGCTGCGGGATGCAAGGACACAGCCAGAGAGAGACGGGGAGACAGACCGTGAAGTCACAGCCCCAGGCCGGACGATGGAGGAGCAGGAGGCGGCGATGGTGACCAAACACCACCTCGTCCTTCCCGTAAGCGCATGCGATCCCTCCACAGAAAAATGAAAAACTCATGAACACTCTACTGAGCAAAATGGTTTAAAAAAATGGAACGCATGTTTTCTTCCAGTGAGGAAGACTAGGACTATTAAACAATGCGGGCCTTCAATGTGTTCTTTAAAATCTGTACCACCTTATTGATTTGTTTCCCAAAATATACAAAATGGGAGAAAAACTTTCGTGTCAGTGTTCACCTAGTGAAAAAGGTGTAAGGTAACACCAGATCAGACCCACAAAGCCCAAATGCACCGGCGATAGTGGGTCAGCATTATGTCATTTCATTCTCTCGAAATAATCATGGCTCCCTCAAATGCGAAATGCAGTCGTCGGTATACTGACTTGTCGAGATTTTGTAAGATCTCTATTGTGTAGCTGGGGTGCGTATTGCGTACTGCGTATACCATTTTCCATGTATCCGCGAACCAGGCGTTTTCTGTACGTATACAATGTTTACTTTAGGTCTTGGACCAGTAAATCAAACCTAATAGAGTTACATGTTAAATTGGCTATATTCATCAGATTGTCACGGACATTTAAAAGTTTCGTTGACACTATACCTGTTATTTTTCTGAAAGTTTACTTCAATGACATTTACATTATCAATAGAAAATGGGGTCTCATCCAATTAACTTTTTTTTTGCTACTCGTGCATTTGTTTATGCTTACCTCCATAGTTACAGTTCCGAGGCAAATCTCAGTGAAATAATGACCCAATAAGATTTCTGGTTCAAGGGTTAATGCTTGAAGTGACACCCTTCCCAAACCCACAAATAATCAAACATATTTGTCCCTTTGATATGACAAGAAAAGCATAAGAATTTATCTGCTCTCTTATTTTTAATAGCCTGTCACCTGAGGCGCCTGTATTCATAACGTGACTAAAAGTTCTGACTAACTTGCACGGTCATGCGCATTTACTGGCCCAAGACCTTTAGTAGGATTTGGCGCCATTTTTTGGAATTCCACCTCTGGTGAGTACGTGTTGCCGAGATCTCACTTATGTTCAATGAAATTTGTACATTTGTATCGAAAATCAGTAAAGCTGTCATGTCTACAAAACACACATTTACAGCAGAGTCAGAAGCCATAGAAATAAACATAACAATTCATTCGCCTGCATGTGTATACCATACGTGTATAGCTTAGCAAGGCTGTTCGCGCCTTTACACTCAGCATTCCTTGGGAAACCCCATACTTAATTGCTTCTGGTATGCGGAATCCCCACCACGTGGTGGGAAAACCCGCAAACATAGAGGGTATGTTACGCGGTCTAACCTGCGTGATGCGTACACATCGCTGCACAGAGCGATTGAAACGCATAGGCAACACGCAGTACGCACTACGCATACATGGAAATGGGGTAGTTAATTTTAAGTCAATCAATTATTACGCACTACGCAGTACGCAATCCGCAGTACGCACACATGGACACCCAGCTTTACAGGAACATAATAGCCCTATCCATTTAGTAGAGATGCATGCAGACATCTTTAATGTAAAAAGTAATATTGCCTTGCATATTATGGTGGCGGGACGTTCAAACGAAATTTGTTGGTCTGTTGATAATTTTTTTAACCTTATGCAGCTTTTAATATTGCCTATTTGTGTAATGTGGATGCTGTGGTTTGGGGGGGGGGGGGTACCTCTTTAAACTTGCTGGGGATGTACCTTGGGTGAGGGATCTACCAAGTTTGTTTGGATTTTTAATGATTTTTTTTGGGTTCTTTTTGGGCAAATATTACAAAATTTTCTTCCCCAAAACCACTCAACTTGTGCGTTGAAATCACACAATACCACTCAAAGGGACTCCTAAAGTACTTATTTTGATCACCAGGTGGCACTGCAATGTCTCATATTTATGTCTGTGTGCCAACACAGATATATTGTTTTTCTAGGAATACTTTCTTTCTTTCTTTCTGTCTTTCTTTACAGGCAAATTTGTCCGACATTTCATTTGAAAAGTATTACACGTAGAAACTCCTAACTTGGCCCAATTATACTTCTATAGATGAAGTCTGGCCTTTTTTTAATGGGAGGTCATGCTTTTCGAAATTATGCAAATGAGGGCTAATTAAAGTTTTAAATCTTCAATATCTTGCATTATAATAGATGTGGTTCCGAGTGTATTGGAGTTCAATCATACCAAGGTCAAGGTCATCTCAAATGTCAAGGTCAAAGGTCAATTTTAGGGCAAAATGTCATTTTTGAGGTCAAGGTTCACTTCAGGTAGAGGCAATCTCAAGGTCAAAGGTCATTTCAAGGTCAAAGGCCACTATCAATGGTGGCTTTCTTCTAGCCATAACTTGGTCAATTTTTATCAAATTTTGATCATGTTGGGCTCAAATTGAAGCTACTGTAACACTGCACATTTTTAAACTGACATATGACCTCTAAAGGTCAAAGGTCAAGGTCATTTGGACCTTCGAAAGTCTCATCCAGTCATAACTTGGCCAATTTCCAGGCAATTCTAATCATGTTGGACTCAAATTGCAGGTATTGTAACACTGCACATTTTTATAAGAACATGTAAGCTCAAAAGTGCAAAGGTCAAGGTCATTTGGCCCTTTGAAAGTCTCATCCAGTCATAACTTGGCTAATTTCCAGCCAATTCTAATAATGTTGGACTCAAATTGTAAGTACTGTCACACTGCACATTTTTATGAGAACATGTAAGCTCAAAAGGGCAAAGGTCAAGGTCATTAGGCCCTTTGAAAGTTTTATCTTGCCGTAACTCAGTCAATTTTTATCAGATTTGGCTCATGTTTGGCTTAAATTGCAGGTACTATAATACTCTGCAATTTACATGTGACCTGTAAAGGTCAAAGGTCAAGGTCATTTGGACTTTGAAATTATCATCCAGCCGTCAGCTGGACGTAATGTGAAGTACAAAAGGATAAAAGCTGTAGCATTTAATATTTACAATTTTTGAAGGCACACAGACAGATTTGTTTTGAATCAAATCTTTTTTTTCTATTTTTTCACTGATGTTTTCTGTGTTTTTGCTATTTTGGACTTTTTCCCTGACCGTCATTCCGATTAAGCTGAAAATTGTTGGATATGTTCCTTGTGGAAGGGTCACAGTTGTTCACTAGGTGGCAGTGCTTTGGATACGTGGTTTTTGACATTTTTTTTTTTTTTTCAATTCGGGTACTTGTCGGTAAATGCACCTTCCCTATTGATTACTATGTAAGTTATTGGGCATTCTAATGCTTAATATCATGTATTTTCACCACCAAGTAGCAATTATTTTTTCTAACGTTCTCTTTAAGGACAGGTTAGACACCAAAAAATAAATCCCACTTTAATCAATCCTAGCTCAAAATGTATTTGCGTTAGGATAACAAATCATATATGTGTGTGTGATTGTCATAAACCAAAGAATTTATATTTCCCGTATTTGGGTGCCTGTGATGTTAATTGTTGAATAAACAGTTGAAAGTTGACCGCAAAGCATCTACCCCGTAAATGTTGATATAAGTAACTAATTATTTCTGATAAAATCATACCACACTTGCATCTTAATCCTGACATATTGGCAACAAAAAGCGATCCTGCGAATTTTTGGTGTTTGGTTTAGTTTTTCTGTTATCGATCCTCAAAGTTTGATTTCCTCGATGTTCATTTTCATTATTTCATAGAAAAGAACAAAGCAAAATTTTGAAAACCGCATAATCGTTTTTGCAGTTCAGACATTACAGAATCAAAAGCCGATAACCGGATTAAATTTCGCCCAGCCGTTTTCTTGGAATAACCATTCTTAGGTGGGGTTCTCGTCCTATTATCCTTTGTGAGAAAACAAACACCAAAGGCATTTGGTGTTGATCATTTGCCTCTAAAACAATACCGTTTGCTCAAGTTGAGCTGATAATTGTACAAAACGTACTAAACATAGTCCCTTAACATTTGGTGAGGTTTTCAATCAATTATTGGCCAATCACATGAATCAAAGAGCGTTTGAAGTACAGAAAACATTATTCCGCGATCTGTCAAACGGCGACAGCGACAATCTGGTTTTAAAGTGCCACGTCATGAAGGCGGCCCTTCGGGCCCCGTGACGTCAAGCCTGGCAGCAAAAGTTGTGTTGCCCTGCTGCGGTGGGTCGGCCTACGGCTGCTCCTGGTCAGTGGACGGATGGCGGGTTTGGTCTTCCGACCCCTACCTCTTCATCCCGTTTTTAGGGAAAGTGGTTTATTGTTTTTACTCCTATCTGTGTACTTTATGTAGTTAGCTTGTTAGACTTGTCTGTACACTTTACTTAATAAGTGTGTCATTATTTTGTAGTTATTTTCTCAGAGATTCATTTCTCTTTCCAAGCTAAGTTTTGTAACGCTATTTTTTGTGTTTGCTCTTCTGTTCACGTTTATGCTTATTTCAATGTGTTTCGTTGTACTTTAATTCCTCATCCCTGGGTTTCGATAAAATATTATTATGCACGTGGGTATTGTTGATTAAAGTGCCAGTTTTTTTCCATGCCTGTCTTTGGTCTGCAGGACCACTGTGGCAATCCATCGCGGCATGGCCATTGAAGGGACATCGTCTGACGATTCCCGCTCCTCCTCAATATTTAAAATCTGCCTTCGTTAAAACGCAAAACAAGAAAAATAACTATAAAGTAAACCATTAGGGCTATGATATGTTTGCATCTTTTCCCTACCCACTAACATACTTTCGGCATGCCGCCTGATTTCGCGGTGCCGCCGTGATATCACTCTCCTTTTGCCATGGGCCGTTGCTACCTGTAGCCACGTGACAGGCTGCTAAGTATGATTGACGGGTGGCATTGTTCCGTTTGGCGGCTTAAAACCAAAAGAATGACACATGGAAGTTCGGATGTCCACACGCCTGTTTTTTTTTGTTTTTGTTTTTGTTTTTTTTTTTGTGACAACTAACAGAAAGGACATTCATCTTGTAAAAACCATAAAATCTCAAAATCGTCCATGCAAAGGTTTTTGGTGTCTTACCTGTCCTTAAATATTCTTCTTATGATCCAGTTAAATTTATGTTTCGTGAAATTTCTCTAGACAAATTTTAGAAATGCTTCGAAATGTCATATGCACTCAGCTAAATTCCAAAAAAAGGTCTATTGAGTAGCAACTTTGATTTTTGTGAACAAGCTCAGGTCAGCCAATCATAGGTTGTTCACATAGCCCTCTTGTTTTAATTTATTCACACTGACTGATGATACTCGGATTCTAAGGTTTACATGTGTCGTCACCTTTCGGCAAACGTGCACAGATTTCAGCACGTTGTTCGCTGATCAGTTCATACGCATTTTCGACGCTTTGACGCGCCACCTTTTTTCCACTCACGTCACGCCGGCTCAGCTGTCTCTGGGTGGATATAAAAGCTGGTACATAACATAACATAATGCAACATAAGTGCCATTGTATTTATTTCTAAGAAATGATTGGAGATTTTTCACTGTTGACACTTAAATCAAGATCCATCAAAACATATCTCTGCGAGAATTTATCACATATTGGGATTTTGTGCAAATTATGTTGAAAACAAACACAGGTGTAAATGGAAGGCATGATTGTTATCATGGTGAGGGGTAGAAATAAATAATGCAAATATTTTAACTCTCAATTGAATCTGTGAAAGTGTTCTTTCTTGTAGGGTAACAATGTTCATAAAATGGATTGTCGACTTCAGTTCAAAACAAAGCAATAATTACGTTCGGTTATGTTTTGTCCTGTTTTGCTCCGGCCTTTAGACTGTTCTGCTGCCTACGCATGTGCTAACTGAATGATATTTTGCCTAACTGTAGATTCCTTCAAAGCAGTCTGTTTTATTTGAGTTCATGATGGCCTGTTTCACTTGGCAGCGACACCTGTTTTCTTTTGTTGTCTAAACAATGGCTTGTTTTATTTATCATTTCTGTCTGCTTTGTTTTATTATTTTTTGGCCTGTTTTATTCATAATTATTCTGTTTTAAATGAGAAATCTGTCTGTTTTGCTATATTTTTCTTAGTCATTTTTGAATGAAAAAATGTATCTGTTTTGTCTTATTTTTTGTCTGTAGAATCTGTGGTTATTCTGTTTGCAATGAGAAATATCTGGGTTTTTTTTTTATTTGTATAGTCACATTGTGACCATATACAAAAGCAAATATATATATACACGTCACAGTTGTGCGTCATTATGGTTCAGTCATTGCTGTCATAGTTGACTGGTTCATGGGCACCTGGCGGCCCAAACAAAGAAATTAACCAGCAATACAATGAAGTAGAGCACCGAGAGATGAACCAAGAAAACTTGCTGCTATAGTAATTTTTCCTTTCTTTGTCTTATCCTCGCAGTTCTGCAGGTCTAGTTGAAAACTCCAACCCTTATTGTGTAGATCACGGCTCTTTTCCCATGATTGCTCCTGAGCTACCACAGCTTGTTGATTAGAAGATGAAACACTGACATGTTTAGCTAGAAAATCCAGCGTGAAGAACAAAAACCTGACACAGAAAAAACCGAAGTTATAACGCAACAAAAACCCGCTGGTAAACAAATTTCTTTGACCCTTTGAGAAGGAACAGTTCCACCAAGTTTCAGCATAATCTTTGTAACAGTTTTGGACCGAAAATGGAGAATTGCATAAACACACAAAAATTCATACAAAGGTACAAAAATTACAGCGCCACCTGTTGAAAAATTAAGGTCTAAGGGTCCCCAGATGTGTCCCTATGCAATTTCGAAGCAAGTGGCCGATCGGTTTCGGAGAAGATTTTTCAAGATTTTGACAAAAAATAAACAAAAAAATTCATAAAAAAATATAAAAAATCACCGGACTGTGACCATCTGTACAACCGTGGTAGAGACCCACCCAAGGTACATCCCCACCAAGTCTGAAGTGAATCTAGCTGACAGTTTTGGTCAAGTCGAAAATGTGAATTACCATTGCAATCCCCATTCACTCACACAGTAATCAATAGGAATGTATGCATTGGCCAAAGTACCCGAATTGAAAAAATTGTTAAAAATCAGGGATCCACAGCAACGCCACCTGGTTGACAAATTTGTGTGAGCCTTCTGCAAGGAACAATAACACCAAGTTTCAGCATAATCAAAGTGACGCTTTTCGAGAAGTCAAAAATTATGAAAACACACAAAAAATAGAAAAATATCGCAGCGCCACCTGTAGAACAAATTAAGGTCTAGGGGTCCCCAGAAGGTTTATTATGCAATTTCAAAGCAATTGGCCCAAGCGGTTTCTGAGAAGAATTTTTAAGATTTTGCCAAAAACTGAACAAAAATATCACAAAAAATCCAAAAATCACTGGACCGTGATCATTTGAATAAAATTGGTAGAGACCAATCCAAGGCACATCCACACCAAGTGTGAAGTGGATCTGGCCAGCACCTTTTGAGAAGAAGTTGAAAGTATAAATTGGTGACGGACGACGGAAGGAGGACCATAAGATAAACTCAGCTGACGGAACAAGTCAGCTGAGCTAAAAATCACCAACTCATGTTCTGGAGATTTGTAAACAACATGCACACCTTAACATACAAAAGAAATAATTTAGCATTAGGCCGTAAGAACATGAAAGTGGAAGCTGTCAAAGAATGTTCATTATCAAAACAAAAAACAAAAAAAAAAACAAAAACAAAAAAAACCCCCAAACCATTATTTAGTGTAGAAGCTACTCTGAGCACACGTGAACCGTTTAAATTAATTTGATGGTGATGCTTGCAGGATTTGTCATGCCCTACGAATGTGGGCCTTTGACAAGGGCATACAAAAAACTTCATTTACCAGATATTCTTGGATCCCCTTCAAATTAAAACTAGTACAGGTGAGAAACCCTTACACAATGCTATATGTGGTGAAGGATATCCAAAAAACATAGTATCTCACCTGAAGAAACATGCACTGTATGGTTCAGGATAATTCAATAAATGGCCTTGCATAACCATATTAAACTGAAAAGCCACACAGTGTTCAGCTTGTGGCAATCAGTTTAACACAAAATATGATTTCAGTGCACACATTAAAAACACACAGAAGTGAGAAATCACCAGTGTACTTTGTGGTCAGGTGCACCTAAAACACCATTCAGCGCTTATACCACGGTGTCCAGCACATTAACACGGGGCAACCCAAAACGCAAGCGAAGACCTCTGCCTGAAAGTAGATCATGTTATGTCTCACCACAAAGAAAGCACAGAACAACCCTCATGCTGTACAAGGTGAAGATTTTTCATCATTTTAGGCATTTTAAGAACAACAGTAAATAAGATACTTATCACATTCGAGGTAGAACAATGTAATGAGTAATACTGCAGGTGCAAGTAAATGATGCGAAGCATTTAAAAAAAGCCTTAAGATTGCATTATCCCGTGTGTTTACATCATATGGCTTCAGCTATACAACAGTGGGCAGAAGATGCACGTTAACCTAATTTCATTTCCAATTTAGTTAGTGCTATGAAGAAAAGCCTTTTTAGGAAAGCCAACTTAGCATTCTAGCTTTTTTCTGAACTTTTGCGCATGTTGTGCGCCCCAGAACATTTTACTATGATGAAAACACTTTGCTATGGTGGCTACCGGGGCTTGACAATATGGATGGAAAGTGGTTGAGAAATATGAAAGTATTCCTTAGCAATATCAACTTCGCTGCACCATCGTTAACTGCACTCAAACTAAATTATCCTAATGCTGTGGAACACAAAGAGGAGACCAATTTATTTTGAAGATAAGCATTTAAATTTGTTCCAAATATCTTGTTCATTGGTTATAAGCAATGTTTTCTGTACCACATTGTTTTCCCCGGACACCGTGTATAGAATGTTTGTTAAAGACATGAAGGACATGTAAAAACTGCATAAACTTTGCTGATTGAATACAGAGGCCGATGATCCAAGTCCCACCCACCTTCGTGTGACACTGCCTTCATTTCCTTTAAAAAGGTATCCCATACGGACCTAGGGGCAATGCACTTCAATAAAGGTATAGTGTGACTTAGGCTTGAAGAATGCCCCGCCGCGGTTGCACCCATCTTTGCTCCGATCTTAACCTCTCTTTACCTATTATGAAGACAAAGGTTCCTTTACTTTTCTGCATATAACATAGTAGCCTGTGGCTACTGGTTTACTGCACGTCAGTGGTACTTCAATGACGAATTGGTCTATACTGCATCAGGAGCACTAAATACATGCAGCTATGAAATGATTATTTCCTCACGATAAAGTGTCTGTATCATGCGTAAATGTTTTTATTTGCCAAAATTACAGCAAATTAAGGTCTGAGTGTTAAAATAAATTCTAGTAAGGACGTGCCTACAACGTTTCACTCCCGTTATATTTCCTTCCGAAGCACCCTATTCATTCGGCGACTAATGGAGCTGGAGTCTGTTATTGAATATTTACTCTAAAGGTATTGAGAATTCATGCTGCGAAAGTTGGCCACCTTTTTGTGGGCGGCCCTTTTTATCTAGAGGACTGTCATAGTCCTGTACTCAGCTGATACCCTTGCCATTTTTTAAGATTTGCTTCCCAAAAGAACAATTATTCATAAAATATTCAAAATTCAATGGAGGGTGTCCATTTGAACACATCTGTTACAGACCCACCCAAGGTACATTGGCACCAAGTTTTAAGTCAATCCGACTGACGCTTTCGGGTTAGAAGTCAAAACGGAATTAGCATTAGACTTCCCATCGACTTACATAGTAATCAATAGGACAGGTGCATTTACCAGTAAATATCCCAATTGAAAACATTTTCAAAATCAGGAATCCAGAGCATTGCCACCTAGTGAACGACTATTTGACCCTTCCACAAGCAACATATCCACTAAGTTTCAGCTTAATCTGAGTGACGGTTCTTGAGAAGCAGGCCAAAATAGCAGTGCGACCTGGCAAACAAAATAAGGGCTAGGAGTCCCTAGGGGTGTTCCTATGTGATATCAAAGCAATCGGGTGAGCAGTTTCAGAGAAGATTTTTTAAGATTTGTCCACTTCCACCCCATCATAAAAAATCAAAAAATCAATGGAGCGTGAGCATTTGGACAAATCTGCTAGAGACCTACCCAAGGTACATGACGACCAAGTTTGAAGTCAAACTGACAGACAGTTTCGAAGAAGTATGAAAAGTGAATTCCCTTTAGAATGCCCTTTTTCTCCATAGAGTAACATGGAGAATTAGCACATACAAATTTAATCTCTCTATATGTTGTCAAATAAGCTTTACACTTTCATTTTATAACACCTGCGTGTATTTGAAAGAGAACAATATGTACTTCAGGTAGATTAGAAGATGATAATTCCAAAAATCGTCCTCATATGCAGGGTGAAACTTTCAGGTTCACCGTAATGTAATGGATTTGCTGACCCACTTGATCTCAAATGGCATCGGTTGCTAGGTGTTACAAACATGCACCATGGAGACAAAAGGCTGCGTGTGAAGAATTAAACCAACCCAGATCACCCCTATTGAAAACATCGTAAAAATATCAGGTATTCCCAGCACTGCCTCCTGGTGAACAAGTTTGTTTGATCCTTCCACAGGGAGCATCTCCACCAAGTTTCCACTTAATCTAAGTGACGGCTCTGCAGAAGAAGTCGAAAACAGCAATACCACACAGAAAAATCATGAAAAATAGAACAAGAGGATCATGATGATCCTGTGCTCTGCTGACTAGGCTCTGCTTTCACAGTATTGGAACACATGGGCTGCAGTCTAGATTTGTACAGCTACATACATGTATGTAGAGTGGTAGCAAAGTTTGTCCTTAAAATAAGTTTTACGGAAGGACGGACGGACAGACGGACGACGGATGCAAACGGATTCTATAAGTTCTGCTGATGGTAGTACATGTATTATCAATAGACATACCTTGCTGTTTCAATGGCTGCCGGTGTACAGTGGCAGCACTCACTTACAATCACAAAGTCTGATATCGCATAACTTTGTCAAAAATTAACATATCCACATTATTTTCGCAAACTTTCATTGTCTAGTGTCCAACTATATTTTGATAAAATTTTAAGCAATTCTATCATGCTGTTCTGGAGAAGAAGTCGAAAATAGCCTTTACACGCAAAAATTCATAAAAAAATAGGAAAAAATCGCAGCCCCACCTGGTGGCCAAAATGAGAACAAGTTGACCCCAGGTGACCCTATGTGCAATATCAAAGCAATTGACCAGGTAGTTCTTGAGATGAAGAAATTTTACTTTTTAAAAAAAAAAAATAATAAAAAAATTCATGAAATATAGAAAAATTATTGCATCATCATCTCCTTCGCAAACTTGGTAAAGGTTCACCTGGGCAACATCCATGTACAAAATTAAAACATTCCATACAGCAGTTTTTGAGAAGAAGACAAAAGGGTAAATACAATAGTGTAATATATGCTCTGTATTGCCATATATATATATATATATATATATATATATATATATATATATATATATATATATATATATATATATATATATATATATATATATATATATATATATATATATATATATATATATTTCACAGCTGCAGCACTTCCTTACAGTTGCAAAGTTTGATATCCCATAACTTTGCCTAAAATTTACATATCCATATTATTTTCGCAAACCTTGTATTGTCTAATGTCCAACTATATCCTGATAAAAGTTTAAGCAATCCTGTTCAGCCGTTCTGGAGAAGAAGTCGAAAATAGCCTTAACAGCAATAATTCATTAAAAAAATAGTAAAAAATCACAGCACCACCTGGTGGCCAAAATAAGAACTAGTTGACCCCAGATGACCCTATGTGCATTATCAAAGCAATTGGCTTCGTAGTTCTTAAGATGAAGAAATTTTAATTTTTTTCAAAAAATAAATTGAAAAATTCATAAAAAATAGGAAAATTACTGCATCATCATCTCCTTCGCAAGCTTGGTAGAGGTCCACCTGGGGATCATCCATGTGCAAAATCAAAACATTCTATATAGCGGTTTTTGAGAAGAAGTTGAAAATATAAAAAGTTTAAAAACAGACGAACGGACGGACGGAAACGGATTCTATTAGCTCTGCTGACTACCAGTCAGCAGAGTTAAAAATCGCAGCGCCATCTGGTGATCACATTCAGAAAAGATTTTCTTTTTTTAAATTTGCCCCCCCCCCCCAAAAAAAAATTCACACGAAATAAAACAAGAGGGCTGTGTGAACAGCCCATGCTCAGCTGATCTTGACATTCATCACACTTGCAGCTCTCTGAACTTCCGAAAGGATCCAGGTCACCCATGTTCTGAGTAAGTCTGACCATTATAAAAGAATACTAACGTGCGCCATCAAGGTTCAAGTAGTTCTCAAGTTATATTGAAGAGTAAAATTCATGTATGTTGCACTGTGACCCCAGAAACGAGGTCAAAGTCATTCATGTACTGTCTGAGCATGACCTTCATACAAAAACATTAACATGTGCAGCATCACAGCACTAACTCAAAACAAATCTCAAGTTATCAAGTAAACAGTAAATTTCGTGTCAGTTGTCTTGTGAATTAGCATTAGAATGCCCATTGACTTACATAGTAATCAATAGGAAAGCTACATTGACCAATAAGTACCCCAGTTGAAAATACTTATAAATCAGGAATCTAAAGCAGTGCCACCTAGTAAACAACTTTGTTTGACCCTTCCACAAGAACATATCCATCACATTTCACCTTAATCTGAGCGACGGTTCTGAGAACAAGTGCAAAATAGCAAAACCATACAAAAAATTCATTAAAAAATATCGAAAAAATTGCAGCGCCACCCGGTGAACAAATTGGGAACTAGGTGTTCCTGGGAGTGTCTCTGTACGATATCAAAACAATTGGGTGAGCAGTTGCAGAGGTGAAGAGTTTTTAAGGTTTGCCCCCCCCCCCCCCCCCCCAGAACAAAAAATTCATAAAAATTCCAAAAATCAATAGAGCGGGACCATTTGGACAAACTTGGTAGAAATCCACCCAATGCACATCCCCACCAAGTTTGAAGTAAATCTGGCCAAAATAATTTAAGTTATAACCATTACAAGAAAATACCTTTTCAAACTTTCCTATTAAAACTTTTGTAAAGATTCTTGAGAAAAAAAATCATGAAATAATCCAAAATTCATTGGAACATGGCCATTTGGACAAACCTGGTAGACACCCACCCAAGGTACATTGCCATAGAGTTTACAGTTAATCTGGATGACGGTTTTGGAGAAGAAGTCGAAAATGTGAATTAGCATTAGAATGCTCATTGACTTCCATAGAAATCAATAGGAAAACTGCATTGACAGATAAGTACCCGAATTGAAAAAAATTGTTAAAAATCAGGAATCCAAGCATTCCCACGTAGTGAACAACTTTGTTTGACTCTTCCACAAGGAACAGATCCACCACGTTTCAGCTTAATCTGAGTGACGGTTCTGGAGAAGAAGCCGAAAATAGCTATAACACACAAAAATTCATATAAAATTAGAAAAAAATTGCAGCGCCACCTGGTGAACAAATTGACAACAAGGAGTCCCTAAGTGTCTTCCCGTGTGATATCAGAGAAATTGAGTATGCGTTTTTGGAGAAGATTTTTTAAGATTTGACAAAGAAAAAATAACAAAAAAATTCATTAAAAATCCAAAAATCACTGGAGCAGTACCATTTGGACAAACCTGGTAGACTCTAACCCAAGGTACATCCCCACCAAGTTTGAAGTTAATCTGGATGACGGTTTTGGAGAAGAAGTCGAAAATGTGAATTAGCATTAGAATGCTCATTGACTTCCATAGTAATCAATAGGAAAACTGCATTGACCGATAAGTACCCGAATTGAAAAAATCGTAAAAAATCAGGAATCACCAGCATTCCCACATAGTGAACAACTTTGTTTGATCCTTCTACAAGGAACATATCCACCTTGTTTCAGCTTGATCTGAGTGACGCTTCTGGAGAAGAAGTCGAAAATAGCTATAACACACAAAAATTCATATAAAATTAGAAAAAAATTGCAGCACCACCTGGTGAACAAATTAAGAACTAGGAGTTCCAGGTAGTGTTTCTATGTGATATCAAAGTAATTGGGTGAGCGGTTTCAGAGAAGGAAGATTTTTTAAGATTTGCCCAAAAAAGAACCAAAAAAAATCATTAAAAATCCAAAAATCACTGGACCATGACCATTTGAACAAACTTGGTAGACATCTACCCAAAGCACATCCCCACTAAGTTTGAAGTGGATCTGGCTGACGGTTTCGGAGAAGAAGTCGAAAATGTGAATTGTTGACGGACGACGGACGGACGACAGACGGACGAATGGACAGATGACGGACGGAAGACCATAAGATAAGCTCAGCTGACTGACAAGTCAGCTGAGCTAAAAATCACGGATGCGTGACCAATTGAACAAACTTGGTACAGATCCACCCAAGGTACATTGCCACTAAGTTTGAAGTGAATGTGGCTGAAGGTTTTGGACCAGAAATCGATTGTTGACAGCAGACAACGGACAATGACGGATGAAGGACCATAAGATAAGCTCAGCTACTGACAAGTCAGCTGAGACAAAAACGCGTTGAAACAAACAACAGCAAAAGTTAAACCAGTACTGCTTTTTACCCCAGGTCAGAAGGTGTAAAAAAAAAAATCATCTTTCTAAGGTGGACTTGGGAGTGGTGCGAGGATATGAGGCTGTGTCCAACATTTGCGCGTGTGCAGGACTCTATCAGCGAGAAAAGATTACCAGTGTGAACCTTCGTAAGTACATGCCTAAAGTCTCTCAAGTGAGTCACAAGAATTGAAAATGTGTATTTTAAGGCAATGTGGTACCTTGGGAACGATTTCTAGTAACCACAGTCACCACTGGCCGCAAAACTCCTTGCCCAAGTCCTACAAGCAGCGAGGAGGAACCCAATGGGCAAATGAAACAGTCCACGTCAAGTCTTGAGTACTTCCTGAGTTGCAGTACGTTGGGAGCGATCCCTGATACAATAATTTATACAGCAAAGTCAAAGACACAATCATTTATCCACGATTCCAGGCCAGGACACGCCACAAGGGTGCTAAAACAGCAAATTGCTGTTTAGTATTACTAGTCCAGTAAGATGTGTAGTGTTAATGATAGTTTTACGAAACTGCAGGGCAGTAAAATGAAAAAACAAAAAAAACAAAAAAACAAACAAAAAAAACAAAAAAAAAAAAAACAACAACAAACAAATACACAACAATTTTAAAAAAATGTTACAATAGCACCACTTATTAAGGAGTATCCTCCCGAAATGATTTTATTTGTTTAATTCAGTCAGAAGAAAGCAATACGACGGTCCTCGGTGCATTTTTTTCAAGCTGATTACACCTATAATCGAAGTAGAATTAAGCCACAACTAGTATTTTCGATTTATTAAGGCATTTAAAATTATAGACTTATTTTATGGTGGTCATTATTTTGATGAACTTGATGTTGTGTTTTATAATGGTTATTACACATTTTATCCGTTGGAACCCCCATGAGTTACGGAGAATTTTGATGTTTTCAGCAATATTTTACAAATAGTATTAGGACACTCAGTTAAAAGTTGTGCTTTATGGTGCAGATTATTTATTTATTCCTAGGACCCCAGTGAGTTGAAAAGAGCTTTACTATAAGATCTTGATTAGTATTTTACAAATATTAAGACGCTTCGTTAAGATTCATGTGTTTTTTGGCCAACCTTTAATTTATCTATTTGGCCCCAAGGGGTGGTGAAATGTTTTTACGTACAAAATAATAATAATTTGTTTTCTCATGCTGGTAAAGTTTATTCACTTTTTATTTAACTTGCCTCCTTAAGCCGTTTCTGCCAAGAAAAGGGTACAGAAGAGATATGGTCCAGCAAAAAAAAAGTAAAGAAATGGGAATAGTGAAGAGGAAAAAAAATAAGAAAAAAAAATCCATCTGGTTCAAATTAATATGCCCAGGGCTTCACAGTAATTGGCTGTAAGGGATGAGTTTTGTTACAACAAAAGTTGTCAAATGGCAACTTTTGTTCAAGTTGTTTTTCTTCAACAAAATGGAATGACACTCAGTAAATAAATGTCCTTCTGAATATGCTCAGAATATGCTCAGTGGTTCCCATGGCTTGTTAAGAATTGCCAAAACTGCCTGTTATGCAATCTTTTAACTCTTTTAGTCCAAAGTAAAGTTGAAGGCCGATCGAGTTGACAGCTTTCCTCTGTGCACTGTACATGCAATATGTGCAACGTTCGCCGAGAATAGCTGTTAACCTTGCCCAAACGTTCATCCGAAACTACTCTATTAAGTAGAGATATGCTGCTACTTGATTAAAAAGTGTTCGCATGAGAGATGTGGATACTGCATCATGATCATGATTAAAATAAGGGTGACCACAGTTGCGTATGGCGTTGAAAGAGAAGTTAATCTTGACCCGTGTTTTATATTTTTATTCATTCTAATAAATGAAAATTATTCCCTTGTATCAGGACTATAACCCACAATTGAGAGGCTAGTTAAAGCACCTACAGATCATATCCCACAAGCAGTGTGCATTACAGTTTTACTAGTGCACCTACCACAGCTTTAAGCTAGAAGGCAGATTGAAGCATACAGTTGTGTTGATGATTGCAGCTCCCAAGGAAATGTGCAAAATTGCAGCCCACAATTGTGTCTAGTACTTTAACTCTGAAAAAAAAGTCCTGCATTACAGCCCACAGCTGTGTCCATGACTGCAGCTCCACAAAAATGTCCAGGATTGAAGCCCACAATTGTGTCTAGTTCTACAACTCGGAGCAAAAAAAGTCCAGCATTGCAGCCCACAATTCTGTCCAGGATTGCAGTTTGGATCCAAAATGTCTAACATTACAGTCTGCAATTGTGTCGATAATTATTGGACACCTCTACAATGGAATTTGCAAATGTATGGAATTACTGTTTCATTACTAATTTGATTTGTTTACAAGTCCCTTTCGTATATTGTATATTTAAATATCATTTGTTTGATTAAGGCCAAAATTCAGTTTCAATGCACAGTGGTTGGTGTCCAACTCTAGAGTGCTGAAAATTGTACATGTGTATCTCCCCCAGTATACCAATTGTTTTCTGAGCTGCAACTAATCTGTGATGTCGATTGCTGCTACCCACAATGTCTGTGTAGTACAGGTTTGCAACCCAAAACTGCAGCACTCCAAAAGTATCCTTTCATTGGTATGTACATCCATCTGTTGGTGCTTGCGTCCATCAACAAAAGTCTTTTTGGTGCCATTATTTCAATAGCTACATTGGGTAGGCCTTTCATACTTCCATCACTGTCATACTTCATTGGTGACATCTTGCTTGGATGAGCATTGTAGGAAAACTTTTGAGTGCTATTATTTCACTAACCACACTGGATAAGGCTTTCATAGTTGGGTAAATGATTGACAGTGATGGTCACTACAGATTTGTACCATCACTTTCATTCTTCATTGGTTTCATCTTGCTTGAATAAACATTGTACCAAAACTTTGGAGTGGCTTGAATTATGCAAGCTAGACATTCATGCTCCTTGGGCATGGCTCTGGTCTGTTATTGAAGGCCTCCTTAGCACAGGATGTGCTAAGGAAAGTTACCATGTCACACAGCCTAATTTATCTGCTTTGTCATATGTAGGAATTGACTGTTTCCATTCCTACTACAAAGTTTTTATCATGTACAGAGCAAAGGATATGGTTGTTTTTTCACATGTCTCACATCCAGAGAAGTGCACATTGAGGTGTTATATTCTGTTCACGCTGAGTCATTTCTTAATGCTTTCCATTGTTTCATTGCTAGACGTTCCAGTCAACTAGATATTATATGTGATAAAGTTTGAAACTGTACTAAATATGACCAGTTATTGTGCAAAGCGTTTGCTCATCACACCAAAATTACATTGAAACAATATTCTATAACCGTTCCATTGAGTGGTCATTCATTCCACCAAAAGGTCCACAGTTTGGAGCTGCTTGGGAACGTTTAGTTGCTGTCATAAAAAGAGTCTTTAAAGCTATCCTACCTCATGCTATGTGCATGTCAGATGAAATTATCGAAACTACCTTTTGGGAAGTTCATAGTGAATAGAAGACCTTTGCCTAAGTTGAGCTCAGATCCAAATGATCACCCACCACTCACACCTGATACATTGCTTACATTACGGCAGTTTACTGAGCTACCTCCTGGGAATGGTACAGCGTCTGGCGCCTATCTTAGTTGTTGGAAGTATGTACAACATTTAGCCAACCTACTCTGGAGTCGTTGGCTCAAGGAATACATTCCTAGCCTAAATACAAGATCTAAATGGAAAACCGCGTCTTCTAACTGCCAGCCTGGTGAATTGGTCTAAGTATATGATTCTGTGACGCCATGTAATGTTTGGCCTTTAGCTTTCGCAAGAAAAAAAATCCTGGTAGAGATGGTAGAACACATTCAGCAATAGTGGATACATGAGTTTCGGAATTGCATGGTCTGATAACACAACCCCGCAATACGTTTTGAGCTTGACACATATGCAAGTTATACAGATAATAAAGTTATTGTTACATGTTTATATACATTGATTGCCTACAAGTATATATTTTAGCCTAGGGTTCGCAAGCAAAGGATATATAAATGATCTCACAAATGATTTGCTTCAGGTGGTGCAAGCAACCTTTATTATGGCTCCCGGTGGAAGGCAGGGGACAATTGTTTTAGTGCCTGTTTCTTCCGCTTGTTGTTGTTGTTGTTGTTGTTGTTGTTGTTGTTGTTGTACAACACTTGGTTTCCGTGCGATAAGTCTTGAAGGACTTGACAGAATTTGATGAAACTTGGTAGGACTATATATCTAGGCAAGACCTAGGTTAGGATTGTATTTGGATGCCCTTGAGCGAATTCTCAAGGTCAAAGGGTTACTTATTTGAAATTGGTTTCCGTTCGATTACTCATGAAGAACAGGATGAAATTTGATGAAACTTGGTAGGATTATGTATCTTGGCAAGACCTAGGTTGGGATTGTATTTAGATGACCTTGAGCGAATTCTCAAGGTCACAGGGTCACTTCTGTGAAATTGGTTTCTGTGCAATAAGTCTTGAAGAACTTCATGGAATTTGATGAAACTTGGTAGGATTATGTATCAAGGAAAGACCTAGGTTGGGATTGTATTTGGATGACCTTGAGCGAATTCTCAAGGTCAGAGGGTCACTTATGTGAAATTGCTTTCCGTTCCATAACTCATGAAGAACAGTATGGAATTTGATGAAACTTGGTAGGACTATGTATCTAGGCAAGTCCTAGGTTGGGATTGTATTTGGATGACCTTGAGCGAATTCTCAAGGTCACAGTGTCACTTATGTGAAATTGGTCTCCGTGCGACAAGTCTTGAAGAACTTAACGGATTTTTTTGAAACTTTTGATAATGTATCAAGGTAAGACTTAGGTAAGCATTGTATTTGGGTGACCTTGACCGAATTCTCAAGGTCACAGGGTCATTAATGTGAAATTGGTTTTGTGGCATAAGTCTTGAAGGACTGGATAGAATTTGATGAAAAGGATTATATATCTGGGTATAGCCTATGCTTGGTTATCATTTGTATGACCTTGACCAAATTTTGAAGGTCACAGGGTCACTTATGTGATATAAGTTTTCTTTTGATGCATTTAGTCATATTCATCTCATTCCCTACATCACAGGATCAGTTTCAGGGATTTTACTGTGTATCATGACACACTCAGACAATACACCTTGACTTCATCTCAAATCACAGAGCCATTTGTGTGAGGCTTTTCTGGGTCAGCTTAGCATAAGCTGTTCACACAGCTCTCTGTTGTCAAACTCCTTACTGCATTTATGTTACCAAAAAAATCACAACACAAATAGCTGAGCTGGGTGCATGAATTGATGATACTTCAAGTGGTCACATCCTGGAGGAGATTGTTTGTTGCATACCTTTGCAACTTGGCACCTAATGTGTCAAACATACTCAACAGCCTGATACCTGAGCTGATGGATGGATACCTTGGGAGCTTTGAATGTAAGTTTCACTTATTTATAACTGTGAAATATTCTTCAAAATGCAATTGATTACTTTCTCTCATTTATGTAATGTATACAATTGCAATCTGATCATTCCCGATGATGACATACTTTTGCCAACAATTTTATTCAGTGGCCACAAGTATTCTGAGGGATTCATGTATTTTAGCCCACTTGCATGAAATTATATATATATCTTTATTCATACAAAGTACACGCATTACATAGCAATAGTACAAATGATATATTCCTTTGTTGAGGTTTAGTTTACAACAAAGTCATGGTGCAAAATAAGTGCGTAGCTGCATCACTAAACGTTCAGTCAGTGCAAAGGGTTATGATCAGGTCCTGTGTTTCTTGGTGAGATAAAAAAGAAAAGTCTCCACTGTCTCTTGTTTCAATGAGATCGCGAATCAATTGACTGTGTATAATGTCCTCCTCACATATGGAACCAAAGGCAACATCTTGGACGGAGCTGACGACATCTGAAATTTCAACAAATTGGGCATTTTGTGTTTATTATGATAGTGCTTTTTAAAACTCATCAGCTGAAGCGTTTACATTGTTATGTACTTGGGGCGTTGAAGCTGCAGATGTTTGGATTCTAAATAAATAATCTTAAGCTTAAGAGACAAATCAGTATTATTACTAATGCTTTATTGTATTTCCATTCCAGTTGAAATCAAGATATTTACGTGAGCTAACATGGTATGGATCAAACCAAACTTACAGAGCAAGTTGACAGAACTTCAGACTGTTGTCATGGCAGCAAAGCAATCACTCATTGACAAAAGCAAGTCACATTTATTGCCAGATCTCTTAGACACCATGGACAAGAAAATTTATTTTGCAATGACAGATGCAAGACAAGCCAAGCGTACTATGGATGTCAAGGTTAATCAAATAAAAAAACAAGAACACAAGCTTCTCTCTCTTAACGGGACCATTGACTTTCTTAGGAAAGGCCAGAAGTATATGTCACAGACAGCAACACCCTCATCATCGATGACTGGAAAAGGTGCCTCTCCTGGTCCAACTGTAACATGTACAAACAACCAAACAGCTTCTACTTCATGTTCACCATCTGCTGTTGCAAGTGTAGAAACATCTGTGCCAACTCCACCTAAATCAAGTGTCCAGTGTGCAAACAGTCCAACAGCCTCTACCTTATCTGCTGCAACTCCCCCAAAATCAAGTGTTCAATGTAGTCCAATAGCTACTCCTCTTGCTCCACCATCTGCTACTCCAACTCCAGAAACTATTGGTGCAACTCCCAAGTGCGAAACAATGTGACCAGGAATATTTGGATTCTGGATTTCAAGAGGTTTGCACTTCAGATGATTTTTGGGAAGATATTCTTGAAACACCGGCACCAAAGTCCTCTGTTGATGCTTGCCTAGTAGCCACCCCTACTTCTGCAGTCACATCTACTGAAACAAGCATGACCTGCTTCTGTGTCCACCAGCGCTACTCATGAGCCACCTCCATCTGGGGTTCACTTGTCTGGTTCAGATGATATCAGCATTTCTCATTTGCCTGGTACAGCTCATGAGCTGACTCCATCTGGCATTCAGGTGGATCCATCAAGTGAAGAATCTAAGAAGTTGTCACCATCCAGTAAACATAGTTAGAGTTGCAAGCGCAAATTACCCTTTTCAGAATAAACATTTTATTGTAATTATATCATCTGCCTCCTGTCTCAAAGCACTCCCACACTGCAGTATCTTTCCATAGATATAAATCTGTTATTTGATGATATTGTTTTCTTTCAGTTATTCTAGAAGCATACATATTTGTAGAGACAGAAAGGCATAAAGAATTCAGTTATTGAATTTGATTGAAACAAAATACATGAAGAGTACTGTCAAATTGGTAGATAATTGTTTAAATTTTATAGTACTAAGTGTAACAGCTGTAACTATCTGAAAATTATTTGAAGTTAAGTGAAACCCAATCACTGTATCATGATACTGTGTTTATTTTAGTTTACAAAGTTACAGTTCAGCAGACGTTGCTATATTACAGATTGTTTGTGAGATTTTTCTTATGTCAAGATAATATTGTAATAATTTCCATGAGTGTACCAACCATATGACCAGTTAATGTATCTTGGGAATTCTGTTTACCCTATGTGAAATACCCAATCCCACATGGTGTTTTTTCTTGTTCTCTCTCTTTCGTTCATAGGAATAAGCATACCTTAAATTTTAATAGTATTTTTGTTTACAAGTACCAAATGTTCACAAATGAAAGGGAAGGGTTTTTTTTTTAATTACTGTTGATCCAATAGTTCTGCAGAGCACAGTATTACTGGTAACTGTATTAAAGTCATCTGACATGGCTGACATCTCTGGTAGAATAGTTCAACCGATATATTTCAAAAGTTTCATGCAACTGGTACTTAATACTATCAAAGAAAAACTCTTGATAATGCCTTAATTTATTAAGCTTATCTTATTTACATCTTACAAATTACAAGTATGTACAGAAGAAATGTTGAGAGAGTGTACTGGTAAGCGTAGGCTGTTTCACACAGCTGACACTACTGGTGGAACACTCAAGCTGTATGTTTATTAATGTGTTTCATGCAATATCTTAAACTTAAACCTAGAAACCCTACTAAGCATAGGCTGCTTAACATGACTGACACTATGGGTGGAACACTTCAACCATAGGTTTAATAGTATGTTTTATGCAATATTACATACTTGAAACTAATTTTGTTTAAAGCTTGTTCATTTGTACTCTTAGATTAATGTGTCCCTTTATAATACATAACTAGATAATGTTAAGGCAGTATGATTTACCAAATGTAAATGAGACTGTGTATTTGCAATATTAAAAAAAAATTCAGGCACCATCAAGTGAAACTACAGAGAAGTAGAACTAATACTCTACTAAAACATCTAAGTTGCTTTCATACAATAATCATGTTGAACAAAAATAACATTACATGCAGGTTTTTATGCACATTCCCTTATATTTATACCTAATAGAGAGATCAAAAATGCATGATAGTCATCTTGTATTCATTTTATAGCTTACTGTTTCAATTTAGCTGCAATATGGAAAATCAGTCTTCAGTTGCCTTTATTTGTATTGTTCTTTGTTATATTTATTTTCAGTTTGACTTTATCATGTATATTGTGTCTGTCTGTTACCTCAGATATTACTCACACTGTTCTGTTTCATTGTTTATTCATATTCAAAGTTTGATGTTAGGCATTTTAAATTTTCAAAGATTTATTTTGAAAATGCATACACGTCTTTAGAATTGCTTCTATTGAAGGCAAAGGGAAGTCATGCAAATCATCGGCAAGCTTTTGCTTTGTGGGCAAGCTCTCTAATTATTATGTCATTTTATGTGCACAATGATCATTTTATAATAGGGAGGTTATAGCACAAGTAAATAGCCCATTTAAACATGTGTACAACACTTAATAGCACTCATTGTCACTGCGACAGTTGCACAACAACTCTCAAATATTTAGGAGAGACATGACTGTGTTTTCAAGGGGTTGACAACTTCAGACAAAACATCCCTACTGGCTTTATTTTATTTATCAATCTGACCCAATCCCGGCAGGGTACCATACAGCTGTTTAAAATTTCCTGAGGGGTGATAACAAAAATTATATGCAAAGGCCTGCCCAATGTTTATATTATACTATATTATATTTCTAAGGTTGAGAGGACTGGTTTAAAACCACCAGTTGCCTTTTATGGGTGACTGCCTGTCTCAAGTCAGGAGGGAAATTTGATTCTTCACATTGGTATTGGAAAAGAAATGTTGATGCTTTGGCAAGTCTGGAATCTCTTTGCTGTCATTGTTGGGTTTGGAATTAATGAATATGGACCATGTTTTTCTGTACTATATCACAAAGAACACAGAAATCCCAAATTGAGTTTAAAACGCTATTTCAATAGCTGCTTATTTTCTTGTGATTCAAGGTTTGCAAGTGATCCAGAATGCATATTCTATGCACAATATGCAGCTGAACTTGAGGATATTTCATCATCTGTATCTATAGCAGTCAGAAAGTCACCAGCAAATGAGCAAATTACTCCCAATGTGATTTTAGATTCAACCAAAGTAAAGAGTATGTTGAAAAAGGATGAGTGCTATCGTTTTCTCCAATCTACACAGGGCTCACCACCATATTGGGAAAGAACTATGCGTGATCTTTTTGCAATGTTGAGGCAGTTGGGAATGCCAACATTTTTTGTTACTTTCTCAGCAGCAGACAGAAAGTGGCCAGACCTTACAAAAGCTATCTGTCAACAACAGAACATTAATTATCCACTAGAACAAGACTGGTCTCAGTACTGCAAGCTTATCAACAGCAATATTGTCACAGCTACTCGTATGTTTGACAAGAGGCTCCATGATTTCATCAATGTGGTGCTAAATGGTGACACACAACCGATTGGAGAAATAGTGGATATATTTGGGAGGATAGAGTTCCAAGCAAGAGGTTGGCTACACTACCATGGCCTAGTGTGGGTGAAGGATGCTCCAATTTGGAATCAAGCATCAGGTGAAGAGGTCATATCTTTCATTGACAAGTATATTACATGTGCCATACCACAAAAAGATGACAAAGAATTATATGATATAGTTACCCATGTGCAAACACACAGTATAAAACATTCTGCAAGTTGTAGGAAGGGTGGAAAACAATGCCAGTTCAATTTTCCCAAACCTTGTTCAAGCAACACTTTTATTGCAAGTTCACATCGACAAGAAAGCAAAAGTTCTCCGTCCTCTGTTCAAGACAGCCAGACATGTCCTAAGCAATGCAAGGCAGATGCAAAGAAATTGTTGCAGACCTTTTGGCAAATCTTAGTTGCACCAACTTCGCAAACACGTAAAACAACAGACATTTTTGATGCTGCAAATATAACACAAGAAGATCTTGAGTCAGCTTTGAATGTGTTATCTGACAGACCTGCAGTAGTACATAGGAGGGAACCATCAGACTGCTGGGTGAATGCGTACAATCAGACATTATTACCAGCATGGAATGGCAAAATGGATATTCAATATATTCTAGATCCATATAGTTGCATAATGTATATTATGTCGTATATTACAAAAGCTGAAAAGGAGCTGGGAAGTTTGATCAAAAAAGCCCAGAAAGAAGCAAGGCAAGACAATGTGGAGGCAATTCAAGAACTCAGGAAATTAGGGCAAGCCTATTTAACCCACCGTGAAATCAGTGTCATGGAAGCAGTTTACAGAAACACTGCTCTAGAGATGTAATATGGCTGCCTACAGATCCCGATTGCACCAGGATCACAATGCCAATTCATATTCTGAAACAGCATGCAAATAGTGGTTCCAAAAAAGTCTGGATGACAAGCATCATTTACAGATACAGAGCCAGACCTAATTCACAAGAGTTTGACGACATGTGCTTAGCATCATTTGCATCCAACTATAGAGTGGTAACCAGGAAATCTGATGAGGAAACACCAGCAGAAGAAAATGGCACTAACAACACTGAAATTAAACTGAAAAATAAATTGGGTTCCATAGTCAACTGATCTGGAAAACAAGAAGTTATTAGGTACCCTAAGTTCTCCAAAGAATAAGACACTGAGAGATATTACATCAACCTACTCTGGTTGTACCTACCCCACAGGTCAGCGGATTTAAAACCTGCAGCTTGCCCCACATATGAACAGTATTTCCATACTGGAACAAAGATCACTCAGAATGGAGAAGTTGAGATCAGACACTCATACTCAACAATATGTCACAGTTTGAAAAGCTGAGCAGTGATGACCTGGATGACAGCTGGCAGTTACTTCAGGAGTTGTCTAATTTAGAGGAGGCATGGGCTCAAATAGCCCCAAATGCAGAAGAAGAAAGGTTAGATGACTTATCTGAAAAAGAAATACTAGAAACTGCAGATCCAGGTTTGCCAGAAGATATTCCAGACCTTCAAGGTTCAAACAAGGCAGAAGACATCTTCAGCCAATGTGGCATCACAAATTACTTATAATCCCGAGAAAATATCAGATGCAAAGATGTTGCAAATGAACAGGTCACTTAATTATGAACAGCGACAGTTATACAATCACATAGGGAAATGGTGTGTGGCTAAAGCACATGGACAAAACCCAGATCCATTTTACATTTTCCTGACAGGTGGTGCTGGTACAGGTAAATCACATTTGATTGAATGTATCTGATATTTTGCAAACACAGTTCTTCAGCCACATTTTGAAAAACATGATGAACTTTGTGTCTTAAAGGTTACCTACACAGGAATAGCAGCACTTCATATAAATGGCCTCACCATCCACTCTGCATTTCGATTGAAAAAAGATCTTAAATCACAGTATGACTTCTTGCAAGAGGATGAATTGAACACTCTGAGTACCAGACTGAGACATTTGCAACTGCTGATTATTCATGAAATTTCTATGGTCAGCAAGAGGATGCTCAAACACATCAGTGCCAGACTGAATCAAGTCAAGAAACCATCTTCTGACCATGTTCCCTTTGAAGGAATATCAGTCTTATGCGTTGGTGACTGTTTCCAGCTTCCCCCAGTATATGGAACAAGCCTACAAAATATTGACAATGGAGCACTTCCCCCTGATCTGTGGTCACTTTTTAAAGTGCACTACCTCACAGAGATCATGAGTCAAAAAGAAGATCTTGTCTTTGCAGAAGTACTTAATCGGATCAGATCCAAAGTGAGTTCATCTCCTCTAGCTTCTCAGGATGAAGATTTGCTGAAGTCTCACATGACACATGAATTGAATTGCCCAAGTGATGTTATATACATTTACCCCCTCAACAAGAAAGTTAATACATACAACAAGCAAATGTTAGAACAACTCAAAACAGAGAAACTTATTCTAACAGCAGTTGATATGATCCATAGTAACCGTAATAAAACTTTTCGTCATAAATCTCCAGTAGATCAACAACACCTGCCTTCACCCAACACTTGAAGTTGCAGTTGGAGCAAGAGTGATGCTATCAATGAATATTGATATTGCAGATGGTTAAGTGAATGGTGCACTTGGAAATATTGTGAAAATAGAGAATGGATCTCTCCCACTTGGATTGCCAGAGAGCATACATGTGCAATTTGATGATAAGAATATTGGATCCAACTATAAAAAAAAACCCCAACAATTATCACAAGACTCTTTTGTAGCATTGAGAATTGCTACAGAGAAAGCAAAGTGCCAGACTTCAATAGTTACCAGATACCAGTACCCTCTCCGCTTGGCTTGGGCATGGACCATCCATAAGATTCAAGGTCAGACATTTGATAAAGCAGCTGTCTCCCTACACAACATCTTTCGAGCAGGTATGGCTTATGTTGCTCTTAGTCGAGTAACCCACCTGTCTGTCTTATTTCTACTGGATTATGATCTTTCTGTTATATATGCCAGTCGATATGTTGAATGTAACATGACAACTATGACACCACTGCATACAGATCCAACCATTCTTGCATAGATTAACACAGATACTATTTCAGTGATCCATCATAATGTGCAATCACTGCATAAGCACTTTGATGATGTCAAAATCATGGCTGATTTCTATCAACCTTCAGTACACTGTATGTCAGAGACATGGACATCTCCAAGCAAACCATTAGACACATATGATCTAGAATATTACACTCTGGTGTGTGTACACAGTCAACAAAATAAAGGTGGAGGAGTTGCAGCATATATTAAGAAAGATGTACATTATGAAGTACTGGCTAGACTATCTACGCAGGACTATGAGGTTCTTCCAGCACTTCTATTGAACAAACCACTTGGTGTTGCAGTGGTTTATCGACATGTTCAATCGCCCAAGTCTCATTGCAAAACTCTTCCACATAAATTGGTTGAAATTTTTCTCCAGTCTCAACAACATACTTTTGTAGTATTAGGAGACTTCAATGATGATGTTTCTAAAGAGGAGAATTCCATACAAACATATTTCATCAAATGTGGCTTCCACCAAAAAGTGACACAACCAACTACTTTATCTGGATCATCAATTGACATGATATTTACACATAACTTGCAGTTCAATTCAAGTGTAGGAGTATTACCGTCATATTTCTCATATCATTTACCAATCTATAACACTACACAGTTGGCACAACAGAATACAGTTACACAGAATGAACAATCTACAAAATGTGAAGAAGGTGTATTCACAACAAACTTCACACCTGAAAGGCAAACTACACTAACTGGTGATCAAACTTCTCCACATTTGTCAGGTACAAAGGAAAGACAAGCTCAAGAAAGAACAAAATCAGTGCAACATCCAAGATGCGAAAATGTAATGATATCCAAAGCTGAATCAAGAAAAAAAAGACACAGAAGTACAAGACCCTCAAGTAATAATGTTTCACACACCTACTCTAAAAAACAGAAGAAGCAACATGAAACCCCACCTCTTAAAGACTCAAAAGTGTGCTATGTGGGTTATAAATCAGATACTTTTACCCCAGAATTTTCCTTACCTTCAGCATTGCAGTATCACAACCGTCCAAAATACATGGATCAGCTAGAATAATAGATATGTGGGGAGGAAATCCAAATACATTGCATCTCAAAGAATGGCTTCAAACAGTTGGTTTTCAAGTCATTTCAACCAATGGCCATGAACAGTACAGTGTGTCAAGTGGTTATATAGCGCCATGTGCATCATGGTTACTGCAAAAGTCCAGTGATTGGAAGACAGTAGATGTTTCACCAGCTTTGGATAGGAATATTATCCAATCCTATAATACAATTCTTGGAACACATTCCAATCGGCCACGTTTTCTGAATGACAATGAGATCTTGGAAGTTCTAACAACATTATATAGACAGGATGCTGGAGGCCCTTCAATGAATTGGATTGATGGTCCAATACCAATCAATTTTTTTGTGAAGGCAATAAGATCAGCTGTTTCACCTTTGACAAGAAAAACTAGACACATCCATCACTTGAGAATTGCAATCGTTAACACTACTCCTGTTAATGAAGACAGCATAGACAATCTATGTGGAGATCATTGGATAACAGTTGCATATGTTGTAGATTAAACTAGATGTAAACAAGAGTGATGAAGTAAAAATGCAAGTAAGCATCATCTGCTTCAAATAGCTCGCACTGAATGTATCATGATGAATTTGTGGCTTGCTAAACCATGCACTCTTAGTTTCCACTGAGCATCAGCATCTTTACTCACCTGAGACTGTTTCCAAGACCACACAACTGAACATGCCAAAACTCTGATGCTATACACAGAGTTCTATCTACTATTTACCGGTAAACATAGATTATCAAGGACCACCCATCCATGCGTCAAATGAATATTTTTCTAGAGTTTCCACCTAAAAACAAATAGTAAGTGTAGGCTGCTTTTTGTAGCTGACGCTTCCAAGTTCAAACAGCATATGCTAGAAGAGCACCCAAACTTGATATAATTCCAGTGCTATATACATGATACATGTGATACTTTTGTGACAGCGGAAGCATAATTTCTAGTGGTCTGAACAATAAAAAGAACAAGTACAAACAAATTGCAAGTGTAGGCTGCCTTGTGTGACTGACACTGCTTTCAGCTCATTCAGTGCTTGACATATAACTGAGATGCTGTATATGTGATGCAAAAACAGACCAACGAACAATGAAAAATAATGATAAACCCTAGTTGAGATTGTCTGTGACCATGTCAATTTTCTCCAGGAGCCTAATCTAAGGAAACAAACTGACAAGTGTAGGCCGAGTTTTCCGGCTCACACTTGTATTGGCATCTGGTACAAACAATGGCTTTATGGGTCAAAGTACATACAGTTTCCCCATGAGAATGAACAGAGAAACAAACGAAGTGTAGGCTGCTTCATGTGGCAGACACTTAAACTTCACAAAGCTTCTGCTGAATGAATACATAAGCTTTTCTTTGCAGGAAGGATATGTGGACCTAACACTCAAAGTGATGTATATATGATACAGGAAAGATGTCTGTGAACTCTTCAAAATAGCAATTTTCTTTCAGGGGTCTCAAAGAAACAATACCAAGTGTAGGCTACTTTATGTGGCTGACACTTCTTTCACATCCTTGCACAGTCCTTTACATTCAGCTTTCTCCATGACTGACTGGAAAGAAAAGAAAAAAGGGCAAATGTGAGCTGTTCTATGTGCCTTGCAAGTCCGTTTTAGTACTGATTATGCTACTGGCTGAACACAAACTTTTTCCTATGTTAAAGAAAACCATCATGGACTTGCTTGTCAAATGGCATGTGCATGATGTAAAAAAATCAGCTTCTGAACATTTCAGAATATGATGATATTCATGATCTGGAGTATCAACAAAGAAAGAATGGCAAGTGTAGGCTGCTTTAATTAAAACAGCTGACACTTTCAGTTTCAGCTTATATATGATAACATTATGTTTCTTTGATCATAACAGTGCTGTGTTAACAATTGATTATTTGATAGTTATTTCTTTCTCAACTTTCCTATAGTTACTCCCAGCCAATGCAACTACATTGTATATATTTCATCAATTATGCAGCCCATTGACTAATTCATATATATATATATATCCCATTGTTTTATTCGGAGTTTATGGTACATGACTTCTGAGACAATCACTCCCAGCCAGTTCAATTACATTGTATATATCCGATAAACCATGCAGACCAGGGGCTTATCCATATACTTTAAAATCTGTATTAAGTGGCCACCTTTCAGACCATGAAACAATACAAACTTCACACAAGTGCCCACTTAGCAGAGGGTCAGGCTCATGGGATCCTAGTGTAGGGCACATAAGTGGCAGGATAAAATATTTGATTTAAATAAAGGGAAGAAAACATGTTAAACTATATCTCCCAACTAGCCTTGGAACAGAAAATTGTTCTGACAAGGGGACTACTTAGCAGAATGAACACTGTTCATTCATTCAAGCTGTATTAAGAGACTTAATCGAGTATCCTATGTCTGTGTTTTATGAATTTTGCCTCCCCAAGATTGAATGCATTCTTGTATACTTTGTCAAAGGATTTTTCACAAAAAGGGCAAACAAGGGTGCCCACTTAAGCAAATTTTGGTACACAAAAGCCTTTTTAGAGTGCCCACTGCCCACAAAAAAACAGGTGCTCACTTAATACAGGTACATTACCATGGAAAGTTCAGGGAAAACAAAATGGGATGGGGCTAAAGTGCCCATTAAGACAGGTGCCCACATGGCAGAGGTGCCCACTTTGACATATCTTACTGTATATCATATCATTTTATTAAGAGGGTAGTTCACCAGTGCTGAGACAATAACTCCCAGCCAGTACAACTACATTATGTACATTGTGCAGAGACAATAACTCCCAGCCAGTACAACTACATTATGTACATTGTGCATTGTATATACTTCATTATGGACCATAAACACAGAATTCATCATATGTATATATTTTACACATTGCTCAGCTATAAGGAAGAAATTAATGATATACCACTTTCTTTCAGGTGTAATTCACTAGTGTAAACACCATTATTTGTACTTACTAAATCTGATATTCAAATCTGGTGTGTCACTTAATGATTTCCAATATATAGCCCTATGTATTAGAAGACATTAGCAATTTATAAAGGCTCTCATGAACAATATGTACTTGTTTTACGTCTGCATGTGGTACTGAATATGCAAACAAATATCAAATTAACTGTGAAGACACTGGCAATCTACTCTGGAGTCGTTGGCTCAACGAATAAATTCCTAGCCTGAATACAAGATCTAAATGGAAGACCGCGTCTTCTAACTGCCAGCCTGGTGAACTGGTCTCAGTATATGATTCTGTGATGCCATGTAATCTTTGGCCTTTAGCTTTCGCAACAAAAAAAATCCTGGTAGAGGTGGTAGAACACATTCAGCAATAGTGGATACATGAGTTTCGGAATTGCATAGTCGGATAACACAACCCCGCAATACGTTTTGAGCTTGACACATAAGTCAGTTAAACAGGTAATAAAGTTATTGTTACATGTTTATATATATTGATTGCCTACAAGTAAAAATTTTAGCCTGGGGTTCGCAAGCAAAGGATATATAAATGATCTCACAAATGATTTGCTTCAGGTGGTGCAAGCAACCTTTATTGGAATATAAATTGCCTTTATTTTAAAGAATTCTGTAAGTTTGCTTGACACTTTACAAACAGATAATGTTTCACCTTACAGGCACATATCATCTTGGGATTTTTCTACTTTCTATACTACAACAGCTCATGTAGATTTGAAACGTAGCATTCAAACATTGCTTTTTGAGAAAAAATAAATTTCAGAAAATTATAAATGGTCATAAACATGCTTTCTTTGGTGATTCTGCGAAGAATGGACAACATGCATTTCACTATGATGAGTTTAAAAAAACTGTTTGAATATTACATACGTTTTGGTGATAGTGTCTTTACACAGGTCATAGGAATTCCCATGGGTACAAATTGTGCGCCACTTTTGGCTAATCTTTTATTTTATCCCGAGTATAACTTTCTAACGAAAATTACCATGCTAGATCGTTTAATTTAACTTTCAGATACATAGATGACTTATTAAGTGTCAACAAAAACATTTAAAGGATTACATTACATCAATTAATCCTAGTGATCTGGAACTAAAAGAAACCACTGATTTAAAAATAACATGCTCATTTTTAGATCTACTCTTATTCAGTGATTGTGGTATATTAAAGTCCAAAGTGTATGATAAAAGAGATAAGTTCAATTTGGTAAAGTGAATTATCCATATCTAACTAGTAATATTCCTATTAATCCTGCTTATGGTGTCTATGTCTCAAGACTAATTGCTTTTGCAAGAAACTGTACTGCCTTTAAAGATTTTGCTGATAGATATAATCACTTTTTAGAAAACTTATTAAACAGGGGTTTTCTAAAACAAGATAAAAAAGGGTTTTTCTTCACTCTAAAGATAAATATAAATATGTTCTACAGAAATATCATGTTGATTTCTTTGAACATAATGATAAAGTATTATTTAAGTGTCAGTAAAATGCATAGAAATATGTTTTGGTATGGTGATGTTGAGACTGAGATTGTTTTACTTTGAGTTTGCTTAAACTCTCTATACTGGAGCACTAAAATTTATTATAATTACAATAAATATAAACAGAAATAAGGACCATCTAAATTCTCAGGCATCATGTTGAACAATACATGGCCTTCTATTTTCTTATCCGTTGGATATACTAACAAAACTAAAGGAACACTTACTCAGCTGATATGTCATATTTTCATAACGAATTTTAGGCCTATAGCGCTGTATTTTCAATTGAGAAAAGAACAGGGCAGAATTTATCCACGTTTCATACTAAATATAATGTCAGTATCAAATTTAGTTGCCATGTGCTTGTTTTGGTGTTTAGATTCAAAGTTTGACATGTTACACAATTTTAATGTAAATATAGTGGTCTTGCGTTTAATTCTTAATTGTCCTGTCATTGCTTGGATGATGTCTGTGAACTATGGTCATGTAATTACCTTTTATAACTGTGCATTAAAATTAAGGGCTAAATTTGTTTTAGGCCTACTTTGAATGAATGTGGGTGTTTTTCTAAAGTAGGAGGATTGGGATCAAGCAAAACTGGTTTCAACCACTGCCAATATGTTGGTAACCTGTTCCAAGTCACGTAGAAGATACTCTCATTCATTTAAATTTCAGTACTGTTGGTCATGGATCCTTCCGACGAATACTAGCATGTCTTACTATTTCGTAAATGATACTGGATCTGACAAAGTTGGACTGGTATTCGGTTTGGTCTCATCACTATCATTGAAAACTGTTGTCGGCTTCTCTTTTCATGGAACTTTTATATATTTGGTAACAATTTGAACATTCTGGCATTTTCTGCACATATTGCAGTGCAGTAAGTGTCCCAACTGTAGTGGGACTGATGTTTTTTTATAATCGTCTGAAGAATACAGTTTGTTATTGTTAAGGTCATGTCAGGTTGGCTCAAAGTGTTTGACGTACAGCTGATACACGGTTACTTTTAATAAATGGGTAAATACATATTTGGCTTTCCCTCTCTCTTGTATAGATAGGCCTGCGGCATTTGAGACTAAAATATGAATTTGGTCTACCCGCCTGCCTTATAGCTACAACATAGCCTACCTGATGTAACATTTTGTCTACTTTTAGAAAATGCCTGTTGTGGAGCTCTCAGGTGGTCCAGTTTTGTGTTTTGAGCAAAAATAGATACCTATGTCTGAAAAGCAATAGATTTCTTCAATATAGGTTTATTATTTTAAGTTACAGAACCGTATCATTTAGGTTCTTTGACGCACCAAAACTATCTTACAAATAAAGGTGTGTCTGTATATTAATATCATATGCATATAATTGCATTATACAAGTCTTTTTACAAGTCATGCACAAAGACCAAAATCGTCATTTCCGATTTCAATATTGTTAAATGTTCAGTTACTAAGAAAAACTTCGTTTTTCAAATATTTTGTCTTTACTTGCACAGAGTGGGCAACTGAGTATATATATATATATATATATATATATATATATATATATATATATATATATATATATATATATATGTATGTATGTTCAGTAGAGACTCCGAGATGAATGTTTTATCTGGTGCATATAGCTTAATACAATGTGAGTTCATTTTATCAATTGTCATCGTCTGGTTCATCATCACTTTGAACTGCAAGGTTAGTCAGTGTCACATTCCTCTGAGCCACTGCATCCACATATCTCATTCCAGGCTAAATTTTGAGCAAAAGCATGTACATTGCTTTAAGCACACCTTTTTTCCTCCACATGAACAAACCATATGCTGTAACAACTCAGAAGCCATTGGCCCAGAGTACATAACTGGTACAGGAACAGTGTCCGGTTTCCATCCATGGCTAAATGGTGTCCCTAAGACTGGGTATGCAACGTGTGAGGATATTCAACATTTTGTGTGCCAACTTACCCTCTCTTTGTGCCTCTCAAAGCTGTCTTCACAAGGCGGTAAGTGTGAAATGCTGGCTTTCTTTGTTTCTAATTGAACTCTCAATTTGTTTATGTCACCATGTGCATTTTTGTATTTTCCTTTTGCATCATAAAGGTCCACAAGTAACTTCCGACCTGCAATGGTGGCTTTAGCCTTATCACTTCCAAGGCTTTCTAATTCAGCTAATTCTTCTGGGGACTTTTCAAGAACTTTGTATACAGTTTTCTTTCCAAGATAATATAGGGCTGATGTAGTGTCACAACCAGATAGCGCATGTGCAGCTGGTAGAATCCGACAAAGAACAGATGGTAACTTTCTGTATATTTCATGTACTGGCATAAATCTGCGTTGGTCTGTGCTAGCTGTGGTTGTTCCTGTTTGGATCCATAACTCCTCAGTGTTATTCAGTTGTGGGGTATAATGGACTGCCAGAACAAGTACGTCAGTATCTGTTGACATAATTATAATTTTGCCTTTCACATCATTGGCTGCAAAACCCCTGTCTGCAAAAACAGCATGCAGAAGCATTCTTGTATCTGCCTCCTCCTGACTGTTGGCCATATTTTGAACCATTTGGAATCCACTGGATGTCACAATGCCTACATGGTATGGGTCAGGGAGGCAGCCGGACAGGTACACTGATTTGACAGCATTTGCAGGTATTTTGTGCTGTAGATGTTCACTCTAGTAGTTGCCAACTTGAAGGAATTTAATCATGTTTTGCTTATTTTCTGTAACATTGAGGAAATATTTCCACACTGGAACAGGTCTCCCCTCAATGACTTGGTAGGTCTTCGAAGCAAGACCTGTTGCTGCAGCACGCCTTGCCCTCTAACCAGCTTTCACAGACCTATCATCATATTTATCAAAGACTTCAATCAAGGTGGTACAAAACCTAAATCCTGAGAGAAGATACTGCATGTTCTCTTGGGCAAGATGGCCAAAATTATGATAGTTGTTACCATCTAGGGCCTGAACAACTCCCATTTTAAGAATAAAGTGTACAAGATCTCCCAGTCCTTTGTCCTGAATATTGCAGCTAAATTTACATGAAAGGGTTAATACCTCTAAATCACATTATTTATAGCCTGTTCATACATAACTTTCAAAACGCTTTGTTGAAACTTCACAACTCACATGTATGTTCGCAATGAACTGAGCCCTGCTGTGTCTTTTTTTTTTATAAATACGGCACAAGGTGCTACTTCATGGCATGATCGAAAACCGAAGTATGCAGTAGGATGTCATTCCCTGAAAACAAACGATTGGAGTTAACCGTTTCCATTCCAAATTTGAGAGTTATAGCCCGAGTCGACAGCTTTCCCCGGCGTGTTCTAGACTCCGTTTGCGCACAGAGTGCACCGAGGAAAGCTGTCGAGTAACCACTAATGGTAGATAAGGTATGTTGGTAATCGTCAGAATTGTTTTAAGGAATTTAAATATGAAATCACAACTTCATTTGAGCCCGAAAATATTGAGGCTGGTAGTGAAAGAGGAACCGTTAATACATTTTATTGTCAAGTATGAACAAAGAATATTTAGGTAATGTGTAGTATTTCACTTGACCAACTATATTGATCTGGGCAGTATCTGATGACTTTGGACAAATATAATCGAAAAAAAAAAACTATATTACAGATTTGACGCATCATACACATCATTGTTAAGTGTACTGTAAATCACCTGATACATATCAAATTTCAACCTTTATATTTTCATGGCATACAATTGTGTGACATGGGCATCCACTTACCAATTTCCAATTGAGAAAAACGCAATGTAGTTTTTATGTTGGTCAGTCCCCGCGAGCACAAAAAATTGCCTTTGCCAGCTGATCAAAACTTGAGGTGAAACTAAAAGTGAAACTGACTACAGTGGATTAACCCAGGTTCAACAAAAATGGCTATATTGTGAATATTGTTTCTCTCTCCTCCCAAGGGCGCTAGTAGCAATGTAGTTTTTATGTTGGTCAGTCCCCGCGAGCACAAAAAATTGCCTTTGCCAGCTGATCAAAACTTGAGGTGAAACTAAAAGTGAAACTGACTACAGTGGATTAACCCAGGTTCAACAAAAATGGCTATATTGTGAATATTGTTTCTCTCTCCTCCCAAGGGCGCTAGTAGTCATATTCCTGGAAATGATGTTAGGCTTGGTCGTGAGTTTTCCAAGAAAATTAGAAATAATTACCCGGTATGTTGTAATGTCGGAGCTGCGCATACATGTATTAATGATTGTGACATACCCAATGGTCTTACCTATTAGTAATAGTGTGCTTTATCTAATTATATCCATATTTTTAAATCAAAGAAAAAAACAATAACTATCTCTCAAAAGTGTTTAAAATTGAATGCTCAATGTTAAAAAAACATATCGTCTATTAAAGACGTAACTTTCAATTTAAATTATACTCCTTCAATTTTCAACTTTCTATATATGCTTGATAAGTATGCGCTCAGTGTCATGAATACCTTAAATTAGAGTTAAATGAAAAATATATTTTATAAAAGGCACAAAATTTGCAACAATTTCTATAATTTTATTCTAAAAAAGACATAAAAATGTTGCTTTAGAGACAGGAGTATCTACAGGAAAATGTGGAAATTCAAAAAACAAATACAAGTGCAGTTTTGATATAGGTTTCTTAATTTGCATAAACCGTAAACCTGGACCACATGAGAGCTCCACAACAGGCATATTTGAAATCTACAGAAGATTTTCAAAATAATGAGGTGTGTTACAGCTATAAGGCAGACGGGTAGACCAAACTCCTTAAATAAGGTCTGTTTCTCAGTTTTGCCGCAGGCCTAAGATAATTAGCATCCAAATGAGCTGACTGACAAGCTATGTCTTACTATCAATGCTAAAAAATCAAAACTGTTACATGGAAAACCGCTATACTTACAGTTACCTTTAGGAATTTCAACATGATTTCGCTCTCTCTCTCTCCTTCTTTTCATAAATCAAAACTCTTACATGGAAAACAGCTATACTTACAGTTACCTTTAGGAATTTCAACATGATTTCTCTCTCTCTCTGTCTTTTCATAAAACCCAACTCCTTCTCTGATAAATGTAGTAGATTTTTACAATAATTAGGACTGTTTTACATTTTGACCTTTTGAACTTTATAGAACCATGAGTTAGATGTACATTATGTTTGGCCCACTTGCATATGACTTACAATGGCATACTACATTTTTTGAATTCTAAATTATTACCTTAATAAATGACCTATTAGATGACATGTGAGATTCTACGTTTCTTGAACATTTAAATTTCCTTTCAAAAATACTTCTGGAAAGCATACTTGAAATGTGACTGGTATGCTTGCAAATTTTGGCTATTGTAGTGCACTTTGACTACTGTTCTTGTGTTTTGAGACCTGATGTCACTTATTTCTGGCTGATATTTAACATTTGAACCAGTGTACTTGCAAATTCTGACAAAGTATTGACTTTTCGCCACTATATTTGCACATTCAAACACTTTTCTTTTTGAAATACTCTTAGTTTATCTCTTACATATCTAAAACACATCAAATTGTATAATCATGTTATTTGGATTTTTGTTGATGGTCATTTTAGGCCCAAGGGGCTTTTCTGATGGATTGATATTGGTGTTAGTGTCACTCTGTGGATTTACATGGGTGATGATCATTGTTAAAACGGTGGTTGCAAATACTAACTTTAAAATGTTGAATTTTATTGATATTTTCAACAAATTAGGAACCTGTGCTTGCAAATTCTCTGATGTGCTGCAAATCTTGGTCCCTTTTCATGCATTGTACAGTAATATATGCACATGAATGATGCACCTGTTCAAGCAAATTACTGAAATAAGCATATAATTTTAAACTAAACTTTTTGCATTCTGTCATGTTAAAACTAGACTTGGCTTTTTTGACCCTATGGACCTTTGCACATATGTTTTAGACTCTTTTGAGTAAACCATACAGGGTTTTTCTGACAACCTTCGAATGATTTGCTGTAGAGGGAGCTCTGGCTTTCTGACCATTCTTTTTAACTTGCAGGGAAATGCAGAGAACTGGTCTAAATGGCAAAATTTCTGGGCATCCTGTGCAAGATGAATCATACTGTGCACATTATACACCATACAGACTTTCCCATATATTCTTGTATATTCAATCACGAAATGTAAAATTAATTCTTTTGCATACTCAGAGTAGCTCTTGCAAAGTACTGGACTAACTAGTATGAAAATTCTTACAAAACAACTCATGAAATTGTTGTACAATTCTGGAGTCAAAACATCTCGCAAGACAATAGGCCCTGTGTACAACAGAAACTGTCTAAACTCAGTCGCTTTCCAGCGGTCTATCTCATTGAGAGATCGTGGTTTCCTTGCAAATTCTTTCGGAATGAAGGGCCGCATGGAAACCAAGCTTGCAGAGATTTGCTTTTCTTTTTGTGCACCTACCCTTTTTACTAAAGGTCCCTTTCTCCAGAATTGGAGTAGACGCCTCATGACACCTAAGCAAACCAAATGCATGTAATCTAATGGGAACTGGGTAACCATACCGATAGATAGAGTTCAGATAGGAGATGGCCCCAAGTGGTGCTCCTCATCAGTTATTTCATTGAACTGTATTTCCGTCCGCAAAGGCGCATCAGTACAAGGGAAGATCATTTTGCCATTCCACTCGCCTGCATCAGTACATTTTTCACAACCATGGAATCCAGAGTGTGATTTGACATTTTTGACAAATGCATGTGCACGTGCATCACAAATGAAAGATGAAACAGCAATTGTGAAATTATAATACCAAGGACTACTGTATATCTGGAAACTTTTGTGCTAGTTTTAATTTGGCACTATTCGCGATACCATTTTATGTGCAAAATTAAATATTTCCATGAAAATTTATCAATTTATGAAAAGTAAACTCAACTGATTGCAATGTATTCTGAATTATTGCTGGGCATACACAATCACGCCTGTGTGTGCGGGGATGTCAATTAATGCTAGTGATACCTGTTGGTAATCTCATGAGATAGCATTCTCGGTTACACATGTTTTGATCAGGTTTACATACATGTACTCCTTATGTCCAACGCTACATAAACATGGAATATACATTCGTTTAATTTGTCAGCGTGACCGACAAAATGCATAGTTGTAGCGGGTTTATCAGACAGGTGACAGTAGGAGTTACAAATTACTCTTTGCATTTAAGTTTTTCCCTTCTTTTGATTGCACGCAATTAAAATGCGTGCAAATTTTAATTTTTAAAGGAAAATTGGGTTTGCTTGAACTATAGCCCAGGCGAAAATTTCCGGATATACAGTATCTACAATAAATGTGTTCTGCGTCGGTGTGAAAATCACGGCATTCAATACAAGTACACACTTTCAAATCACTGCTCTACATTAATTTAGATTTGTTTCTAATGAACCATTTTTTGATACCACTTTAGGCTCCTATGACAAAGTTCTAAAGAAATTGCCAGCAGCAGAGGTCGATTCTGAACTACAGACGCAGTCTGAGAATGAAGATGAGCCTAGGCCTAGCAAGAGAGTGAGAAGGTACAATATTTTGCGTTTTGTTCATTTTATATGCATATCAGAATACATGTTTATTTTCTTGACAAACAGAATTATTATATGTCCAGTCTGTTTATTGCACTGTCAAATCTCACTAGTTTCTTGTTGCCAAATATGGAATTTGACTATAAATATACTGTTCTCCCTATCAACTCCCATCATTACATTTTGGATTCTCATACAACATAGTTGGTTCCTTGGCTCCCACTGAGTTACCTCCCATTATGTCTATGTTAAAAGCACAAGCACCCTCATTATAAGGTTGTTTTGATATTTACACAGTCAATTCTGTAAACCCCACCTTTGGCATTATAAAGAGGGAGCAACAATATATATAATGTATGTATATATATATATATATATATATATATATATATAGAGAGAGAGAGAGAGAGAGAGAGAGAGAGAGAGAGAGAGAGAGAGAGCTTAATAAATTATCATTTGGATTTTTTTTTTTTTAATTTTAAGAGAATCGCATTTTGACTCTTGGCTGTTGGATTTGAAAATGCATGATTAGTTGTAGCTGTCGTGTGTAGCAGGTTAAACTCTTGTCAACTTGTAAGTTCATGGGTCCTGTAAATATGTGCTCATATTGATGATTATGCATTAACAGGTTCATTGGGTTCCCCCGACTGTTTTCAATTGATTTCTCTATATGCTTCTACAGGAGCAACCCAAGGTATGAGGCCAGCCCAGGACATTTGTCTGAAAGTGGTGACGATGATCCCCTGCCACATCATATAGCTGCAGCAATTCCCCCACCCTACCACCCACAGCCCTTGCATCCCCCCAAGCAACCGTCCTCATCCCACCCCACCACCCGCAGCCCTTACACCCTCCCATGCAACCGTCCTCACTCCATCCCCACCACCTGAGCAACCACCATCCCCCCAACCCCACCCACTACTCAGTCACCGTCACAGAACTGTCTAAGAACGCCACCTCCACCACAAAACCCTCCAGACACTCAGACCCCGATAGCCAGGAGAAACCTGCCCCTAAATGTACAGGAGCCGGTGACACGACCATCAAATACAAGAGCAGTCACCCTGGAAGTTTCAGAAACAGAGTGAATGGTAAGAAAAAACTGATTATATCATTCTCTCACGTTTGATATACCTTTAGTAACCTAATGCATAGAAATCTTTACTGATCAAATCCATGTCTGTCGTTGTGACTGATGAAGTAAAATGCGCATAATTCTGCTGAACTCGGGTACAGGTTAACTTGACATTAACTTCTTGCTGAAGTAAAACGGACAATGATTAGGTCAACTGCCAACAAATTTGAACTATTCTTTAATAAGAATAGTGTTTTAACATTCAATGCGCACCATTTTCCTGTTTTTACCCATGATGGAGAGGTGTTAGGCTGAATCAAAAACAAAGCAGTTGGAAAATCACACTAGGTTTGGAACTGTCTAGAATAGTAAATACGTGCCTTCTGCTTGCAGCTGGAGGTGAGACCACATCAATTTTGACTCTCCTGGCAGAATTAAAGGAGACTGTGAAAGAAAATAGACAGCTGCTGCAGCATGTGTTGGCACGGCTTGATGCTAGCACTGAAGGCAACCATGCTCTGCCAGATGAGATTGAGCTGCCAGCAGATACTCTGGCACAACTGGAAAGCTTGGGGGCCAGCATTGAGGATACTGCAACAGCTAAATGTCTGGTAAGTATATACTTTATCTGCTGTTACTTGAAAATGTGTACAGAAAAGAATTGGTTTAATGCAGTCAATGCATGTAATCAAATATTTGAGTTATAATGTCAGTGCTATCCTTTTCAGACCGCAAATCTGGGACAATTGGGTGGCCTCACTGTGAGGGACACGGTCTACCGTATTCTCAAGACGCTTATAACAACAAACCTGGCTAAACAGTTAAATTGGTCAGGCAAGGGAAGCAAACAGGCCTTCAGTGGCACGCAGCTGTGTTCAGTTGTATTACGTAAGTGTTGTTGATATATAAGGATATGTTGAAACATTTTTCTATGTAAATTACAAATAGTGATACCATTAATAATGGGTATATGATGATTGAAAAGCTGATCTCTCAAGTTTTAATACTTTTCCCTGTCTATAATTCTCAAATTGTCAAACTTCAATTTTTTTATTTTTTTTTGGTCTCATATTGCAAAATTCAGAGCACCTGATTATAAAGGCAGAGCTCATGACTTATGTGCAAAATCTGTAACTATTTATTGATGCAACTAGAATATAAATCATATAACATGAATAAATTTATTCATATGTTCATGGCTTATATTCTAGCTGCACCTAAGAAGCAGGACATGTAACCACTTCAGTTTCTTCCTATTCTTGTGTGGTACTTCACTAAAGGAGGCATTTCCATCACACACACACACACACACACACACACACACACACACACACACACACACACACATATATATATATATATATATATAGAGAGAGAGAGAGAGAGAGAGAGAGAGAGAGAGAGAGAGAGAGAGAGAGAGAGAGATTTTACCATAACTGATTTTTTTTAGGGGGGGTGCTATTTTTTAAGAAACCTGGTCAGCTAAGCATGTATTTTTTTTTTCCAAATGTACCAGATTATACATAACATGTTTATTATTCTGTGTTGTTGAATATTATTGTTACAGATATGTCATATGTCCACACATTTATTTACTTCTTTAATTGCAGGCTCCGTAAGAAAAAATCCATTCACAAAGAAGGCCACAGACCATGCAATTGAAACCGAGATCAGAAGCTTCCTTAAGTATGCCCCTGACAGGGAGGGAGGGCGGAAACGGAGGGAGAGGAGGAGGGAAGCTGAGGAGCAGGCAACAGGAGCACAACAAGAATGAATATTTTTCTTGCAATGCAAAAAAATATTCATTCTTGTTGGTAAGATAGAGAAGTGTTATACATGTAGTTATTCCATACAAGACTCATTCACCAACAGTGAAAGTACACTCCATTTGCACTATTTCCTTTTTTCTTGCATGAAATTTGCTTGAACCTTGCATATCATTTACACATATAAATCCTTGCCTTCTACAACAAACAAGATTGATTATAACATACGGGTAACTGTTTATTGCCAAGTTTTCTTTTATTTAGGAAGATGCATTATTATGGGATTTACTAGTCACAGTGTTAACTCAAGGAGACATTTGTCACTGTTAGTAAATTATTCGCCAGATCAGTGTTTATAAGGTTCTGCCTATTATTGCCTGTATTTTTTTTTGGGGGGGGGGGTTTGAATTGACAAAACATCTATAATTAAGTTTTTTTGCTTGATGCAATAAGTAAATGGAAATTACTGCGATGTGACTTGTTCTGTCTTGTATTCTAGTCACATGAAAATGAAACCAACATGGCTATAAAGTCATATATATATATATATATATATATATATATATATATATATATATATATATATATATATATATATATATATATATATATATATATATATAATATTTTGAAGGTGCTATTTATCGTGAAGGAAAATAAAAGTGTAGGGCTACTATGATATATATGTGATTGGTGCTGGACATTTACAGTCTGTTCACTGTAACTTGTCCGATTAGCATGGAAACCAAGGGACAAGTTACAGTGAATGGACTGTACATGATTGTTAGTCAATATGTACAAATCCTTGCCTTTTATGACAAACATAATAAACAATTTCACTATATAAGTAATTGCATACGGGTGACTGTTATTTGTTCAGTTTACATTGAGTGAACAATCTTTTGTTTGTAAAGATGCATTTTTTATTGAATTCATTGGATGCCGTGTTAAGCCTTATAGCGCTGAATTAAGGACTGAGTCAACAGCTTTCCTTGGCTTGTTTTGGGTGCATTGCGCCCAGAGCAAGCCAAGGAAAGCTATTGACTTAGGTTGTTTTTCAATTTGAGAACCAGTCATTTTCGACCAGGCATGTTGGTACTTGAATGAAAGCTCTTTACACAAGGAATTCAAATATGTTGTCCTTATATTGATTCAGTGTAGCACTGCTATATCAGTGATTGGCGCTCTAAGCTTTAAGACAAATGCACACATTGCTGTGACCATATGCAGAGTATATGCCAAACCAGTATTTGATTGGTTGTACTTATTATTCTTTTTTTTCCCCTAAGTGCATGTGTCAGGTATTAAAATGGAAATCACTTGGGGATGTGATTAGTTTTTGCCAAATAGTCAAGTCATATGGAAAAGAAACATGGCTGTAAAGTTTTGTACATAAAAAATTTTGAAGGTGCTAGTAAATATGAAAGAAACTTATAATGAGTGTGGTGCCACTATAATATATGTGACTGATGTGGAAACTTACATGACTATAAGTCAGCATAAATCAGTGCCTTCCATCTTAGACATTATAATAAAAAAACTTAACTCAATAAGTAATGACAGAGGGTTGACTGCTATTTGTTCAGTTTTACATTGAATAACCTGTCTTTTGTTTGTGAATATGCATTGCTATAGAAATCACTAGTCAACAGTGTTAACATATTTGCCATTGTCAGTACAGTAGTCCCTGCTTCGAGAGACCACTGCTGTGAAAGACCACCTGCCATTTAAGGCCACATTACTCAGGTCCTTAGTGCTAATTTTCAAAAGTAACTCCACAGCGAGTGAAAAACCACCTGCTTTATGCAATGTGACCACTTTCTGGGCTGTCCAAGGGGTGGCCGCTCAAAGCAGGGACAATATTGGATTTTATTCTTATTGTTGTGACCTACTGTCAAGTTCATACCAGACCAATATTGAAGTTGTATTTCCTATTGTATGTTTTTCTGTATTTTGGTTGAAAGAAACATTTAATTGTGGTGCTACTATATGATATGTGACTTGAGTAATGTACAGAATGATGCTGGAAACTGCATGTAAATCTTTACCCTGTATGATACATACTTGAGAAAGAAACAACTGAATGAGTGATTGCATATGGTTAACTAGATGCATTGTTATTGAATTCACCAGTTACCGTGTTCACCCACATAGACAAATTTGCCATGGCATGTATTAGTATTTTTTATGATTTTTGTGGTCATATGTTGAGTACTCACCAGTGCTGGATTGGTTCTACCTATCATTGTTATAGGTATTTATTGTTTCTCTTAGTTTTGATTTTTGACAAAGCAGTCCTTTAGTGCGTGTGTTAAATGAATAATCTCATAGAAATGTGATACGTTTTGCCATGTAATGTACATTTATACTCACGGAAATATTTTAAGCATATTCTTGTATAATTGACTACAAGTGCTAGAATATGATATAAACTGTCGTATAAGCTGTGGACTATAATTATTTCATCTTTTCATTAAAACTTAAACAGCACCAAATTACAGTCATGGTGCATGGACACAGTGCAAAAAAAAAAAAACAAAAAAACAAAAGAAAGCAAGTTGGCCTGATACTTTTGTCAGGAAGGGCAAGAGCCTGAACTGTCAATATTGAGATGACCTTCCCCCTCCTTCACTGGTGTTGAACTTACTGTGATTATGAACCTAAGCATATTTTTCTTAAACATCCTATGCTTCCTGACAAAAGTTTTAGGCCAGCTTGCTTTCTTTTGTTTTTCTTTTTTTTTAACTGTGTTTACACACATTAACTCTGATCTGCTGCTGTTTAAGTTTTTATGGAAATATGAAATTACGATTATCCACATCTTTTTCACCTGGTTTTTCGTTTTCTCGCACTTATGGTCACTAGTCACTAATGCAAGGATATGCATAAGATATTGCCGTGAGTATATATGCAAAAGAATCGCTCTCACATGTGACATTTTTTTGCCATGTAATCTATTTATAAGGAATTGAATCTGTCTGACATCTGATTAGTTTTCACCATGATGTCAGTTACATGGAAATGAATCTCTCTGACATCTTACCAGTTTTTGCCATGTAGTTTGACAAATAGAAATGAATGTATTCGACATATAGTTTCTATTTTGTAGTCTAGTCATTTTGAAATTTAATACGGCAGTTGAGTCCTTTTACATACAGTATTTTGAAGTTGAGATAGCAGTTTGTCAGATTTAATAAGTTGATACATAGCAAGAATTTTGTTTGTGGTTAAGGCCAAGCTGTTTTCACTGGTAGTTTTGTATTAATGGTATGCTTGTTGCCATTTGAGTAAATGAGGTTAGTTCAGGTTTCCTGAAAACCATCTATGTGCATGAGTCTTAATGAAAAAGTGTGTTAATGACTGCAAGATTGATAATTGTGGTGCTATTTCTAAAATACAAATGTGTATTTATCAAAGTACACTTGAAATTTTTAATATATTTAGTTAAATAAGATCAGCTTATACGGTACCCTGTGCAATACTGACATAATCTTTTTACCCAGGAATTCAAGCACATGGTGATCATGTCGTAATATAAATTCCAAATTTCATTGCAAAACATGAGTTCCTACTTGGATATTAAGGAGATGTAATGACAGGAACACCTGTGTAGCATATTTCTTGTTTGAATTAGTTATGAGGACTGTGAAGTTACTTGTAATCCAAAGACATGATTAAAAGATGGAGTCTGCAAGTTATTTGTTGTATTTCTTTTCAGTTTTACTGTTTTCATTATGTTCAAATAGCTGACTTGACATCCTGAAGTGCAATATTACATGACTGGTCTTTTAAAGCACTTTCCACAAATCATTTGTCAATAAAGATGCCTTATTTGTATAAACTCATTGCTTCAATTGTTCTTTATATGCAAGAAATAGATACATCAATAAAATTGAAATGTGTATTATTTTGCAGATTTTGAATGAAAATTAGTCCAGGGTATATAGATATTAAAGGGGGTTTATAAGGTGGGCTGAATATCTATGCCACCAGTGGCCCACCATTGCAACCCACCGATGGTCCACCATTGCAGCCCACCGGTGGACCAGTGATGGAACCCATCGGTGGCCCAACAGCAGTGGGCCATTGGTGCCCCACTGATCAAAATGACGGTGGGCCACCGATGGGATGCAACCATGGGCCACCAATACCAACAACGGTGGGCCAACGATGGGCCAACCCACTCTTGTTGTCTGGGAAGTGCATGATTTGCCTTCTTCCATCGCTGGATCGTGTGAATCTCTGGGAGGGTCCCAAGTGCATGACCACTTCTATTTTAGATCGTGTAAATTTTGCAAGGGTCACAAATGCATGATTATTTCTCCCAGTTATAAAAGTACATCATAATGAAAAACAGTTGAATATGGTTTAAAATCAGTTTGAAATTGCCGGGGGAGGAGGTGGAATGTCAAATACTATATGCTGTATTTGAATTCTTTACGATATGTCTTTGTCCATGTTTTGTCATTTTTGCACCGTCAAGCTTTTTTCTTTATCTATTTTCAGCCTATGTAAGTACAGATTGTCTTTGTATAATGCATGAACACGGGTCGGCACACATAATAATATTCCCCATTTCTTATTCCTGGCACTATTTATTCATGGTGAAAGTCCCAATGGTGAGTAATGCAGCTAATTTAAATATGGAGTATAAAACTATTTGTGGTTCGGGCCCCCAGTTATTCAGACGTTATACTCAGTTCATCCGAGATATTGATGTGAAAGAGGTTTTATCCTGCACAGCCATGGGCTACACGTGTATATAGCAATAAAGCAATAACGGACTTATGCCACGCTGCTACTAACGCAAGTTTCTTTTTCTTCCTACTTCTCTCGATTTTGAACCGGTATATTGCAACAAATGTTCCCCAATTTCATTACCATATTCATCATAGCTTACCGGTGCCGTCTGTATATTATTTTTAGGTAACTGACATAATCGCCAATTCTGTTATTTACACTTGGAAAATGAAAAGCGTAGCATAGGGTCTGTAAGTAGTCTATTTGGTATGAATACCGCGAGAATATTGAAATATTTATGATAAAATGTACAAAGCTATTGGGATTCATTGGTGAAGATAGGAGTTTCATGGTATAAAGGTGGCTTGGTTAGGTGCTTGTCGTAATATTGATATGAAAAGTTTATTTTTATGTTAAAACGTTAAAAATGTAATATATGACCATATTACTTTTTTCAAGGTAAATTTTCTTGTCAAGACTAGTCTTTTATATTCCTCTCGCCAATTTGGTTCATTCGACTAGTCTTCTACATTTTTCTCGCCAATTTGGTTCATTCGCACATGCGTGGGGGCTTTTCATTTGGTGAACGGCTTGCTGTGGGCAGTCAAGTGTTAAGTAGATTTCTGAAGTGAAACATCATTTTTAGTTCCGTTTTTCGTATCAAAGTTGTGTATTTAAAGCCATTTTTTCTTTATTTGTACGTATCTCGTCACAATGAGTGTATTTCAAAATAATGTGTTGCCTGAATATGAATGCTACAGACGCTTTACGTCAAAAGTTTTTTCCCCTTGGCTTCAATATGCCATGTTATATGGCGGAGTTTTGAGATGATATCGTGCAGACAGGGTCGCTCTACTGTTGTTTGTTCTAGATTAAGTTGTTACCTTAAGAATTTGTCAGAAATATAATAAGATAGGCCTATAAATGAAATTTATGTGGGTGGGTGTCCATATAAGTTAGCTATGTTCGTTGCTGTTTAATTATTGCAGTTCTATGAAGCCGAGTCAGAAATATACCATTTTATCATTATTTAAATATTCGGATACTCATGGAATCAGTGGTGACGCATACATCATGGAGAATTTGACACCAGCTGAAATTCAGGTTCGTTCTCACTGCTTAGCCTGGTCCCCCAGTTTTCAGGCACAGCTATCCTGGCATCGTTCACCTGATTAGCAACATCACCCTCAATATGTTCAAGGTTATCTCTTTCAAGCAATTCATTTAATGACTGGATTAATCTTACTTGCTAAACATTTCTCTAAATATCTGATTGGAAAGCCTGATAAACTGTGGATGATTTATCCAGTAATGACTCTTTTCGTAAGAAACTATCTTCTGTAATGCATCCTGGGATCAGCAGTTCGTTTTCATCTCTCCATGGAAAAAATAAAAATAAAATGTGATAAAAGTGTTCTTCATCCATTTGTGCGGTAATGTGTGGTGTTCTGACACATGCTGGTTTTCTTCTCAGAGTAATCCCTTTATTTTTACTTTGTAACTTAACATCTGCATGACCTTCTTTCGCACTAATTTTGCATGTTGAAGCAAATGTACCAAGCCACATGTTGTCCCAGTCAGAACTTTCTGGTCAGTCTGCATAATACTGTATAATGACATCTTCAAAAATTTCAGTAGAGTTACTTGGTAATTCTTCCAATGTTGCCTTTGGTTTTAATATTCATTGTCTCTTCTCAGGTACATATGAATTTACCCAAACATTTCCTCTTGAACTCAGGACAAGTGGAAGGCCACATAAACCAATAGCAACTGCCTGGACAGAGATAGTGCAGTGGCTCAAAACCGTGCTTCCATTACGTGACAGGCGCTGACTTGCTGTGGCATTATATGGTATATTTTGTAGACATGTTGCTAATGCCTCACGAAGATTTTGAGGTTCAGATTTAGAAATGTAGGTATAAACATAAAAGGCTGGTCCCTACTTTGAACCCACCATTTGTATATCTGAATTTCCTTGCCATAGTTTCAACAAATCTGGCTTATATGCATCCACATAAATATCTTTCTCACTTTGCTTTGTTACATAAAATTGAGCGGATGAAGTCACATCTATGTTATGCTTTATGTGAGTATAACTTGACACTGGTTTGGGAAAGTGAAATCTACATTTGGCACCTCTTTTTTGACAGGTGTGGGTGTGATGGTGAATTTGCCCACGTTTACTGAAGCAAATAGCTTCTTGTCCTGTTCTGGACGCAACTCTGTAGAAATATACTGATTGAAACTTTGGTGCCTCTCGGCGACCCTCTGCTGTGTCTTAGTCAGGGGCACCAGCATTTCATGCAAACATACAGTCTAGAAGCTGAGGGTCCAAACTGAACTCAAATTGAGCCCAGTTCAAGTTTCACCCAAATGTGGACACCAGTTAGCTATCAACATAAATAATCAGCACTGGGGGTCTGGCATGCGACCACTGAAATCCACATGTTTTATTAGTCACCCCAGTTGACATAGTAACCATATATAGCACAGACTCGTCTACACTGTATACGTGTACATGTCTTTGGTGGTCAACTCATTATTTTGTTTCATCAACGGCAATTAAAAAAAGAAAGAATCTCCCATCAGGTACAGTTACAGATAATGCCATCATGTCAGGTTTTATACAGATCAATTCTAACGCTTTCTGCATGGTAAGGATAAACGCAGATTTTTTGTATGTGGGATCATGGAAATAAGTACTTTAGGGATGTAGGATGTAACTTCTTGTCGTGGCGACCCATTTTCTTGAAACTTTTCTACTTATATCATGTACCAGGAAGGAAACGATTTTTTATCTTATACCAAATTTTGGACAAGTTTCATTTACGGAGGCAGAAAAATGATGAGTAATATAGAGATGAACCTTGTGCAAACTGCAAAATAGGAACTCAATAGATATCGGAACTGTTGGTGTCAATACTATGTTGGCTTGTTGGAAAAGTGTGAACAACATCGTAGTGTTTGTCAAAGTGTTCTTACAAGTCACTTACTTTATGATTGACTCTGTCACTATCTGCCATCTCATGTGAATTGATAATTGCTTGAACGCTCTGAAGAAGACTGGCATTACTATTGAAATAGAATCATTAAAGACTTTCTGTTGATATGATATCTAGCAGTTAACAAGTCAAGATACTTCACAACAAGTTTACAGGGATCCATACTGAGATCTATGACACGCAGCTAGGTCTCGGTTTTGTTTTCACTCATTTTTTAAAAAATACTCTTGCATCTCATGGCTTAATGAAGAGATAAGATTTAACGGTGATAAAAAATAGTGTACCTAGTTATTGAACAATGTCACTGTTATAGACATATACCTGTGGATTTAGACAAGTTTCCCTCTCAAAATGGCAATGAATTGTACTGCCTATAGTATGTTGACAAATTCATGTTGGAACATGTGTGTAAGTTGGATTTTACAGAACAACTTTTCGCTGGTATTAGAGAAATTCTTGAAAATTCTTGATCCATTTGAATATATGTAGGTCTATGTTGTTATATTGGATTTATCACCCTTTTTTCTGGTGATGTTACCTCCGCCCCCATAAAGCTGATGACTGTACATTGCTTTAAATTTTGCAGTGTTTATGTTTTTGTTGGATTTTACCGAACAACTTTTTGCTGGTATTAGAGAAATTCTTGAAATTCTTGATCCATTTGACAATTATGGACTATCTCCGTTGGGATGCGCAACCAGCCAATCACAACTGTAGTCTGTAACCTAATAGACTTATCAAAATTTTTAAAACTTGTTTAACTGAAGCCACAACTTGTTTTCTGCAAAGGATTTGCATCAACTTTACCAAACTTCAATATTAAAGAAAATATCAACTTTTTTGCAAGCAACCTTTAAATCTGAAAAATCAGTTTTTATGACAAATAAAATAATTAATTAAAATTTTGAGGAAAATTATATAATTGCATCCAATCAATTCTTTTCTGTCCAATATGAATACGATACACAATGGGCTATGATGCAAACCCATAATCACTTGCCTGCATGTCCTGCCCTTACAATGAAAGATCAAATTACAATGCCCCACCCCTTAATTTTAACCCCAAATTTGAATATATTGCTAAAATTTTATGAATTTTTAGGTGAAATTGGTGATTTTTTTACTATTTATGGATAGATTCGTAACATTTGTCTACAAAAAATATGACATCTATCACTGCTGAGGCATTAATGGCGGATGGGGGGAGTATCAGTTACACCAAGTCAGCATCTAATACCAGTCATTATGGTAGTATTTTCCTGATATAATCTGAATTATGGCAGACAATGGAACAGTTTCAGTGTTTAAACATTATTAGCCCATCAAGGTGCACAGTTTAAGACCAGTAGGTCACAGATTAGAGTAGCAGTATTCAGCAAATTATGTTTTTTGGTACTAAGATTATGGAATTTTAACGTGCCCCTTTGTTTGAACATTAGGAGGGCAGTTGGATGATCCAGCTTCCACAAACCAATAGTGCTATGCCTTTTTTCTGCAGTAGACTGTATAAGTTATGGTTTATTGACATGGTTTGTGGTGTATGTGCACATATTAGAAAGAAAATGACAAAAGTTTGTACAGTTACTCCAATATCATAAATGCATATTTGTATTCACAAGTGCTCTGATTTTAAATTTGATAATCATCCAATTATCAATCCAATTATCAGGCGCAAGTGTTTTCAGGCAAATGTTTAATGGAAGCTAACTTTTTTCCCCTTGTTTCACTTTCTGAAACTCTTATAATTATATGTGGTTGTATGTTGTAGTTCAAATGTTTTGCCACCTATGTACACTAGCTTGGTAAAAGTTATAAAATCTGCAGTTCATAAGTGCTGTCATCCATATTAATGGATATAAATTGATTCATTTATGTGAAAATAATATGCTGATGAACTCAACAGCTCAACAAAGTCAGCATGCCTGATTTTAAATGATTTACCCCAGTCAAATGACACACATATACGACAAGCTTTTGTCTACAAAAAAAAAAATAATAAAAATAAAAGGGGGTGGGGTGGGGGGTGGGAGAAACAAAAACAAAACAAAAAAACAAAGAAATTTACATTTTACCTAAGATTTGTACAGCTCTACTGACTGACAATGCGCATTTTTTTCTGGTATGCCGAAAATTACTTTGACATGATTTTGTATAAACAGCTCTGCATGTGAATGGAGGCTGTAGGCCTACAATGACAATGCCACAAAATTAAAAGTTTGAAACAGAGGGTCATTAAGTTTCATATCAACCGGATTAGCATAATTTATTCATATCATATTAGCATTGTTAATTTCTCATACACACATATGATTACCTGTGTGGTACCTGTGAGGTATCACTAACAAAGGGCTATGGAAGCTATCTATCTACCAAGCGGTCAGCAAAGGAGGCATAGCCTGTGCACTTGTTAAATGTCTTGCAGCGAATCCTGTTATTGTTTATGCAGTGTGGTTCCACTGATAGGTGCAACATGTCTATGCACAATGATTTGTGACATAAATGTGATACTTCATGAATTTTTAGAAAATTGAGACTGTTAAACTTGATATTCACAGCCAATCTGTGGGTGTAAAACTTCTTTTCTCCTTTCATAAGCTGGCCTGAGGTACACAATACCATAGCCCGAACCATTTGCCTTGTGATCTACAGTCCCAGGACCATATCTTGCATGCTCCATCCATGTAAAAGTTGTTAGGATCACTCAAAATTGTCCAGGCAGCTGTCACAAAGTGCTGACTTCCATTTTTAACTTGCTTGATGGACGATAATAGAATAACAACATGACCATGTGATTCCCAATACATACAGAGTTAGCCCTAATAGGCCACAGACCACAGTTATAAATCCTTCTATTTTTCATATTAGCATTTTTCAGCCTAAAAAATTAGCATTTTGGTATTTTGAAATTCCGTGAACGGCATTTAACAGATAAAAATGTCAGAAAAATATGGACGGATTTTTGTCATACAATTCCCAGCTCGTTAATTTGTGATAATTGAAATACGAAACAACAGCTGGATGTCAGCTTTATACAGGTGTATGAACTGTGCTCTTGCCAGGGTCACATCATTGTCCTTTCCCACCATAAAGTTCCCACCTGGCCTGGAAGACAGTGCACCTATATGACCACCAATGAAGCAACTCTGCGATGCAGCAAACCTGACTTAGCTAACTTTATTTAAACAGAAGCTACAGCATGCTGAAAACACAGTATTTTCACAATTACGGACTATCTCCGTTGGGATGCGCAACCAGCCAATCACAACTGTAGTCTGTAACCTACACTGTGTTGTAATAAACTGTCAATGTCAGAGACAAAATATGTTACCAAAATGAACTAAGTAAACTTTGTAAGACATAATACATACATACATACATACATACATACATACATACATACATACATACATACAGTCCCTGTTGTAGCGTTTTGTGTGGATTTACATGCAAAAATTCATGTGTAAAAATTCGATTCATAAATGAAGTCCAGGGTATTATGTTTTTCTACTTCTGGTATTTTTGCAGAGTCTGTGTTACTGAAACAACATAAAGGGGCCTGGCCACCTACATTTAGTGATGACTTCAGTCCAACATTTCCTGACCTTTGCTTAAGTAGAGGTGAAGAAGGACAAGTCTGGGTACATTTTAATTCTGACACTAACCTTCTAAAAGAAAAACTTCTTCCTGGACACGAACAACTAAAAAGTAGCAATCTGTGGAGAGAAGCACAAGTTCTCAAACATGGAAGTCGCTTGTATGAAGGGACTGGAGACATCAGCATTGCTTTTTCTTCAGGGTTGTTTTCAATCACATAGATAATTTTGCTTCATCTAAGCAGATTACACAACACATAGAGGAATGTGTTGTAAAGAAACTGTGTACTGAAACAAGTACTGCAACCAGCATCCATGAAGTCTACCTTGCAGTAGCAAAAGAAACCATCAAGTTAGCAGCCATTGAACTTAGCCTGGAAAAGATAACATTTGATGGAATAAAAATCCTAACTCTCCATGATGATTATTCCACATACTTCAGTGAAAATGAGTGGAAGAGAATCTGCTAATTTGAGTATCACTTCAGCCACGAGTATGATGCGAGAAACTGGACACATTAGCAAGAGGTTAGGTACAGGTGGGAATAGTTTGCTCACCTAAAGTCAATGCAGGCATACACAAGGAAAATGAATGGGATGTACAGGCGTTTGATACAAAAGGCAGCTAAAATGCAAAGCTGCGGCAGAGGAGCTGAATAGAATGTATGTGATAGACAACTTTATACATAAGCCAGGGTCCATCGAAGTAGATGTCATCAAACTGTGGAAGACATTGCATCTGACATTCAGCTAGTGGCCATTGTAGACAAAGGACTGCATGTATTTGCAGAGGCGTCTGGTGCGGACCTAGATGAAATGGACAACATCAGTTACCTGATCCAGAAGACAAGAAGATCAACATCAGAGTCATTGTGTAGAGATTTTCTACTGTGAACAGGGTGCATTTGAGGAATTTGTATCTGTCGATGGATATGTCCAAAGATTCTTACTTTGTTATGCTGTATTGACAAAATGATTGACACTGTAACCTATGTGTGGAAAGCTAAAAGCAACATGGGAGTTTCTGTTCAGTCAGCGTCATCAACTGGAATCCCTGATTGTCCAAGATTTTTCATAGTGACAGTTTAGTCTCACCATTAGAATGGCAAAGTTTGAACATCATACAGGAATGGTACCTTGAATTTCCACTGGCTACTCAGATACTAATGGAATCATTTATAAATCCCAAAAGTTTTTGGACATCATCTGACAAGGTAAAATTTGTTGAGGGTAAACTTGCCAAACTCTACACAATCTTTGACAGTCTCTTGAATGTTCTCAACAGATGTTACAGCCGTGTTATCCAAGATTTAAATACCAAAGAATTAGCAATGAACGCACATAGCATCCGTACAGTGTTCTCAATAGCTAGTACTAGCAGAGCCAGTCTCAATTACGATTTTGCTGAGAGAACCCTCAAAGCAAATGCAGAAGATGACTTACTGTACTACAATAACTACATCAAGCCTTACCCAATGGAATACAATAGGACATCAGGGCTAAGTGCATACTATATCAACCTACAACAGTGCCACTGCATCTTCTACATGGATAATCTTTGCAGACTAAGCTATCGTGCAGATCCTCAGCGTGGACAAACTCCTCCCAGATTCCATTGCTGCCCATCACAGCAAAGGGGTTGCCTGATGATTCTCATGAGATAGCGAAGTGGCATGATAACGTCTGTGACGGAACACCTGACTGTAGATGTAAAGATCCTGTTGTTCTGGTAAAGGACGATGTCAACAAAACGCTCCTGGAGAAAACAAGTGATGATAAATGTACCTCTGATCGATTTGATAGACTCTGCAGATGGGGCCTCAATGGCACAAAACATACACAGGTATTTATGAGTCATCAAAGTCCTTATTGCTTCTATTTCTAACTTAAAATATTACACCAAATATTGTGAGGTTATTCATATCCTGGTACTGAATACAAACTTTTATGATGAAGTGCACAGAATGATCTGAATATAAATGTAGGTATAGTTAATTGTTTAGGTATCATTGAACCACTTATATTATAAGTAAATAAGCATTTTTTGTAGAACTCCTCACCCACATTTTCTAGCATGTATTTTCTTTCCATATTTTAGGCCTATTTAAGGATATCTTTGACAGAGTGGCAACAACTGAAGTGGACACAGGAGAGGTACAAGAAGATGCAATACATGGTGAAATAAATGAGTCCTTTGGAGCACTTTCACTTCATGATCAAGACGGCATTAGTACTGCTGATGTGCAAGAAGACCCCCAGTGGTTTGAACCGGTATGCAAAACGTGTGTCAAAGCGACAATGGACGATCTAGAAATGAAATGTGGTGCTTTTTTCAAGTTCATTCTTTCAAAATTAAGCATTTTGGACCGAAAAAAAGCCGCGAAAAGGTATTGATTTTCTCAAATTGCATTTTCTGTTTAGAAAATGCGGTTTCCGTGATTCAGTTCATGATTCCTCAATACAGTAACTGTAACTATGGATTTTTTAAAATTAGATTGTACAAAAAAGCTGTATTATATTATATGTCCTATATTTATAATATGGCTTTTCTAACTTAGCAGCTCAAATAAATCTGTTAATTATCTGTTGTAGGTAGAACAACCCTCCAAGGTACCTATCTTCCAAGAGTTTACCAGCAACACATCAAAGCTGTAAATGAAGAATTGTTGGAGGATGCTGATGGACATGGAGGATTACTATGCCTGGTTGCAGATGAAACCACTGACATCAGGGACAAGTCCATTTTAAATATATTGGCCTTGAAGCATGGATGTCCCTATCTTATTGACCTTGTGGTGCTGCCAGCTTGTAACCATGCCACATTAAGTCAAGCTATCACCAGGGAAGTTGCTGAATTGAGAATTAACTTTGACAATATCCAGGCTGTGGTGTCTGATAGTGCTGCCTACTGTAAGAAAGCATACAACGATGTTTTGAAATCAGTGTTTCCAAACAGCATTCATGTGCCCTGCTGTGCTCACATTTTGAATCGTGTGGGGGAAGAATAAAAAAATAAATAAATAAAAAGAGAAAGAGAAATGTCCAGTCACAAGCTTTGATGGGAAGGCTCTTTTCAAATACAAACTTAAGATAAGTCACAAAATGTAGAGAAAGTCACGAGTGTTTGCAAGAACCTGCATAGTTAAGTGCTAGTGTTAGATTTTTTCTGTCAGTGAAGAGTTCAACATATGGACAGTCAATACAAGCCACCACTCTGTATGTGTAATACTAGTATACACAAAGTGGCGGGTTTTTATTGACTGTCAGTATATATAAGGAGCCGTGGGACAGATAGATTATAGAAAGAAAAAATGGACTGATAAGCCATAACGTAAAGGTATTGGTTCAAGTTCTCATAATACTAGCATTTTCTTGCTAATTTTGCAAAATTGTTCCTTGCAAAAAAATTGGATTCACGAAATGCAGAAGTACACCATGCATAATTACTATTGTACCATTTAGTACAATCAAAATCATGATTGATCTAAGTCCAAACATGAACTAAAGAATCTGTGTGTTAAGGTGTGTTTTGTAGACTATTTGCTAAAAGTATAGGCAATGTAAACCACATGTACAGAATTGTTGGATACAATCTTTGTCTGTTTGTATAATCAAAATCTACGGCTGTACACTATGGATATAATATAAGCTAATGCAAAGGACATTATTTCTTTTTATTTGAATACATTATATCAGAGCGCTTTATGGGAGCTTTCTTGTAGCATATACAGGTACTATGGATATTAAGCTGTGAGCTTGCATTTAAGCTATGTAGACCAAGAAGAAAGAACTTCGTGAGATCTGTTTCTGCATCAAAAGTTATGATATTATTTTCACTTTCTTCTGGGCCCTATCGATGTATACAGTACACAAGGAAGGCCTCTGAAGAGAGTTTGTCAAGTGTTTTTTAAAAATTTGAAAAGTGCGCCATACAACCTATTTTCTGCATGATACTCCCAAAAATCATACTTGATACTGCCGACAAATCACTAATAGTGCAACATGTGGGGGTGCTCTTATATACATAAATATGAATTCATTGTGTTGAGATATGGATATGTGATTAAAATGGTGACATCTGATGTAGACTATGTTTGACTCTTAAAACCCTATCAGAGTTGCGGCCAAGACACAACACAGCGGGATGAATATTCAACTAAGTATGTCCTGCGGTCATTGAGTTGCTTTCGGTAAACAAATATTCAGCAGGCAAGTCAATTACCCCCCCCCCCCCACACACACACATATTGATGACTCAGAATGGAATCTGAGCAGCAACTTGGGCTAAAAGAGCTCGTATTTTCACATAGTGAAACTTTGTACCGTAAATAAGATTGCAAGTACAGTGTCCGTGTCCTCAGGTCAGCTGCATATTTGTTTACAGATAGCAACTCAATGACCTCAGGACATACCTAGCTGAATATTCATCCCACAGTGTTCGTGTCTTGATCTCAGGTCAGAGGGTGATATACAGATGTTAAGCAGGCAACTTAATCACTCCCATGGTGAGGAGCTTATGGTTCGAAAAGCCTTATTTCTTTGTTTGCATGGTGAAATATCCCTAATCCTTTTTCTTCCCAAAACATTCTATCATTCACACACCATTTTTTACACTCCTTTCACCACCATCCATAGATTTATGCATGTCCCCATGCCCCAATATCGTGCCTGCAACTTTACAAAACTGGCCGTAAATTCCTGGGAAATATACTGAACCAAACAAATAACGCAACTTTTTCATTGGGGTTTATTTTCACATTGGAACTGTATTTAAAGTTCAGAAATATACGAACCGTTGTTAAATCAGTCTAAAATAATGCACCAAGTAGTGTGACCTCAAGGTCGAGTACCCTGACCTTGCCATGGGGTCATTGTCATGAATCAAGAGTGACTACCAGCAGGCTATTTTACGCAAGTCTCTGACACCTGAAATTAAGGTTGTCAAGTCTTTGATTCTGGGACAGGAAAAGGCCACATTGAAATCAGCCCAAGCGTAACTGTGTGCGAGGATATGAGGCTTTCAAAGTTTGGTGGTTGTGCTGAATCAAGGACAACGGCAGGATTCAGTGTTACCCACATGACTAAAACATTCGCACCTTTACTGGTTGGGTGTAGCCCCTCACGGACAATAAAAGGGCAGCATGGGATTCATTTGGCACAGTATTCCAAGAACTATGGGTCGATTATCAACAGTAGATCGGGAGAGAGGAATTGGGATGCTACAGGCTGGTTTATCTGCAGCAGAGGTGGCAAGAAGACTGCAAGTACACAAATCCACTATATCCAGACTTGCTACAAGATTCCAGGAGACTGGGGCCACAGCTGATAGACAGTGTCCTGAAAGACCAAGAGAAAACACACCTGCGCAAGACAGACACATCAGGGTGTCACATATGCGGAACAGAACTCGACCAGCCACAAGAACTGCACAACAGACACCTGGCAGAACGAATAACAGAATATCTGCCCAGACAGTCCGTAATAGACTACAAGAGCACCATCTACACGCCAGGCGTCCTTACAGGGGTCAAATTTTGACACAGGCAAGAAGGCAAGCCCGACGACAATGGGCTACTGCCCATACTCGCTGGACCCATCAACAGTGGAGGGATGTGCTATTCACCGATGAATCCCACTTCACCCTGTATCATGCTGATGTTAGGACACGTGTTTCGCGACGAAGGGGAGAACGCTACTCAGATGCCTGTGTGCTGGAAACAGATCGATTTGGAGGTGCATCAGTGATGGTGTGGGGTGGAATTTCATTCACAGCCAAAACCCAGCTAATCTTCATTGAAGGCAATCTTAACGCTGCTCGTTACAGGGATGAGATCCTTCAGCCTGTTGCTGTCCCTTTCATTAGACACCACCAACTCCACTTGCTTCAACAGGACAATGCTCGGCCCCATGCCGCTAGACTGACGATGGATTTTCTGCAAGGAGAAGGAATTAACGTTTTGCCATGGCCAGCCTTCTCACCTGATATCAATCCCATTGAGCATCTTTGGGACTACCTTGACCTGCGTGTTCGGAGACCGGATCCAGCACCCGTCAACCGCCAGCAGCTTCACCAGGCTCTTCAAGAAGAGTGGGATCATGTGCCCCGGCAGATGGTGCAGCGGCTAGTGTCATCCATGCGCCGACGTTGCATAGCAGTTATAGATGCTGATGGTGGTCACACACAGTATTAGTGGACATGTCAATTTGTGAACTTTACAAATCAATGTTGCCCTGTTTATTGCCAGCTGGTCGTGCCCTCGTTGACAGTTTCAAGTTTTTGATTTTCACATGTTATGCCAAAAAGACTGCAGAATATGGATCTAATTTGTTTCTGTGATATGAAAGTAACAATAAATATTTAAGTTAAAAAGTTTAAGGGTTGCGTTATTTGTTTGGTTCAGTATATATTGATCATGGGGAGCGTGAGTAGCCGACCGTCGATGAATCCCCGTTTTACTGAAATATCTGCAAGACTGAGTACAATATTATTAAGTGCAAGTCTGGTGTCTATGGAGCTCGAGTTAAATGTAATAAAAAGAAGACTTTTTTTCTCTACATGTAATGTAATAAAAAGACTTTTTTTTCTCTACACCAAATTTGTGTGCCGGCAGCAAACAGAAATTTAACTTCCTCCTCGAATACATATATAGATATGTAGGGTTCTACTGATCAGCCGGTCAAGGCTGAGTATGCAGTATTAGGACCTCACTGGTGTCCCAGATGCACACCCAACCATGATGATCAAGTATGTTTCACTATTATTTCCTTATCATCTCATTACTAAAAGAAGTAACTTAAGAAGCTTAACTATAACAGTCTTTGGTAAAACATCTTGCAATCATTCCAGTTTGACCAGCCCAGCCTGATAAAATGGGAAATCGATTATGCCACAGGAAAAAAAATCAGTTGAATGATATGAAGGTTGAAATCTCTCAAATGCAACTCAAATGGTTGACATTAAACACACAGCTCATAGAGAGAAAAATTGAAACATTTGAAATGAATATTGCAGAAAATATGACGTGGGGAGTGTGGCCATACGTGTCTAAAACGGTGCAGAGGATGTTCGCCCCTGCTGTCAAGTGAAGTCAGCAGCAGCCAAACGGTAGTGTGTGATATAGTCAGCATATGGCTAGAAGTGAAAAAGAAAATTCAGATGAACATTTGGAAAGTGTATATTTGGAAATAGATGATTTTAAAAGAACTACTTGGAACCCGGCAACTATACTTGAGCCAAGACGTATAATAAAAGTGGAACCCTGATACAAAAATATGTTGTGTAACAATAGAGCCGCTGTACTCTCACATGGAACCCAAAACCCTGATGTTTCAGCTGCATATATAGAATTGACCTACATGCATGTGCCTAAACCAGAACACAATTCAGAAGCGGACCACCCATATAAAAACTTATTTTATAGAAACACGTCTATTACACTCTTACATGAATGAGCCCGATAATCAGAACTCTGCAACTGCATATTTAAGCATAATCCCCAATCCTCCACAGCGGGAAAATGGATGCACATACGAACATGTATACCAATGCACGTGTTTTTTTCGGCCGTAACCCTTGAATGAATCCAGCAGGTATAAAAATTAAGAAGACTTCAAAGCTTTCCATATTTATTATAATAACAACAAGTGTACATATTTCACCCTTTGCATCCCTTAAAATCTAAAACCAAATTAATTAGACTCAAAATACTGCAATTATGGCTACCATAAGAAGAGTAAATTTGAATGCTCTTTATAAATTTGTTTTCCCAAGTTATAATGATGTTCACAATGGCTATGAATGTTTGAGAAAAGACTTTTTTAAAATAAAATTCTACCGGCCATACCATATGCGCATAACACCAACAGGTATATCTCTGCTCACTCCAGAAATAATTTTCTGCTCCCTTGCAGCCTTGTTTTGATTACTAATTTATGCACAAAAATTAAAACTGGTATCCATGATAGTGTATAATCAGGCATGTAGTAAAAGGAACATAACAACGCCATTAGGAGGATCCGCTCTTAGATAATGAAAGCAAGATTTGAAAAGGCTGTCCTATCAGTAGTACAGTATCTGTGAATATCACAGACAACTTCCGTTATAGCCGCTGATGGAGTATTTTACAGCTGTATCCCGGTCCTGTGGGGAGTCTGTTTATTCCAAATATATTTAGCCTGCGGAGTAGTCTCTGCTGGGACAGGTCCACAAAACATTTTGAAATATGGAAATGGTTGTGAGATACATGTTAATTTTATGTACAATATGGCTTTACATCTCAACTCAACTGTCACCTGTGTGGGTCACCTGCCATATGCAAGTGTGATGAGCATGACAGTTTAGCCATAGTTTGTGGCGTATTAAAAAATACACCACTTGCCTTAATTCACACTGAAAGAATCATCGCAGTGTCTAGATTACGCATTTTGGACACATCTATACGGACTGTTTATGTTTTTCATAAATTGAGCTGGCCTGATTTGGCAAGTGTAATGACATATCGCAACATTTATTTAGACTGCATTTCGCTGAATAGTTCATTTATCACGTGTTTTTGGAGGGAAATTGTGCTGAAAACTCTTTGAAATATTTAACCACACAGTTACCCTCTAGAAGTACATCTGTAGAACAGAGAGGGTATACATCATCACTCGAGAACGAAACTTTAACACCCTCATTCATTAACACCAGAACTCAACCCACGACCCTGGGAATGGTCGATTGCTCTGTGGGAGTCCCAAAATTGCAGTTTGACAATTTGGGACGGAGTATTATAATGTCATTACCTACAGTCACCATTATCTTATTGGCCTGTCTCGCCATATTAGTGGTTTTTCACTTTAAGAACCATGGGGTATCTTCATGTCAGAAGGGTTCAGTCCAGTCCCCACCTACATACAGGTGCTACAAGCTTTCACAAGAATTCGAACTTTAAAAGTTTGCGCTTACATGCTAATACAGATCATGAGATATTCAGTGGTACATACAAACTTTATTTTACTACATACACATGTCATCACAAGTTTTCCATGCGGCGCTGCTAAACAATGCATTTGTTATCCCTGGTTGGAATCGATTGATTGTGGGCGGCAGGCTTTGCAGCGAGTTCCTGTTTTCATGAAGGCAATGTGTCAGTTCACTTGAAGATTGCCGTTAGACAACAACAACATTGCAAACTTACAATTAAACATCTTCAATCGTGCCTACTGGCCAAGGTTGGAAATATTAACCATTCGTAGCAATAAGAACTTTAAATGTGGTAATATTATCAGGAAGCTCAAAGTCATGATCGTCACATCAGGGAAGAGTAACCAAAGGTTCGTGATATCACATCCGAGTTCCACTGTGACCGGGTGACTGGGGCAAAACGATCTTGTCCATTGTCATGATAACGTTGTCACATTAGGGACATTAAGCACTTTACTTTGGGACATGGCATACCAGGTAGCTGGTGACCCCCTGGCTACAGGAAACCTCTTGTTGGTGGTACTTTTAATAAGAACGATCATGGAGTAATACCACATCCGAGTTCCGCTGTGACTGACCAACTGGGACAAAACGATTTTGTCCATGGTGATGATGACGTTGTCACATCAGGCACATTTAACACTTTACTTCAGAAGATGACCTATCAGGTGGTTGGTGACCCCCTGGCTACAGGAAAACCTCTTGTTGGTGGCGCTTTTAATAAGAGCGATCATAGGGTACAGCCTGGTGAATCCCATGATGGTGGTGAGGGAAACAGAAGTCACTACTTTGGTGCAAAGGGATACATATACATGTCTACAATATTCATTATCATCACAGTTGGGTGTTGTTTTACAATGTGGCTTATTGTGACAGGGCGTTTAGGGGTGTATACAATATTGTGCATTCATTGTTTCTTGCAACCTGTCTCAAATTCAATCTCAGGTACCCAGGCTTCCAATGCTGATTCAGCTTAATGTCAAAGAATTCACTGAACGGATATGTCATTTACATGTGCAGTATTTGGTAATTTGATATTTTTATGAAGCATTCACTGAGTCAGACCAACTGTGTCTAAGTTTTGTTGTCATGTTTCCAATCTAATACAGGTCAATGGTGTTAAAGGGATATCTGTCCTTCAGGAAGTGCAGCATTCCAATGTGGTGTGGGGTACAGCCATTGATTGCATGCACCAAGCCTTTCTGGGAATAGTGCGAGACCTCACAAATTTATGGTTCAACTCAAGCAATCATGACAAACCATGGTACTGTGGTAGAAGCAAAACATAAATTGATGAAAGGCTATTAAATATTATGCCATCCTCTTTCATCACACGAGCACCCAGGTCGCTGGCAACAATAAAACATTGGAAAGGTAAAGAAATTGTCATAGCTGCATGCCTTCCATGCCTGTTGAAGATTGCTCCCTCACTTCTTTCTTTCGTAAGATTTGAGACACTCTGTTCACACCAGGGGGTCAAATTGCTTTGTTTTAGAGATGTGGAACAACTGACCTATATGACTTGTATCACGCTGTACCAGGCACATTCCTGGAATAAATCTTTAGACCAGCTTTACACATGGAGAGTTGTGGGTGTGGTTTTTGCTGCTGTCTCAATATTGGGCTAGAAAAGTAAGAGTCCCCAATAATGCCCATTCCCCTCCCAAACAGTCTGGGTTTTCCTGAATTTTGTAATTACTTGGGGGTAATGTTCCTTGTGGAAGGATCAAACAAAGCAGTTGATTAAATGGTGTTGTTGTGGATCTCTGGTTTAACTAAATTTTCAATTTTGGGTACTGATTGATTAAAAACAAACCTTGATAGCTTTGAAGTAAACATTTTTCAAATTGCTTGGATTTACATGCAAAATATCTGAATCTGTTGTTTTGCACTTTCTATCAAGAGTGACAAAAAACATATTGTCTGGGATAAAAACAAAAAAAGACAAATAATTTGGGGTAGAAATAGTGCTGATAATACAAATACTGACTACTGTTTTATGTACTAGGCAATAGTCAAAATCCCTATACCGGAGAGTTGGTAGACTGTCTCAGCTGGAGTATTGCCTGATGTTATCAGCCAAAGGCAATAGTCCAGCTGGGGCACTCTACCAACTCAAGGGTACAGGGATTTGGATGATTGCCCAATTAAAACAGTCAGTATTGGTTTTATTATATTTTGGATAAAACCAACATAATAATCTTAAGTTGCAAGGCTTGTCACTCTCTGTTGATATCAATCAGCCATCCAGCTCTGCACATGTACATTGCAAGCAGTGTAGATACCATTCTTCCACCCAACCTTTGTTGTAAGTAGGCCTGTTCCCAATGTACCATGTGCTTCCAGAACATGCCTACATGTATGTGCTTTGGATACATTGTGTTATCAACACTTGCAAACGGCTAATTATTGTCAGTACGTGTATTCCTATACCCCCAAAAAAGTTGGTGACAAACTATTTGCAGTCCATGCTGCAAAATAAATATGTGACGTCCTGCTGCAGAAACTTTATAGCACACACATAACTAGACAAGAATTCTTTTCAGGCCCAACCAACAGACTATTTTCCAGCACCTGTTGTGGGTGGGCATGCATTGTTAATTTCTCAGTGATAAACACACGACACCATCTAACCAATCAAATTGCTGCAGTTTTATCCAAAATTTAATACATTGTATATATATATATATATATATATATATATATATATATATATATATATATATATATATATATATATATATATTGTATTTTTTATGTATTTATATACATATATATATTATATGTAATAAGCCTTAATTTTTATTGCAGCCTCAGAGTACAGAAGTCTCCTATTATATTACATTATTCCATGTTTGGATGGAATTCTGCCAACCCCCTATCTGGAGCATGTTTCTCTTTTATCAACGGGGATCTACTTGTGTTCCAAAGATCTGATGAGTGAAGAGGACCTTTGTCTAAGTGGAGAAGAATGCTTCCGAGATTTTGTTGTGTTGATGGAAACACTGTATGGTATGTTTAATTTTATAAACAATGAAATGAAATCCAATGTTGCAAATGTACTGTGTATTCCATTTTCCAAGTTCTTTTTTCTGTTTCATTACTTTTTTTGGCAACGGACTGGTGCAGAACAGTTTCGTTCATAAAATAATGTATGTGAACACATGCCAGTTTTTAATCTGTGTGTTGCTCAAAACAGAAATTGTATTGTGGGCAAATGTTGCCAGCTTATAGAGAATACCATAACGATGCACAACCATGATACATAAATGTAATCATAAGTTTAATTTTTCATGCTTTATTTATTTTCTGCAGGCAAAGAAAATGTTACCCTCAATATTCATTGCTTGCTACATCAGACAGAAAGAGTAAAACATTTGGAAGGACTACATGAGAATTCATGCTTTGATTTTGAAGATTTTAATGGTGTCACCAAAAAAGCAGTTCATGGTAGCCAGTACATGCATTCACAGGTAAACAGTAATTTTCTTAATTTATCTATTCCTAAACTCCCTGTAAGATATTGGTCTGCTTTTGATTTGGAAAATAATTACAATTACTAGTGTATTAGTAGCATCAAATGTACTACAAAGTAATACTTTTGCCACTTTTTATTTAGTACAAAGAAACTCAACAGACCTCAACATAAAAGCTGTGAGGTTCCAATATTAATAATAACAAAGCCTTATTCCATTCAATCCACTAAATCTATTTTTAAAATATAAGCTATCTTCAAACTAATAACAATTAATGCAATAGTAAAAGCGTCAACCAACTTCAATATTTATTTCTGGTTACATTACTTAGGAAAAGAAGAAAAGAAAGAAAACTAGAACAGACTGATTTGCCAACAGAAAATCAAATGTCTCCCGGTGGAACACTTACGTCTCTGAATAAGCTACAGGTGATAACAAATTACAAATGACCAAGTTTGCTTGAAAATTACAATCCTATTTTAGCTCTCAGCTAGATACATTACTCTAGCAATTTTCATCAAGTTCTTCAAGACTTATTGCAGAGAAACCAATTTCACATTAATGACCCTGTGACCTTGAAAATTAGGTCAAGGTCACCCAAATACAATCCCAACCTTGGTCTTTCCTTGATACATAATCCTACCAAGCTTCATCAAATTCCATCCTGTTCTTCATGACTTATCGAACTGAAACCAATTTCACATAAGTGACCCTGTGACCTTGAGAATTCGCTCAAGGTCATCCAAATACAATCCTAACCTAGGTCTTGCATAGATACATAATCCTACCAAGTTTCATCAAATTCCATCCTGTTCTTCATGACTTATCGAACTGAAACCAATTTCACATAAGTGACCCTGTGACCTTGAGAATTCGCTCAAGGTCATCCAAATACAATTCCAACCTAGGTCTTGCCAAGATACATAATCCTACCAAGTTTCATCAAATTCCATCACATTCTTCATGACTTATCGAACGGAAACCAATTTCACAGAAGTGACCCTGTGACCTTGAAAATTAGGTCAAGGTCACTCAAATACAATCCTAACCTAGGTCTTGCCTAGATACATAATCCTACCAAGTTTCATCAAATTCTGACAAGTCCTTCAAGACTAATCGCATGGAAACCAAGTGTTGAAGAACCTGAACAACAACAACAACAACAACAACAACAACAAGGGGAAGAAATGGGCACTAAAACAATATGTCCCCCGGCTTCCACCGGGAGACATAATAAATAAGCTGCCTTTTGTAACACTTCACTTGTAGATACTTAAGGCTACTATGTGCAGGCAAATGCTTCCACATGTTCAAGTGCTGTTGTCACCAGGGGCCAGGGAAATTTTTTGGAGCCTGTTTCCAAAAAGTCAACCAAAGTAAGTCCTTGAAGATTTGAAAATGAAAATATTAAGGGGCCATCCAAAATTGTTAACATTACACAGGAGTACCCAGAGTGCTTTTCCTTGTTAATCCTTCCCTCCCAAAAAATGTACTGATCAACATTTTGAAAAAAAAATGTGTACATGTACATTGATCTTGACTCCAAAGTGTACTCCATGTACTAAATTGAAGATGTTGAATGGCCCTGATGAGAATTTAGCTAGAAATCGCCAAGTTCAACAAAGTTGCATTTGTTATTTTCAATACCAGAAAAAGACAATGCAAAATGAAAGGATTATCTTTGTCAATGTTCAAAGATGCAAACTTTCCAATTCTTATTTCAAACCTATTCATTATTTGGTGAATGTGAAATCAAGTCAACTCAGCTATCAATCATCAAGATATCTGTGTGCATCATTAATGTATGTAAACATTCCTAGAATATTTATTGGAAGTACAGTGTAGAAGTTTTTGCAAGAACATGTCTTTATCATGATGCCGAGGTGCAGAGGCCGAAAGTAAACAAACAAACTGGTGGGTAATTCAAATCACGATATTGACTCTGTAGAATCGATAGAAAAAAGCAAAAGTATCGCTAGATGGTGGGTGCTCAAACAACGGTACTGAGCAAGCCATTGGGGGGTGTGGAGTCTTCTGGGGGAAGGACAGTCCCCGAAATATAAGCCAAAGATTGCCCAATGATGGCACCACCCACACTAACAATAGGGCAGAGATAATGGCTGCCATTCTTGCCCTGGAGCAGGCTCAGCAGTTGGGAGTCTCTTCGTTGACCCTGAGAACAGACTCTACATATCTGAAGAACTCTATGACGCAATTCATAAATAAATGGAAATGTAATGGTTGGAAGACTTCCAAAAATGAAGCTGTAAAGAACAAGGATCTGTGGATAAGGTTAGACACTTTAATACAGGGAAAAACCAATGTTAATTGGGAGTATGTACAAGGACACAAAGACGAAGGTAACATCCAGGCAGATGCCCTGGCAAGTGAGGCTATCAAGGAAAGTGGCAACAACCTATCTGTAGGCCAAAAGTCGCCAACTTTAGAGCAAAGTAACACCAGAGATACAGAGAATGAAAAGGTGTGTAACTTGTGTACAAACATCCATGACAAAGGTGACTCCATCCAATGTTGCCAATCAAACTGTAAAAGCTGGATTCACTATGCATGCACCAAACTACCACGATATCAGCTCTATATGCTTCATAGCACAAAACGTCTGTATACCTGTGAAAAGTGTGTCCAAATACCCACAAACTTCTGGCCAGATCAGGCCTTGCCTACACCAAATTGATCCCCTCAAAATTACAACTAATACGTAGATGTGTATGAAGGCCTGACTATCAAATTTGAGGGGGGGGGAGGGGGTCCAGTTTATTCTTTCTGGTTAATTCATGTATGTATTTACAATCACATGAAGCTTATACTGAATAAACAAGACCAAGTTTCAATGTAATATAGGTTATTTTGAGCACTGGAAATGTCAGCACTATTTAAATCAATTTAATCATACTTTCAGGAAAGTGACACAGAGGTGGACTGCGAAGTGGAGCCAGTTTATACTGAGTTGGTGCCACCGCCAACCCCTAACCAAATAATTGTTGCATCCACTTCCACTGAAGTGGTGACGCCATCAGCCAGTACCGCAGTGATTTTATCTACATCCAGGGTGGAAGCAAATGCCAAGGGCTACCCCACAACTGCCCAGAAGTGTCCCCGCTGCAAATCCTGCGCCCTCCATCTTCAGCACATCCAACAACTCAATGAAAGAATCAAATCCTTAGATGCGCAGCTCAAGGACTCGGGCAGAGATTCAACTGGTATTAAAATATGTACATGTATAGTTTAATCTTCAACTTTGATACTAATCAACTGAGCATTGCCATGCTCATTTAACATAATACTGTCCCTATTTATGTAGCCTTGAATCCTTTAGTTCCCTCTAATTCAATCAAGTAGGCTACATCTACCTCCATAGTTCACATGTAAGTGGAAATTTTTGCTGTCTGTTTGCATTTATTATCATCTGAAAGGGCCAGAAGGTTTGCGCTTGCATAGTACACATTTTTTCAGAAATCAGCAGAAAATGATGTACATTACATAATACAGCCACCTTAAAATTTCTATGTGTTTGAATGTTTAAAATGAAAAACTATGATATAAATGCAAACAGCAGCTTATGAAAAGAGCACCTACCACCATCGCATATGTGTCTGTCTATGTGTTAACAAAATTCTGTTTAATTTTAGAATCAAAATATAGTATCCTTGATGATGCATTGCATGTGTGGCAAATAATGTGTGATTATCCTTGACTGACTGGTATTCCTAATTAGTTAACCATTCAAGTTTGGTGGGATGTGAATTGGGCTATAATTGGAAAAGATCCACCATAAAATCAATGTTTCTTTATTCTATGTCAAATATATAGATTCTCCGTGGTAGCAAAATATGCCTCTATTTCAGGTCAAAAAATAATCAGTAGAATCCTAATTTGTACACAACTGATCATTCATGTTTGAACAGGAGTTGTTTTCAGCTGTAATAGATTTTCAAAAAAAGAGAGAGAGATTTGCTAGTGGTCTTGAATAGATTTTAGTGTTGCTTAGCCAAATTGCCAATACACGGGTGAAATTCCTGAAGTCACTCTGTGACAAATTTATGACCTGAAACACAAGTTTTGAAGTGCTTTTCATGACTGAAAAATTAAGTATAGCATTGTGCTTAGTATTTTGATGGAGGGGCTGGTAATCTAATACGACATGTCATATGTTGTTTCATATACTGTTCAAAGATGTAACCCTTACCTCCCTTGCATTAAGACTACGTCAACAGGTTCTTTGGGCAGGATAGTATATTGTCCAACCTGTGCCAGGGAAAGTTGTTGACCTGGGGTATATTGTGATAGTTTTTATCTATATTTTCATTCAAAACATTTCATATTGTTTTTTATGTATGGTGAAATTAAATGGAAAAGGATGAAAGCAGACAACATTTTATGCTGGCCGGTTTGAGGGGGAAAGGGTATCAGACAGACCTACCATCATTCTGTAAATTATACTGAACCAAACAAATAACGCAACTTTTTCATTTGGGTTTATTTTCACATTGGAACTGTATTTAAAGTTCAGAAATATACGAACCGTTGTTAATCAGTCTAAAATAATGAACCAAGTAGTGTGACCTCAAGGTCGAGTACCCTGACCTTCCCATGGGGTCATTGTCATGAATCAAGAGTGACTACAGCAGGCTATTTTACGCAAGTCTCTTGGCCAGTTGCACACGTCGGTGTTAACCCCAGAGTTAACTCATGGTCAAAATAGGTGACTCCAGGTCATGAAACCACAGGTTAACTAGGAGTTAACTCCTGTTGGAATGGCGAAAGGTTGGTTTGCAGAGGGTTGAGTCAAGTACAGGTTACACAACCACAGGTTGAATCCACATTCACATACCTCAAATAAACGTGGCCACTTTTCTGTACAATCAAAGGCACCTGTTCAACGTGTGTGGTTTCATAAATGCACAGGACTTGCATGGTTGCCGGGATAAGACAGTAGCAGAAAAAATGTGTCCACATTATGACTGGAAAAACTAAAGTGAACTTTATGACCTCTAAATGGGAAAATAAGTGTTATACATATGCCAAATAAAGGTGTCCCATTATACTCTAAGTCTTATGTCTGAAATTTATAACAACTCTGAAAAATAAAGTGTTTAACTGTGATTTGAAGGTTTTTACTTGTATATATGCTTGAACGCACTCTATGTATTCCACCATTATACCCCCACAAAAACCATGGTTGATTAACTATGTTGCTTGCTGTTGCATTCCTTACTTTACATGCAACCTGCTGCCATGTGAAGGAGGAAAATGTTGCTTGCACCATGCACATCATTGATTGTTGAGCTATTTTACCCCCTACTCTCCCTCCCATCAGGAACCCTTTTAGAGAAGGAATCTGATTTGTCAACAGGCTTCTTGCAAACAAAAACAAAAAAAATGATCATCCTTGTAAGTAATCAACCATGTCTGTGTGGGAGTGCAATGATGATGCATACAGGTCTGAGTTTCACTTATTTCATGTTTCTATATTGTAAAAGACAAGGTGTAGGATATGTATACCTCTTATATTCATACAAAGTTTATTTGTGACAGGCAGACGTTGTTAGACCAGCAGCAGGCATCAGCATCACTGCAGATGATGCGATCAAATTTAAGGTAGGAGCAGTTAGCCTTGCATGCATTTTTAATAGTGAAAGGTGCATTGGTACTTGTAGTTTATAAGACCATCCACTCTGCCAGCAATAAGTGGTCACATATATGGCAGATTGTCTTTAACTGCACATACCACTGTACTGATTATAATATACATGCTTTACCTGTTGTGCATTGGTGTCACTTGTTCGATATTCCCGGTTTACTCTGGGTCCAAGTAAGTTATGGGTAATCATGGAGCCCATTCCCCCACTGGAAAACTATTTTAGTGCATGTTAGTTTTCCAGAATACTGCCTGAATTATTCATGCTGAACAATATTAATTTTTTTCCCAAAAGCTATGAAAAAGCACCTGTCCCCTTGCATCTAGAAAGTGGGCCTTCGGTAACATCGCTTGCCTTCAGTGTGATATCAGTATAAGCATTTTTAGCTGGAACTACTTCATAAACGTAACATTCACAAATAAAATTTGAAGACATATTTAAATGCTATACATGTACATTTAATATATATGTACATACATACATACATACATACATACATAAGGTTTACAATCTGGTATTTCAGAGAATGTATACTTTTTTTCTCCCATTTGTGCACCTGAGCACTTAACCTTTTATTCAAGCTGGCAGAGATACTAATAAATGTTAAAATAAGATGTATGACAAGGAAAAAAACTTGCATTGACAGCCACACAGTTGAGATAAATTGATAACTTCAGGTATAGTAATTTCAATTTATGATCTGATAACCCACTTAAAGAGCCCAAAAAAGCACACACATACAGTTGTATATGTATTTCTGCACCAGGCTGAGCGGTGGTGGTGGTGGTGTGGATGATGGTTGAGGACACGGGTAATGCTAGAAGGGCAAATACAGCATATAAATACAACCAAACTATTGTGTCATGCATAACAAATCATGAAAGTAGTCATATACATTTGAATAATAATAGTAATCCTTTGTTTACTATTTACCCAGGGTTAACCTCATTAGCAAAACTGGCTTCCATGATGGCCCAGCAATATATATATATATATATATATATATATATGAGAGAGAGAGAGAGAGAGAGAGAGAGAGAGAGAGGGAAAACATGAAAGTACTGAAAGACTATACTCTCTGCAATACATACACATAAATTAAAAGCACCATTGCTCTTCAAAGATTAACTTTAGCAGCCCTTTATCAATATTTGTTGCAATGCGCCATTTGCTGCACATGTTTAATCCATAAATGAGTACATTATATCCAATTATCTGTCATCTTTATCTTCATGCAACATTCATGCTGGTGTTACTTTTCACAGATGATTGATATTGGCAATGGCGTGTACGTTCATGCTGATGAGCACAGCACCGTCTTGAAAAAGAAAGCAAGTGGAAAAGCAATGGTGTGCTACCTCATCAGCACCTTGTTCACAAGGCAGCAGATCAAGGAGGGAACTCTATCAGATATAGAGGGCACACCATACACCCAACTGAATCCGATAATTATGGATGCTGTCTTGTGTAAGTTTGTTTTCAATCAAAATAATTAAAATCATTTTAGACATAATGTGAGGATAATCAGTAAACCAGTTTCCTAAATACATGTACTTGTCATTGAGTAACACGTGCAATGGTGCTAAGAGGCTATGGATGTACTTATAATTGATGTAGTACTTCAAACCACATGGTCACTTTTTAATTTGATTGTATGTACGACTTAGTGTATGTGCACTGTCTGTTGGATAAAAATGAATTCAGTTTTGAGAATTACTGCACATGTATCAGGGCTCGACAATTTTTTTAAAAATCACTTGTCCGCAGGGCAAGTAAATTTCAAAATCCACTTGTCCGCGTACAAAATCCACTTGTCCTGATAAAACTTCTATAAACATCGTTTTTTTCAAACACAATGCTAAGGCCTACATAAACCATTTACCCTAAAATATATTTGCCGCGTATTGTCGCTTCCAAACTCGCACAAAAATGTCAAATTTTACAACGATTCAAGCTGCAACTGTTCGACAGTGAAACTGGCAAAACATTAAAAATACAAATTAAAAAAGTAAGCTATTTGCATGGGGTGACTAACGATGAAAAATACATTGTAATTTCTGGGACGATAGGAGTCCGTATCCCGGTTAAACTTAAATAACGATTAAAATAGTTGCATTGGTTTCAGGATCCTTTCTCGCTGCCTCTGATGCCGTGATGGGATGCTTATCGTTTGCGTACCTACCATGAACGCTATCGGTACATCGTGGTAAATTTGCGTATACAGTATTGGCAAGTTCCTCGCAATAAACGGTGTTCTTAAATAAAATTCAAAAAGAAAATTTTAATATTTCAAATCAGAAATCGAGCGTGCGCACCGTCAACATCTTTGATTCTTTCCTGCAACTGTACACAAACAGCTGCTTTGGCCATGTGGCCTGACGCACAACACATCACCCGATTGGTCAATTGAGTCACATGCAAAAATGAGCCAATCGCGGCTCGTGCTGCAGTGTTTTCATCATGGCTTCCGCCCAGTGAACATGTGTGAATATGCCGTAATTTACGGAGGGAACACACAAACGGGAAGCTTTTTTTTTTTTAATTGCAGCATGCGAAAATAAAGATTCCAGTGTTTATAGCAACAATTATTTGGAGTCACAGGCAAATACGCAAAGGTAGGGGGATAGAGAAAAATGCCGAATGTGTGACAGATCAGTCAGCATGATGCTCCGTTCACCGTAGATTACTCCACGCGGTCACTTGCGTGTGACTGGCAGATGTGTGTTTTGTTTGGCCGGGAAGTCAACTTGCGGCACCATTACATGATCTCTCCAACACTTTTAGAGCCCACCGATAAATTGTCTTTGATGCTAATTTGCTCAAGAATTCGCCATGCAAGTTAAAAAATTTTTTGATGTTCCTTTGTCATCGTTCGGGCAGATAAGACTGACGGTGAGGTGCTGTGACCTTGCCCCGATACGGGCGAAAGCCAATACGCCCCAATGCATGACTGCTGGTACCTTTGATCTCGTCGTCGTATGCACGCAACGGTCAAAATACCTGCTTGTTTTGACAGAAATCAAGTTGGTAATCAAGTCCTGTTGAATACACCTGCTGACCATGCAATTGTTTAAACCTGGATTGTTTACTTTAGGCCAGGGGATTATCATCACTTATTGCGCATTGGCGTCCCCACGCACATGCTTGCATTGGTGTTTATGTTCTGTTCACACGGACCACAGTAATCGCCAACACACACAGTCGCGAAGGCTCTGACAGCTCATCATTATGTTGCCGTGCATGCAAACAGACGTAATTTCAGTCCAGTTAAAAAACGAAAAAATTAGCTTGTCCGCAGGACAAGTTGAATTTGAAAGTCACTTGTCCGAGAATAGCTTTAGCTTGTCCCGGAACGTCGGATCATAGGAATTGTCGAACCCTGTGTATGCATTGTTAAGGTATAGATGTATCTAGTTCAATACAATTTACACAATTGCAATGACTTGAATGTAGAGCACAAAGAGAGAAAACACTTTACCAGATGCCCAAAGATGGACCTTCTTTGCAAGTTTGAAAAATAAAAAGAGGAAAAATCCTGATCTAAAGATCTATGTTGTGAAGAAATATTTCTAGGGATTGGACAAAACCAATAGTCACCAATACATTGTTGATTATTGGTTGTCTCAGGGTCCTAGAAATCAGTTGACCTCATTCAAAAACATTATATACATGTTAACCATGCTGACATTTTTTTCACTGTTGTTTTTTGTAGCCTTTGTGGTCATGGTCACATCCCAAGAGGACAATATAACGAGAGGAAACTTAAGGCAGACAGTGTACCGCATGTGTACCAGTGCACGGGTCCAGAAGAAAAAAAAAGTGCCACAGATTGTACAGTAGACATGTATATATATAGATATATTACTGCAGGGCAGATTGCTGAGTGTGTTTCTCTTTTTTAATCGACTGACCAGACAAAATGTTGAATGGCGAAAGAAATGTAGAATTCCACATGGTCGTATCATGGGCAATGGATTTAGACAGCACAAGTTTTAAAACCATTATATATACTGAAAGTGAGTAGAATAAAAAGGTTTCCTATCATACTTTCATTTTCTGTTTTCTTTTTACTGACAGATGGAAAAATGGGATTATCCATTTATTGATTAGCTGCAATTCAATTGATCTATGTAAATAATGATTTTCTTTATATCCAGCCATACAGCTTTTCCCAGTGCAGCAAGTACTGGCAACTAAGCTCATGCATGGAAAGGAATCTGGATACACTGCAAGAAAGTGTACACTTTCAAGCAGTGTACACTTCCTTGGAAGTTTAAATTTGCATTTTTGGTACACACTGATTGCACACTTCTACACTGGACTGGAAGTGTACATTCTTGAGGCAAATAGAAGTGTGATGTCAGTGTGGAATCAAGATACACTGCTAGGAAGTGTACACTTCCAAGCAGTGTACACTTCTCAGAAAGTCTTAATTTGCATTTTTGGTGCACACTTCTATGACACTTCTGTCGTGGACTGGAAGTGAGCACATGTATATGCGCCCACAATCGCTTTGTGCATGTGTATGTACACTTATGAAAAGTGTTGCTAGTTACACTTTCGAAAAAGTGTAGCTTCCTATGAAGTGTACACTTCTCGGTACATGTACAAGCATGCACACTTCCTATAAAGTGTACATTTTTCAGTACATGTACAAGCATGCACACTTCCTATGAAGTGTACACTTCCTGATCTCATTTACATATTTGGTACCCACTTATTTCACACTTTTTCCACACACATTGTAAACTTAATTCACACTGGAAGTACACTTTGTTCAATATGGGGAGATGTGAAGTGTAAACTTGACAAATACACTTATTTCACACTGAAACCAAACTGAAGTAACACTTTTATGGGGTAAGGGACAAACAATCTGCAATCTGTGGCGACTGTGTCAAAACAGAAGGCCAAGGGTGCTACTACGGCAACTGACTCTAACGCTAAGGAAAGCATGGGTGCAGCCACTGTAAGTGACCCTAATGCTAAGAAAAGCAAGGGTGCAACCACTGTAAGGGACTCTGACGCTAAAAAGCCCAGAGGTAGGCCGCCTAGCGCGTAAAAACGACACTGACATTGTGAACCTGGGTGTGAGTTGCAGCACCCAGGGGAACACAAGGCCGCCCTCTGACAGTGATAGTGACTCAGAGAATGATGTGTGGGAGCACAACTCCCTAGTCAGCGGGTCAGAAGATGAGAGTGATCTGTCCGAATCAAAAATGTCGGACGAACCAGAATGTGCCAAACACAAAAAGAACTCGCAAGTTTGGCGTAAGCGAAGTCATGACAGACATTCAGCAGACCGGGGCCATTCCAGAAAACGCATGACTATCTGCACTGTTTATGACCCGCATCAAGATCGGCTGTCACTGAGAACAAGGGAAGTGGACCCTCGTTGCCGAGAATTGTGCAGGATGATGAGATGGGCAAGCTGAAGAGGACAATGCCTCAATCTGTGTTCCCTTTTATATTTAAGCCTAATAAATTTTCATGAGAAACATATTTAGACATCCAACTTTGTGTCGGAATCTAGTTAGGGGAAAAATATTGCCAAGCATATTGATAAACTCAGTCAAACACTTTGCTGACTTCCATGCCGAGGGATGCCGAGAGAATATTTTATTACAGTGACGTCAGTACATGAAAACTAAAACAATGTGTAGGACGTATATATGCCACAATACGTATCAGATATATGCATGGGGAGGGAACACATGGGGTGAGACGCACACCGGAGACACAGAAACCTTGTACTGGTATTAGACATTGGTACATTAGATTACGTCGCATGTCATTTAGATCAGGGAGATGAATGAGATCATTCCACCTCCCTGTTCAGATTGAATATGTGTCATACCACATTTTGCAGTAGGCTAATATCGGATTATCCTGTCATTTACTTGTTGAGTCACGAAAACCAGAGCAAGACATATGATCAATTTTGATACAAAATACTGGTACATGTATTTCCCTTCTTTCACATTTCACCAAAAAGAAAAAAAAAAGCATGATAATAACAAAATGGTTCGCTTTACATGATGTACCACGAACAACCCTACCTCCGTTTTATTTAATCCCTGCTCCATGATGATTGCGATACTAAATAGTATGCCAATATTCATTGTGTTTGGAATTTTTAGTTTGGAACCAAGACGTACAGCTGATGACATGACCCATATGCCAACCATGTATACTGAGCTATGTGTTTTATATCAACATCAACAGATCAAGTTCAGTCCACATCTGGTTTGCTGAGGAGTGAGGGGTGAACCCAGCTCATATCACAGAGGGAAGATAGAGGGGTACATGGATCTGACACGACATGTCAAATAAAATTTTAAAATATCCCAGTCACACGTATATAGGCCCAAATAACACAATTGAGAGTAAATTTATTTGATTACATTCATACTCATGAGACGAATGAAAGAGTGATGTGTCATAAAAAATATGAATTAAATTACCCAATCACACATCACTAAAAATTATTTCTTCTGATCACAGACATATCAAACAAAATAAAGTCTTTAATTCATTCACACCACACAAATCGTAGAGAATGTCACGTCACACAAAATCTAAAATTCCAATCACGTGTCACCAGCAGCTTTTAATGATCGCAAATCAGATAGGCCCTACATAGCCTAGGAATGAAAAAGCCAGATCACACAAAATACCCTGATTCTGTTAACACCATCGAACGGCCTGGTCTCAAATGTTGCCATGCTCAGGTCTACTATTCAGTATTACTATTTCATGTACATGTACTTTATTTTTTCCATTTAGGGGCGAACTATTTGATATCTGTGCGGTATTTCTTAAAATTGTTTTTTTCCAGCAAAAGAAATAAAAAATAATCTGCTTACAAAATTTTATTAATAATGTAAGTATAAAAATGCAAAAAATAATTTGCTGAGTTTTTCAAAGGATAAAAAAGTTAGCTCTGAAGAAAAAAACATAGAAATTAGCCTCCATGCCATTAGGCATGTTTAGGTAGATATCACAGGGGAGGAGAGGAGGGGAGGGGCGGGTTGTGGGGTGGGGCGGGGAGGGGAGGGGAGGTGTGGTGGGATGGTGGATTTGAGGAAAACAAAAGTGATTACTCTTATGCCACAACCTTCTCATAGCAAAAATTTTAAGTTTTCCTTCATAGAATAAGATGAAGACACATAATAGGTACATTTTCTTCGCATTATGGTAAAACAAGTATCAAGATCTCTAGATGAGATGTAACATACTTTATAAGCCCAAGATATTGTATTTGATTTAATCATGATCATGACAGTATACATGTTGTAATTGTGTGTCTTACTTTGCAACATAAATTATAAATAATGTTGTTTCAAAGAAATACATGACGGAGGGAGGAGGGTTGTCTCAAAGAAATAATAAATGTGATGGATGTTTGTCTCAATTGCAAAATTTGATCATGACATTGCTATATGTGTGTGTTTACTATACAGCAGAAATGACTGATAAATGATATCTCAAAGAAATACATGTTGGATGTAGGGGGGGGGGATCTTGAGGAAATAAAAGATGGTTGTTTCTCAATTGCAAAGATTTTGTTTGCCTTATTTATTTCTAATTGTCCTAGTTTGTCATAGGATAAGAAAATACAATTTACCTAAATGCCACTTTACAAAATTTATGAACATTTTAATTCTGGTTGCCTGCTGAAGATTATCATTCCAGTCAAAATTTATATATATATATATATATATATATATATATATATATATATATATATATATATATATATATATATATATATATATATATATACATATATATATATACATATATATACATATATACATATACATATATACATATATATACATATATACATATATACATATATACATATATACATATATATATATATATATATATATATATATGTATGTATGTGTGTGTGTGTGTCACTAGACAAATATGTTTACTAATTCTGGTTGCCTGCTGAAGATTCCAGTCAAAATTTATATGTATATGTCACTAGACAAATATGTTTATTAATTCCAGTTTCCTTATGTACCAAAACAAATAACTTAAGAAATGTTGACAGAAACCTGTCTTGTGCAGAATCATTATATATAATTAAGGTCATTATCAGTTGCAATATGAATACTGCATGTTAAGCAGGCAAACAGAAATTCATATTTGTAGGATACTGCATTTGACTATTATCCTAAATTTTCATTGCCTTGCTTGCTTAGCTTGCTTATTGTAGTATTGAACAGTCTGGCTGTTCATCATTTCAAAGATACACTGCAGAGGCAAATAAATATTTCCTGAATCACATCACTGTTAGTTTGGTGCACTAACACTGTCCGTGTACTTGTTTGACCATTTGCTGCTTATTTTTTGTTATCAGAATTTGCCTTTTTGGCTATGGGTCCCCCAAATGACTTTGTAAGTTGTAGCCAAAAAAACAACTACAAAATTATCTGTATTATCCACTCCAAGGTGAAGGTTTCATAGGGGGCCACCCAACTCTTTGTTGCCCAATTTAAGGCAATTTTATAATTAAGTAAACTTTAACATGAACAATGAGATCAAAACAAGTTACACTAGAGCAAGAAGGCAACAATAATTAAAATAAACTGTACAATATGGCAAATGCCAACAGTGTTAGATCCCTGAAGTAAAGCATGCAGTTTCAAGTTCAAAAGTGAACACCACAATGGCAATGGGTTAGTTGACCTATCACGGCCTTCACCCAAAAATTAGCATGCAAATTGTTATTTTGGGTGGACCTGTAAATTTAAAGCAGTCTATAGGCAAGTGCGCGCGTGATGGTTTGCTGTTTTTCTAAAACAGCTGTTTTCCTGTTTTATTTTTTTTTTGTCTTTATGGAATACGCTGCAACAGCAGAGTCCACAGCTTAACTATTTTTTTGTTTCTATCATCAGTCATAATGTGGATACTTTGATCAATTTTGATGGGTAGTTTTATTTTAGTGCAGAAAATGCAGGAAATTAAGAAATGGTGGTGGAATTGGAAGAAATTGAATGGACAAATTGGTGGGAGACTGATCCTGTGTGCACCAGTGGTGTTGTATACTCAAAAGTTGGTTCTAACTGCAGGGGGCAGCTGGATCCAATTAACTTATTAATGGTACCCTGTATGTTGAGCTTAATAAAAACACATCATTAACCTAATGCAGATAGCAGCACAGTGAAACCTATCTTCAAAGACCACCTTTGAGGATGACCAAATTATGGTCTCTCATGATAGGTGGTCTTTCATGAGAGGTATAAATAATATGAAAAGTACTAAGCAAAGTATCCTGCAGAGGTGGTTTTTCAAGACAGGTTATCTCAATGAAGTGGTCTCTCAAGAGAGTGACCACTGTATGGATTTATTTTACTGGACTTTGGGGACACAGCAAAATAAAATTATTTGTATATATGTTCATATCAGTGGAGAAGAAACCCAATCCCTGTTGTCAGTTTTATAAATGGATATCTATATGGGTGTGAGTATAATCTTTATTGCAAGAAATTTGTGACTTCAAATTTCAAATACTTCCATATAATGGCAGGTGGTTCAGAGCGTGGACCAGTGGTTTCTGCACTGCTGTGCACATGGCCTTATCAGTTAAGTAGATGAATGGGCCTGTCATGATTACTGAGATGATAACTGACTCCAGCAGTAAACTTTGGTGGTATTGGCAGAACAAAACCAGCTATGCCCTACATTTTCGGATCTTATTACACTGGTCTCTCTGACTAGGCAGGACAGGACATTAAGAAAACAGCTGTGCCCTGCATTCTTGAATTTGGATTGCACTTGACTAAATATCTCCTGCCTTGCACCACTGGTGGATGGTCAGAATGCACGGACAAGACTGGGGTTTTCTGAAGCTGTAGCAGTGTCATGGTCATGATGGTAGGATGAAAATGGGTTTGCTGTACAGTGGGCTCTTTGGCGAAATGTATTTTGTTTATGATACTGATACACCAAATATGCTGAAATCATTGAAAGCAAGCTCTTAAATTTACTTTAATTAATCTAGCTTATAATTTTTCAGGGAATCCAAAGTTTATTTTCATGCAGCTTTTTTCATTTGTGGCTGGTACATTTGATCCTGGCCAGCATGACCACAATTTTTACAACTTCATATTATTCAACAGCTAACAGTCATTGGTTTATATTTGTGCTTGGTTCAAATGTAACTGCCATGCTTTTGTACATATATATTCCAGAAGACATATCACATGGTGTACCCCAATTAGGTGGCAAAATAATGCATTGAAAAATGAAATTTAAGGCAAGGAACCTATCTTATTCTACATACAACTATAGCTTTGAGATATTTTGAATGTCCGTAATTTTCACAATTCTAATCTGGATTATTTCATATAAAATAGAAAATTTGTAATGCCATGCATGGAGGTACACCCCTACCAAATTTTATATTTCTGTGGTGGTTTGTGATCAAACTGCCCAATTTCTTTCAAAAGAAGACATTAGAAAAATGATAATACAGCTTTAAAGCCTTCCTCCATCATCAAAATGCTCACATTTCAAAGCGAGCCTATAGCTAGAAAGGAAGATTTGCTTCATAGCAAATCTGTGTGGGTGCCTTCTAAATGAGAACAAGTTTGAAATGCTTCACTTTGCATAACCTAAATTTTGCGTATTGGGATAATTTCATAAATCAAAATACTATTACTTTTGTTCTTGGTTCATTGGATGTGGTCATGTCACAAACTTATAAACTGAAGTTTGAATGACACCGCTAATTTCAAAAGTTTTGAAACTATTCAAGATCTTAATTTTGTGTATTTCCATAAATTAAAAGCCTACAACTTTGGTTAATGGTCTACTGGATGTACCTATGTCACAAACCCATAAATTGAAGTTGGAATGACACATCTATCTGTAATAGTTTTGAAGTTATTCAGGATTTAAATTTTGCATATTCACCAGATTTCCATAAATTAAAATTCTACAACTTTGGTTCATGGTTGGTTAAATGCGGGTATGTCACAAAACTATAAATTGAAGTAAGTATGACACCTCTATCTATAATAATTTTGAAGCTATTAAAGATTTAAGTTTTCCATATTCACTTAATTTCCATAAATTACAATTCAACAACTTAATAATCCAGATTAGAATTGTGAAATTTCCGTTAACTTTTTTCAATTTTTTAGCATTAGAAGGTAGATTTTTTTTAATTTGTATAGATGGAAAACCAGAAAATCGGTACACTAAATTGTTGAAATTCCGTATAAAAAGAGTAAAGGTTTGGAAATTACCTTTTGAATATGGAAAGTGTTTGTTATAATAGTCATATCTCATCACAAAATGGTACAATTGATGAATATAAGTCAGGGAACTGAAATGTATCATAAGTATTCATATACCTAAAGGATAACTTTTAGTTTGGCCATTTCATCTTTATATGCAATAAGTGGTAAGCTGAAACCACCACCACGTGTGTATAGGGATGCTGTATCATGCCATTCCTTCATCCAGTGTGTGCAGTGCCTAGCCTGCGTAACCAGATACTTGTGGGGCTGGGGCACCATTCCACATATGGCACAGTGTACAGCACAGTACACTTGTCCACTAATGTAAACATGTCTCATCAGCTGAGTGCTGCAGCCATATAGAATAAATAGAATTCATACACAATTAATATTATTGTACTGATACATACATGTGTGAAACTTGTAAAATGTTAAGTGTAACTGAGTATTTAGATTGTACTGTGAGTTTAAAACTTGTGATAAAGTTTACTGTGTACATGTAGATATTACTGAGCAGTAAAGTAGCTTGATTGTTAATTACAGAGAACCTTTAAACCAGTTCATTCATTACTTCTATGAATGTGTTATTATTCAACGGTTTTGGCATCAGGTTTTCAAATGGATAAAAGAACAGTCATTATCTGACAAAAATTCTTCTAGAAAAGAAATTTTACTTGGAATGGAAACAGAATGTTTGCAATTCTGGTCTATTATATTTTTAGTGGCAAAATATTTCTTATATCTAGGTCATGACAAAGAGTGGCCAACAATGGAAGGCTTTTTTAAAGAAAGTACAAGACACAAAATTAATTGAGTATAATATAGCAGTAAAAAAAAGATAAAGTGAAGAGGCTTGAAAGAAAATGGAAACATCTTGAAATGGAATGAATATAAATGGAAAAAAGTAGTTGTCTGACCAAATGTTGTATGACACTGAACAGAAAATATTGATGTTTATTGTCTGTACCTGGCTATGGAATAAAAAAAAAAAAATTTCAAAAAAATGATCTTCGCATGATCCCATTATTTTGGCCCAATAATATCCCAGTAAACCCAGTAAAATACCAGCATTTCTGTTTTGTACGAGTATGTCATAAAAATCCTTAAATTACCTGAGATTAAAAGAAAAAACTTGAGCACAAAATCCATAACATGATGAACAAGACTGCTGTGAGAACAGCCCATGCTCAGCGGACGTAGATATTCATAACATTTGTGGCTCTGGGAACTTGGGATAGGATCAAGGTCACCCATCTTCTGAGTAGGTCTGACCATTATGGAACAACAGTACCATGTGCAACATCAATCCACATGAGCTCCAAGATATATTACATGCACAATTTTACAGAACATGGAATGCGAAAAATCCCACATGAAGAATAGACAATTTATGTGAAATCAAATTGTTCTCTTGCCAGGCGGACTTCTAGCATAGTGAAATATTTTACTTGTAATTTCTCGCCACCCTGATGACGTTTACATAATGTTTACTTTCAGGACCATTACAAATTATATTAGTAACCGGCATCATATCGGTGTTGGTGTTAGTGGTGGGTTGCGCAGGCAAACCCACATTCAAGCCCAACCTTGCTGACTGCAGGTGGAACAGCCCATGTCAGTTCTCAGATGAAAGAGCCGGACTGCATCACTCACAACAACCAATGAACGTCCTGCCTATTAACATCAAAGCCAGGCGGTTACATAGCTGCCTGACCAACGTCCATCACCACTTGACACGCCTACTACATGCAAGTAGCTGCTGCCAATCATTAAGAAATCCCATGGTTGTGATCAATTTGTGCGTGGTGCCCACCCAAAGCAGTGATCATGAAATCCACTTGATTCAGCTTTTATGTATTATTTATTTGGTAGACATGATGTAGGTGCTACGTTTTATACTTTAGATTTATAGGTGCTTCAGTCATGACAGTGATGAATTAGTGTGAAGATTGAAATATCAGTGTATGGGCTGACCACAAGATGGCAGTCTCTTAGTATTGTCTTTGTTCTGCTTTTATGTGTGCCCACTAAATGGCATCACCTCGATGTAGCCCGCGGACCACACTTCTGTTTATGTACTGCTATGGCCCTGTTAGGGCATCGTAAGCAATAAAGTACTACTACTTCAATGTTTATTTTAGATATTGCCTTAACGCTGTTTTTCTTTAATGTAATACTGTGACCTTAACGTGACCTAGTGACTTACCTTCGATAGGCACCTGAAACACCTCAATAGTCCTCTGTGGTAAAATTTTGGTGTCTGTAAAGTGAGAATTTGGGGGGATATGATGTCAACAAGGCATCTACGGATGGACAGACAGACACATATGAAGACAATACCCCTCTGGTCTAGAAGGCTGAGGGGTAAAACACAAACAAAGTAAAAAAACAAAAACGAACAATCTGACTGACGGTTTCGGAGAAATACTTTTATGTGCAAATATATGTTCAGAGTAAAATTATTGTATTCAAAATATTTTTTACACTGTGGTTGAGCTAGGTATATGGGTTATTCAAATTTGATTTGTATTAGGACACCTACATGCACAATGAACAGTTTATCATCTACACATTGCAGGTCATTTCATCATACCTGGAGATTGTAAAAATAGAAAGACCAGGAGAAGTTTTTGTCCTATCACCTGGACATGCAATTCTTAACAAAGAGGGGCACTTTTCACCAAACCATATGTGCATGGAGGTATGATAGTCCTCTTTCTCTAGGTATATATATATATATATATGTAGAATTCCTCAGACAGATAACATTATAGTATCATAATTTATTACTGTAGCGTATATGTACTATTCAATCACGTGTTAGTTGAGATACTTTATGCAAATCTTATACAAAAAGTCTTCCAGTAGCCTAGATATGTATTTTATCTACTTTCAGTTCCACACATATGTTCATTTTCAACAAGTCTATTTTGTCATATCAATATGCAAGAAACATACAGCTACGAATAATAAGTCTTATTTTTTCAATTACATTAAGAAGTATTTAGTCTAATTACTTTGAAATTTAGAACACAGTTTTGATCAGTAATTGAGATAAATGAAATGTTCATATTAACAGCCCTTTCAGGAATTAAGACAGGGATTTAAGTTAATACAAAGTGATGAATGATTATACTAGTTTGTACATGTTGATAACTGTAATGCATTTGATCTAATTACTGTCCAGTATATGTATGTATGTATTTATGTAATCTTTTATTCTAGGTTTGCTTTGCCACCTTCAAGATTCTGCTTCTACCATTTTGCATTGGAGCAAAGAAAATGGAGTATGGCAGAAAATCAACAGGGGAACACTGGGTACTCCTGGTGGCTTATGTGCAAGACAAGAGCTTCACTATTTTAAATTATCTACTGGGATATGATACTGAGCCATATATTAAGGGATTTAAGTAAGTTAACCCTGTAATGTACACATTTTACAATCAAATTACTGTATATCTGTTAGTTGTATAAATTAGACTTTCTTTTTTCAAAAGACAAAAATAGACAAAACATACCATGTGGTGCGTGTTTGAAAAATGCAGTGGTACAAAATAATATCTAGGCAATTACAATGCACTCCTATAACCGTCTACAAATATAACAATTTATAATAGGGTGCAATTGAATAATTTTGTATTTGGAAAGCAGTATTGCAAAAATGTTGCAAACTAAAATGCATAGTTTTTTGCTGGGCCTTGTTGAAGTAATTACAAGAAATGCACCAGATATGTGTGACAAGGTCTAGAAATAAAGAAAATAAAGGTCAGAGGTAATGACAATTTTATCCACTTTCATGGCACTTAGGCACACTTACACAATGAAAAGTCCCAAAACATTCAATAATGAATTAAACTATTATTTTGTTAGATGCTTTTGTGAAAAATACAGAAATGCATGCTTTTGGAATTTTTTTTCCATATGACATAGATTGAAAAAAAAAGGATGGATCTTTTACAAAGGTCCCACTTAACGTTACTGCGAATGCCCATACACTCTGATGAATTATCTAAAGTGCAGAATGCAATTCTCTGTATACTCTTAGGTAAAATTTAAACAAAAAAATGAAATGAAAAATAATTTTTAAAACAAATTTGTAGGCATTACATGGAAGCCCATGCCAAAACTACCTGTCCAGGTTTGGCTGAATGGTCACACATGAGGCAAGTATGTGGGAAACTGACTGATTACAGCAGTTGTGGTACCTTTGTACTCACGGTAAGCTTGCTTTATTATGTACAATGCTCTTGGTAGGCTTACAAGTAGTATGCATGTACTGTAAAAAGCTATTTGATCATTTTCATGCACGGGCTTTAATGTGTGAAGCCTTGTACAATTAGCTTAAAATAAATATAGTAATAATGAATTGCATATCAATATCAATGGTATAACTTTTTTATAGACATACATCTTTTTACAAAAAATACTGCTGATAACATGCAGATAATGTACGGTTTGTGCTTAGGACTTTGCTCCAAATTGCATTTGAAAATAACGGCTAGTTCAAAAAGTCACATGAAATAATTAAATCAAATTGCTTTAGAAGTAGCATTAGAGTAGCAATAAGATTTTAAAGACTTTATTTGTGCAAACTAATCAAATTTGAAAGCATGTTTCAAAAGGAAGCATTACACAGATGACGTTCCCAAGTGTGCCTTAGCAGCTAGCAACCATTCAATTTAGTGTTTCTTTACAGAGTATTAACAAGTTTTGATGCATTACTGAGCTGTATTGTAATATTGTTACTTTAATTTATAATCATACATTAGTTGTGAGTATTTCTAACTGTGTCACTGAATAATTTTTGTATGAATGATGATTGTGTTATTAAGTTAACTTGGATTCTTGTTACAGGATGCAGAAGCAGTGGTGAGAGGATTTGGCACGAAAAATGTGAGCCATACACACTGCAAAGTATTCCGGCAGCATGCGTACAAGAGACTAAAAACTGTCAATGATTCAATCCTCTGCAGCAGTGCAGAATGCCCAGGTGTCAACAAACCTCAGGTTGACTGGGCTTGGTGTGATGACTGCAACATGTGGATGCACTTTCAGTGTGAATCTCTGTGCAAAGGTATAGGCCGCTTTGTATGCCACCGGTGCAAGGAGAAGAGAGCACAGGCTGGTTGTAGTGCACATACATAAACAGCTATCAACATGAGGGTATACATATGCAACTCTGATCCAGAAGAGGCCAGTTTTACTTGTCGCTCATAATAAGTTCAGTTGAGAAAAATCAGAGAGCTAAGCTTTTTTGAAACCCCATCATCCATCTGGCATCTGGTGTGTTGAGCTTGTAACATCAATTGGTCAAGTAATAAAAATTTTCTCCTGTCAACTACCCTTCTACCTGTGGTGCAATGGAGCTGGTTTCAGTTTCTTGGGGCGAGTTTGCTGGTACATAGTACCTAAGACCATTGGGGCTCATAAAATCTCAACCTACTGTATATGAATCAGTTTTAATTTGAAGTTTACATAATCTGAAAACTAACAAACAAAGCATTGTCAATACAAATATTTGTCTAATATGTGCATCCAGCAAGAAGACAAGAAGACTAAAGTAAAACCTGCCAAAGTGAGCACCTCTGATAGTGCATGGGCACCTGTCTTTAAAATGGGTGGCTGATCATGGAGTATGGCCTTTTGGGCAGCCATCTCACACAACAGCAAGCATATAGGTCTACAAGGAATGAACATCTATGCCTTTCAAAAGAGGCCTATATTATAGTACATGATCCTCAATTATGGCTTCATGTATATAGATCTATAGTCTGTTAAAATGGATCTCACATTGACAACTGATCCTAGGGAAGGCCTTTTGGCCAGCCATGCCTGGAAATTAAAGCATGTACAGTAGTCCCTCCTTTGAGACACCGTCCTTAGTGTCATCCAAAAGATGTTCAGAGTAAGCAGGTGGTCTCAATGGAGGTATGAATAATATGAAAAGTGCTATGGAATGATCTAAAAAAAGTCTCTCAATCTGCCATCCGTTTGATATGTTCTGCACGTTATAATGCGCATACTGACCCACTATTTAAAGAACTAAAGTTATTAAAAGCCCCAGATCTTCACAAACTTAAGTCTCTGAAATTGTTTTATCGATATACTAAAAACGAATTACCCGGATACTTCAATGACATGTTTTCTGCTTTACAAATTACCCATAATTATCCTACCAGACATCGTCATATCCCCCGCTATGCTATACCCCAGTACGCCTCCACAGAAAAGTGCATTCGACACTCTATCCCCAAATTGCTTCTCGATTCGCCCCTAAACATAACAGATAAAATTCACACACATTCGTATTATGGTTTTTCTCGATATGTCAAAACATTTTATATAAATCAATATTCTGAAACCTGCTCAATTTCTAATTGCTTTGTCTGCAATAACTGTCTATAATCTGCTTGTAAGAACTGCACTATGCCAATGTCAAAGTTATTTTAATTTTCTTTAATGCCATGACTGTACACATGTAACATTCTATTGAAATCAGGTGTATAACTTGCCACGTAGATTTATTTTAGGTGGCCCAAGCGATAGCGGATGTTTCCTCATCCTTAGCTGGGTCATCCTGACTATCTTGATGTATGTATGGTAATATTTTGTATGTTCAACTTAACCTGCAGTTACAAAATTTTCGTTATTGTTATTACCAACTACTGATTACAATGTATCTTACTTTGTGTCGAATAAATTGATCTGAATCTGAATCTGAATCTCAAAAGAGATGGTCTCTCAAAGGAGGGGCTACTGCATTTATCTTGGCAAACACTGAGTCTCTATGTCTATCCAGTCTGCATAAACACGGCTCACTTATGGCAAATGATCGTGGGGTATGGCGTCTTGGCTGGCCAAACCTCAAAAGAATATGACAAGTCAAAGCTGCAAATATTCACAAATAGTATATGGTAACTGATCATGGGGTGTAGCTTCTTGGCGAGTCATACCTTAATGACAGATTTTTCAACTGAATAATGAAATAAGGCCTACACTGATATATATATCATGTTCGGAACGAGTGGGACTTGAACCTGCAACCTTTCGCCTAGCTGAAATGGGAAGTATATTTTATATATATATATATATATATATATATATATATATATGTATCTGTACAGTCTATTAACATAGGCCTGTCTCAAGGCAACTGCTCCTGGGATATGGCTTTTCTTCAAGCCATACCTTGCAAGCATGTATTTCAAATCGCAAATGACATTACATGTAGAACGACAATACGTATGACTATCAGTATGTATGTATTTGATACTGGAGACCAGGGACAAGTCTGATTTTTTTTTCTTTTTTTCCAATAAAATAAATGAAATGCCAAACTTAGTTTCTCTTTTATTGAAAGTCACATATTGATGGAATACATATAAAAATATGCAGGGATAATAGGCATATTTTAAGAATTTGTGAACAATTGTGTTGTATTTCATGCATTAATTTGCATCCTTTAAGTGTAACATTGATAAACAAGCTGATTCAATATTATTGCAGCTAAATTTTTAGAAGAAATCCTTGCAACTAGTGAACAGGAATGGCTAATAAAGACCTATATGTCTAATCACACGGTAATTTTAAAAATAATATCACTTTCCTCCAACCCATCACCCTTTAAAGTTGACCATTACGTTAGTAACTCATCGTGTCTTTCCCCTTGATTTTACTCAACGTCTCTGCATACAGCAACGTAAAGTGCCCGGTCAAAAACCTTCATGCGCTCTTGCTGTTACGACTTATAATTTGTAATTAAAATTTAAGTGACCTGGAGAAAAGTATGCAAGGTGTTTCACAGCCATACAATAAACCATTGTCATTTCGTGTCCAGTTCATTACGAACATAAACTAGTCTTTTGGTTGTATCCTGATGTCTTGTTGAAGTTTCTAAATTTACACCGGAATACCCTCTGATGCTATTATGTGTATCATGGAACTGATATGTTGAAAACAAGGCTGGATAGTGCCGCCAAGACGGAGGCATGCTTCGTGTCCCCACGCTGCTCTCTGCGAAACATATTCAAACAGGCTTTGCTTATGGCACTTTATCCTGGGGTATGGCCTCTAAGCCAACCATATCTCAAAAGCAGGTCTTTCAAATAGTGACACATAAGAAGCCTAAAGTGAGCATATATGTATAAGGTATGTCTTAACCTCATATATAGTAACTGATTATGTATTTCAAGTCACAAATGACATAAGGACTACAATGAGTATGTATATCTATGCAGTTTGTTCAAACAGGCTTTGCATATGGCAACTTATTCTGGGGAATGGTCTTTTGGACAACCATACCTCAAAAGCAGATGCTTTAAATAGTGGAAGATATGAGGCCTACAGTGAGTGTATATTTGTACGATGTGTTTAAAAATGGGACTCGTCTGTGAGAACTGATCATGGAGAATAGCCTCTTGGCCAGTCATACCGTAAATACAGGTCTTTCAAATTGTAAAGTATAGCAAGCATACTTTTAATATATTCTACTTTAAGCCCTATTACTAAAGTGTTTGTTCGGCAGGCAAGTCTGTTGTGCAGGCAGGTCTGTGAGCATTAGAATGCTAAGATAGTTATTGAACATTTTGTGTCCCTGAATATTATCTAGGGCAGATACTTGTTTAATCAGCATTGTTCATAATTGTGTAAGCTGGACTTGGTGTACTCCATTGTAGATCATAAGTGGTTTCGTAGTGGTGTAATCTGTTAGGCACTTGTGATTCGTGATGATGCGACATTGTATAAGTCTTTATATGAAGTACTCTATTGTGAATCAAAGTGGTGACCATTCAGTGATGGACTTTATCAGTTTTATCAGTTTTTATCAATCTTCTGACGCATGTCAACTAAGCCCAGATTTATTTAGTGAGGTTGATCTAGTCAGCATGATAATGGTCAACTTTACAAAATGTGAATGAAAAAGACCTACACTGACTATATGTATGTCTGTATGCGGTCCATACCTTGCAAGCATGTAATCAAACCATAAATGACATAAGTATGTATCTCTATCTAATTTTTTCAAACAGGAAATACATATGGCAACTTATCCTGGGGTATGGCCTTTTGGTTAACCATACCCCAAAGGCAGGTGTTTCAAATTGTGAAATATATGAAGCCTGCAATGAGTATATATGTCTAAGATGTGTTATAAAATGGGACTGGTATATGGTAACTGATCGTTGGGTATGGCCTCTTGGGCTCATACTTCTCACACTTTAAAACAGGTTTTCAACTGATGAATAATTTAATGCCTACACTGATATATATGTATATGGCTAGGCCTACAGAGTTCATGCCCTTTTAAAAAAAAATCGTGGTCCTGTCACATATAAATGTCAATTATTCAACAACTATTGCAAGTATGTAGACACATTATACATCAATGAACTCAGTGTAGATTAATTTGGTAAGTAACTTAGTCATGTGTAGTGAACAGTAAAGCCAAAAGAGGAGAAGAAACTCAGTAAAGATGGTGCTTTTTCCATGTAATGCGTTACATGGGCAAATTTTACCGAACTTTTTTTAGTTCTTTTAGAATTTAATATAAAGTGATCTAGTCAAGTAAAATTATCATAGTTGGTATAGCTGAAAAGGTGAGTTTCTTGTCTTTCTTCCAATGCCTAAAAATAAGATAAATAATAAAATGTATAACACTAGAAGCTATTTTTTTAAACAAAGGTGTGATTTTTAAGATGTGTAATGGTGCACTTTTCTCTGGTACAGACTCTTTTTGGAGACATGTCCCTCCCCTTAAATATAATACTTCCAGTTAGTAATAGGGTTTATTGAAGTGCACATGTGATGAAATTTATTGAACAAAAGTTTGTTTTCCTCTACCTTCAGTTTGTATTGCAGCATAGCAGAAAAACATGTGTGAGAAGAAATGTCAACATCTCGAAAATTAGTGCATTTTTTAATCTTGAGTATGTCATATTTAAGTGGTTTCGATGCAGTAAAACTGAAAGAAATTTGATGTTTTTAATCACACATATGACATGCACATGTCCTGTGTTTTCATTTGATATATGATACTTGATGGTTATACCTAAAATGGCCACTCCACAATAGATTTTCACGTGTAAGAAGAAATGTCAACAGCACAGGCGTTCTTGCTAATTATACAGAAACCTGGTATGAGCCCATGCTATATGTCTAGATACATGCTATTTGCCCACACAACTGATGTAAACTGGTAAGTGCTCCCCCCCCCCCTTTAGTGGACACAGTGAATCTCAATGTGGCCCTGTCTTGCCTTTGTCTTCATATGAGGTTTTTGTGGCCTTGTCTCAAAGTTATTGGCCTCATGCCTTGCTGTTAGTTGAGCTGAGCCTGCCATTTCAAATGCAAATTTCAAGTGTGGATGTAGGACAATTGAAAGTGAGTCTGTTTGTGTCACTGTGCACAACACAGTCAAATTCAAATTTCGTTAGAATTTGGTACATTCTGTGTCATCTGACACAAGGCGGGGTTTGGCGCAGTTGATTAATTACAAACATGAGGCGGTATCATCACATGCGCTCAAGTGTCAGCGGAACCCTGTCATTCCTGGCAAAACTTTCCTGGAGGGGAAATCACCAATCTGAACTGTCATAAGATTTTGTTTTTGTTTTGTTACAATGTCACGGAACTACAATTGTAAAAAGTGCAAGACACAACACCCACCACCAACAGGGAAAAAGTACCATAGATCAGAGCCTTCGGAGGATACCACGGACCCGGTTTCGAGTGCACTGGCCGACAACAAGGCCAGTATTACAAACATTCATCAACATGTACAGGCGCTTGAAACTAACAGCGCTCAAAACACAATTCTCCTATCTGAAACAGAGAAGAATATAGCCCAATCACAGGACAGCAGCGAGGAAGAACTCCCAACTACGCGCACTCTGTGAAAGGATCCTACACTCCTGGAAAAAGTGGCGGACCGCTTATCAATGTTACAGACACTAAATGACTTCCTGAAGTCCTCAGGCGACGACGACACAGACTCAGATACGGCGCCCAAACAGACTAAGAAACAAGGTAAGAAGTCGGGTAGAGTGGTTACTTCAGATGAAATAATCGTGAAACGGCTAGAATAGCCACATTTCCATGTCTATCGGGGTGCAGACAGAACACCTGCCTCATATAAAGATCTTTCAATTGGCGAATTTGTTTATGGCTATCTGTGTTGGATGGAAGAGACAAAGCGTAAACAAACAAAAGATTTCATGCTGGAACATTTGCAAGAACTAATGGAGGTCGCAAGAATATATGGCTGGCCTGCTGTGCGTAACTTTCCCGGTATATTGCTTCATCACTTCGAGATGGCCAAATTAAATTGGTGTGAAACAAATGCCATTCAGAAGTTGCGGTGCCGTTATGTACAACAACTACTGCCAAGGCAGACCAAGGGACCGTCTTTTTGTGTTTTGAGCATACCTTGGCTTAAGGTCTACATATACACTTAGAACTATTTATTGTCCAAAATATGGATTGCAAAAAGAGTGGAGCAGAATGCCTGAGGTTATCAAAATTAAAACAGAACAACAGGTACCTGATCCTGGGATATGGCTTTTATGGTAAGCATACCTTGAAAGCATCTATTTCAAATCATAAATGACATTAGGACTGCACTAAGTATGCATATTTATACAGTCTGTTCAAACAGGCTTTGCATTCAAATGGCAACATGGCCTGGGTATGGCCTTTTGGTGCAGTCAATTAGAAAAGGCCCCGCTGAAAGCAACTGATTGTGGGATTTCGGGATATGGCTTTAATGTAAGCCATACCTTACAGTCATGTATTTCAAGTCACAAATGACATTAGAACTACAATGAGTATGTATGTCTAATATAGTCTATATGGTCTTTTTAAAGACTTCACCTATGGCAACTGATTCTAGGGTATGGCCTTTCCGTCAACCATACCTCAAAAGCAGGTGTTTAAATAGTAAAAGATATGAGGCCTACAGTGAGTATATATGACTAAGATGTGTTCTAAAAGGGACCCTTAATAGGCAACTGGTCATGGGGTATAGCCTCTTGGCCAGTCATCCCGTAAATACAGGTCTTTCAATGGTGAATGATAAAGACCTACACTGAGTGTGTGTGTGTGTGTATATATATGTCTGTACAGTCGATTCAAATTGGCCTCATGCAAGGCAACTGATCCTGAGATATGGCTTTTATGCTAGCCATACCTTGCAAACATGTTTTTCAAACTGAAAATGACATTGGGACTACACTAAGTATGTATCCCCATAGAATCTTTTCAAACAGGGTTTGCATGTTGCAACTCATCCTGCGGTATGGCCATTTCGCCAACAATACTTCAAAGGCATGTGTTTCAAATAGTGAAAGATATGAATTAAGCCTTCAAGGAATATATATGTCTAACATCTGTTTTAAAATGGAACTGGTTTATAGTAATGGATCATTGGGAATGGCATCTTGGCCAGTCATACTTTATACACAGGTTTTTCAAATGATGAGTGTATTAAAGCCCACACTGAGTATATATATATATGTCTGTACAGTCTATTCAAATTGGCCTCACTCAAGGCACCTGATCCTGGGATATGGCTTTTATGGTAAGCATGCCTTGCAAGCATGTACATGTATTTCAAATCGCAAATGACATTAGGACTACACTAAGTATGTATACCTATACAGTCTGTTCAAAAAGGCTTTGCATTTGGCAACCAATCCTGAGGTATGGCCTTTTGGTCAACCATACCTCAGAAGCAGGTGTTTCAAATAGGGAAAGATATGAAGCTCTATATGTCTAAGAAGTGTTTTAAAATGGGCCTCATATATGTTTACTGATCACGGGAGCCTCTTGGCCAGCCATACTTAACAAACTAGTCTTTGGTATGAAAATATTTATTGAATAAACTTCCATGTATATTTTGCATAAATTGTTCACAATTGGGAAAAAGGGCATTGCCCTATGTGAATCCCTCTTGCAAGGAAAAGACAGCACAGAACTGACTAGACACATGGGTACAAGCGATGAAGATGCCAATATGGACAAGACAGATACAGGGGCATTTATTGCCGTGTAGAATCTTTCCCAATTAAAGTATGGATTTTAAATGTCACACAAGTGAGATACAGCCTGGAAATTGAACCTGAAATAAAAGAACATAGTTGTTTAGCCAATACCAGTAGGCTTGAAACGGTTTGTAGCAGATATATATCTGTGCACTGCAGCAATAATATTACAATTTTCTGCAAAAGAACATTGTGTTGAACCATACAACAATGTTCAAAGAGTGAAAGGAGCAAGAGGAATGATTTTAGTGTGAAGTGTTAATCTTGAGCTTCTTTATTTCGGACAGAGGAAAAAAATGAAATGTATCTTTAATGTGTGAGCCACAAGTGCAAGCATGTGATTCTTTGACCTCATTTTTAAGAAAGTGAGAATTAAGCAAACTAGTTCCCAAGTACAGACGTGCATGTTGTAAACCTATTTTCAAAGTTAAACAACTCAGGGAAATCAGCTGACCAAGGTGCTGATTTAAAATTTTTATGTTTTAATACTTTAACAGAAGGCGAATTTCGAATTTCAATTGGGAGCTGGTTCCACAGGCTAACAGTCGACCGGAAGAAAGACTTGTCTAGCAAGCCTGAATTACATGCAAAAGTAACTAGAAAAAGTCTTCCAACTTCTGGTGGCAGTGGTGATGTTGATTTGCACAATGCAGAGAAGGACAGTGAACGGCTGATTTGGTATGCAAATAGCTAGTGCAATATGGCAATTAAAAAAAACATTTGCTGCTCCTTATTGGTTTCCAGAGATGTCAGAACTGTGCATTGATAGACGTGAATATTACAAAAGCTCAAAAAATGTTGCCAAACCTAACCCCATTAGCATCAACCTTACCCTGCAATGTTGGGAATGGCTAGTGTACAAAGCCATGATGTCATGAAAGCGCTTGCCAACCAAGAGGTCAAACCATTTGAACACTTGGGAGGTAATTTTTCCATGAGTGTCTGTGAGAACTGGATTCCTCAATATCGATCTGCAGAAATTCTGGATCCCACCAGACTGTGAAGAAGTGACGACACCAACCAAGAAGGGCATCCCTCTAAGACTTTCTGAATGAGAGCAATTGCATCAACACACAGATTATATTAACACGTTCACTCCTTAAATGGTTGACATGAAGCCATGTTATCTCCAAAACAATCACAATGACCAAGAAAGAGGGATACCCCGAGAGGCTCTTGAAGAATATATTGCCTGCTGTACTGTATGTCAGCCGAAAGCTGCACAGCGAAACAGACTTCCACCAAGAGCCCTTGTTGCACAAGGCTTTATACAGCAATGACAGTTACTTACAGGAATTTTTTTCTTTCAGCTGAGCACTCAGAGCAGGGAAAAGTTCAAGGCAAAAAATTTCTAAAACAATAGGGCGTGCATATTAGCCAACCTTTACTGCAGTATTGCAGCCCTGCTCTAACAGCCAATGATGATAAGCATCACAATCGGTGGAACTGTAGCACAAAGTACCACACAGGAATGGACTATTGTCAGGGAAGAGAGTTCAGTGGCATGGTACATTGTGATATATGCAGTACATGGTTCCATGATGTGTGCCTTGGAGATGAACCCAATAAATTCTATAAGCACAAAGTGGTGAACTGTGGATGTGATGTACAATCCTCATTCCTTTTAGCATGAGTGAGTAAGTATTATTATGCTAGCCATTCACGAAAGTCTGTAATCAAAGTATGCGTATTCATATGCTAACAAGGAAGTCATGATCATTTTATTATAGATGGATATATACATATATCAGCATGGTCAAACCTGATTTCTAGGAGGGGACAAGAGTTTCCGTCATCCCCCAAATTGGGGTATATTACCCTTTCAAAACCTCAAATACCCTCTGAGAAAATTCTAAAGAGTCACCAGCCTTGGTTATTTACATGTAGATTGGTAAAAATCTAGTCTTCTCCCCTGAATTTCCCTTCTTGTGACCCCCTGAAAAAATTAAGAAATTTATAGAAACTAAAAATCTTCATTGCAACCTCTGAATTAATTTTGCATAGGCACATATACTGACTGTACATACACTTGAAAGTTGTATGAAAGTAAAAATCATTAATGTATTTCCTGTTGCACTGACTGGATCAGCATTGCAACATATTAAACTAGAAGCTGATCAGTGACCGAAAACCCCAGGTGACAATACCCTTGGGTAGGTCAAGGTTACTTCTGTTTGACCTAATGACAAAGCTTTGGTGCAAATGCAATGAGCAGAGATATCATGGCAAGGCCATTTTTCTTCAATGCAGCACTGTGGCCTAAATATTTGACCCAGTGACCTAGTTTTCACTGGGTTTCTGAGGCATCCTTAGGACCAACTGTCATAAATAACTGGTGCAGCTACAAAGAGAAAATTAAGATCTGAAGATATCACGGTACCGCCATTTTTCTTCAATGCACCATTATGACCTAAATATGTGACCCAATGACCTAGTTTTCAATATGTTTCTGAGGCATCCTTAGGACCAACTGTCATAAGTAATTGATGAAGCTACATTCAATATTTTTTAGACACTGTGTTTAACGCTGTTTTATCTTTAATGAAGTACTTTGACCTACATATGTTACCTGGTGACCTACTTTTCCATGGACACCTGAAGCACCTCAATAGGCCCATGATAAAAATTTGGTCTCTGTAAAGTGAGTATTTTTGGAGATAGGGCATTAACAAGGCACTGTCCAACGGACGTCTCTAGTATGTTACACTGATGTACTAACAATGATCGTGAAGTGAGTGTTTAAGGTACTTGACTATAGTCACCTCTTCACCCAAGTGATGAAATAGGAGAACCAACAATGAATGTGGTTTCTGACTGACACCTAACAAACTGAATCTTGAAATGACAGGTATATAGTGCTGGAAGTATGAAGTATAATTTCACAGGTTAGAAAAATTTGTTCCTAATTGGCTGCATGTCAGTAGATGGATGTTTATTTTGTCCTTGAGGCAAACGACTTATATTTTTTAATGGATACCCAAAGACAATGGCAAGGGTTGTGTGATATTTATGTGTGCAAGCAGGCACATGCACTGCACCAGTCCTGTCAGATTTATACTTACAGGATGGCAAAAGGTGTCAAGAGGAAGAGGGGTTCCACCCCCACAAGACAGGTTCCCATGACCAAGCAAGGGAAAAGGACAGCGACCCAACCAATAGACGCTGCTCCAGCGGCTTGGGCAGTTGCCTCCAGTAGTACCCATGGGGCTGCTGGGACAGATCAGACAGGGCCCCCTCCGACCACCCAGATGGGTCCCTCTCAGAGCCTCCCCTGGCTCCCACCAGGATACACTACATCGTCGTAACCACCACCGATGTTCGCGCCCATGCCACCAGTGCCTCCCCCCCCCCCCAAAATGCTTCCAACAAACCAGCTTTTGGGTTGGCCATACGCAATGTGGCCATGGGCCCCCACACAGACAACGACTCTCCCATCAGCAACTGACAGCCTACCCGCACCATGACCAGCATGTCACCTTCGCCTTTACTGTCCAGCACATTACATACTGATCAGGTGTCACTGCCACACAACCAGGACACATCAGTGCCAGATACAGGTGAGGAGAGCCCTGCCACATATTTCACACTCTCACAATACCCAGTACCCACTCACACGATATACAGGGACAGACTGGGGGGTTAATGGAGGCCCATTGTAGCCACCTTTAAATAGGTTTGGCAGAGGTAGACCAAGTTGATGAGGGGATAACTCCAAAGTTGAAGGCAGCAATTGTTGCCAACAACTTTGTGGATTTTGCCAAACTGAAAAAACACTAAAAGGAGGACTCCAGCTTTAACCTCAGTATCTCAAACGAGGATGAGCTGTCACTGCTCGTTTCCCAAAAGCCAGAAAAGCCCAGGTCAAAGAAGGTTATGACCCTGAGTACGTGAACAGATCTTTGTCTGTGCTACATGCATGTCTACCTAGAGAGACATCCAAATCAGGCCAGACCTATGATCACCCACCTCTGCACAGTCAGAATTCTGGCCCAAGAGGGGAAAGACTGGGTAGCTTATGATTTGGCTTTTTGGGAACGTAGGGTCAAAAAGCTTACACCATGGGACCTCATCGATTCGCATGCCTACACCAGGGCGTTTCAATCCCCCAGCCCAGCACTGGAGAGCAGACAAAGGAAAACCGCCCAAAAGTCCTTTCAAAACAAAGTCCCCAAATGACTCTGCATTAACTTTCATACAGGAGCCCAGTGTCAGTACCAATCCAACTGTCATTTTTTCCACCCTTGCTTCAAGTGTGGAAATGACCACCCTGCCATCAAATGTCACATCATTGGGGGGAGCAGGGGAATAGTGCAGGGAGGCTATTTGGATCCAGCCAATCCTTCAACCCTGCCCCAACAACAAAAAGAAAGCAAATCCAAACAAATTTCAGAATGGCTCCACAAGCAACCAATGCTCCTGTGTGTGCAGGGAAAGGAGCCAATGCTGTTATTAGCTACATTCATCACTTCATGGAACATTATGGTATTGGTGAGCAGCATGTTCATTTCCATGCAGAAAATTGTGCCGGCCAGAACAAGAATAACATAATGCTGCACTACTTGTGCTGGCAAAATTAGTTGGTTTGCATCATTCAGTGAGTCTGCACTTCATGCTGTCAGGACATACAAAGTATGCCCAGGACTGGTGCTTCTGTCTGTTTAAAAGACTCTTCCACCGCACACATGTATCTTCCCTGGCTGAGATTTGTGATGCAATGACACAGTCTACTGTCACATTAAAGACAAATGTGCCCCACCTGGTTGGCAGTGAAAGTGGTGATGTTTATGTACCAGTATACGACTGGAGTACCCACCTGGACACATTCTTTAAGAAGTTTGCTGGACTGAAAACCAAATACCACTTTAGGTTCAGCAACTAAAAGTCAGGGGTGCAGTTCCACAAAGAATAAGCTAATTCAGAAGAGGAAGAGTTCATGTTTCTCAAGAGCAATGTTGACGTTTCGAAGGACTTGCCGCCTGTAATCCCATCCAAAGGTCTAAACAATGCAAGGCAAATATACCTATATGAGCAGATAAGAGAATTTTGCAAGGAAGAGACCAAGGACTTGGTTTGTCCCAAGCCAGTTGTCGCTGCAGGTGTCAGCGAACGTGGTCCAGAGCGTGGTCGGTGCTGACGCATGGTCCAGGACAGGAACCTGCACCTGTCTCACCTCCTAGACAATCCCAGTCACCAAATGGTGGTATAAAATGGAAGCGAAATGGTACAGATACTTCAGGTGTCAGAGGGCATGGCCGAGGACATGGTTTACGTCAAGGTCGATGACCTGTGAAATAGAAGCTCACTGTGCATAAATTAAATGCTGTAAATGCAGTGTGTTATTTAATTGCTGTGCAAAATTGACAGCAGGTCAGCCACCACAGTTGATCTGTGAAAGCTTAAGACTTGTTCTTTTCAAATGTGCAATAAAAAGAAGGTGGAATTTTTGGACCAAGAGCCTAATTTACCAGAGCAGGTCACATATACTAACTGTGCATACACTTGAAAGTTGTATGAAAGTAAAAATCATTTACGTATTTCCTGTTGCACTGACTGGATCAGCACTGCAACACATTAAACAAGAAGCCGATCAGTGACCGAAAACCCCAAGTGACAATACCCTTGGGTAGGTAAAGGTTACTTCTGTTTGACCTAATCACAAGGCTTTGGTGCAAATGCAATGAGGAAAGATATCTTGGCAAGGCCATTTTTCTTCAATGCAGCACTGTGGCCTAAATATTTGACCTAGTTTTCACTAGTTGTCTGAGGCATCCTTAGGACCAACTGTCATAAATAACTGGTGCAGCTACAAAGAGAAAATTAAGATCTGAAGATATCACGGTACCGCCATTTTTCTTCAATGCACCATTATGACCTAAATATGTGACCCAATGACCTAGTTTTCAATATGTTTCTGAGGCATCCTTAGGACCAACTGTCATAAGTAATTGATGAAGCTACATTCAATATTTTTAGATATTGTGTTTAACGCTGTTTTATCTTTAATGTAGTACTTTGACCTACAGTTCCGCCCAAGCAAAACGTTATGAACGCATCCGCACGAGAAAGGACAGAAAACTGACTTGGAACGACCAAGAAAGGTCTTGAGTATAACGGCATGGAACGGGAATGATTTTGGGAGTAACACATGCCAAAACGAACGCGTTCCATTTCTAAGACATGCCCCTAATAGCTTGGACTGGACAAAGAACGCATTCCTGCTTCTCCTCTCCCTTCTTCTTCATCCTCGTATGGGAAGGAATGCATTTTTTCTTCACAAGTTGACTTGCATGTCAAATTATTTTCACGTTTATCTACATTTACTTTCTTATGATCAGTCCTATAATGAAAGTGCCTAAAGAAAAGAAGTTGCTACATGTACACGCAGACTTCACGTTAATTTTGTTATGTACGTATTCCTACACCATGATAAAACAACAGGGGAACAATTAACCCATGTATGTGGGTATAACAAGGTCAGACTGCTCAGATTTGCATGAATTTTTTTTTTTGAGAGAGAGAGTGAGAGACGAAAAGCTGCTTCTCTCATTCATTTTCTTTCCGTTTTTTTTCAGTTACATTAGGCCTAAATCACGGAGAGATCACTGATTTTTTTTTTCCCTGCGACTTTTCTTATAATCTGACTTCTATATAGAGACAGACAGACAGGGAAGGTTTCACTGAACTCACTATAGTCCGGGTACATCATCTTTGGCTCATCAATTTATTTTCTTTTGTTTAAAGTTACACTACTGAAAGATATTAATTTCTTTTGTTTGGCTTCAGTTGATAATTCTTTCAATGTGTGTATACAGAGACAGCATGAATGATTTAAAGTTCGATTTAGTATTAGCAGCGGGAATTTGAACTAAACACACAGCGGAAAGAGGAGTGGAAGAATACAGGTGACATCAGGTATGAAGTGGAGAGGGGGTGTTTGTTTGATTGTTTGTTTGTTTGTTTTATGTATATTTAATTTATACTAAATTTACTAACAGCGTAAAACCAACTACTTTACCAGGAACTGGTGACCCTGAAAAAGACCTTGGGGTTCGGCCCTATCATTTGAGGTTAAATGGCGCTCCTGTGCTGTGACCAGATTTTAGTGGATAGAAGCGCCATTCCCAGTTTTCACGTGGCCTACATGTGTGTGATCTGGTTGTAACCGACAACCCAAGAACCACCAACTGTTTGCAGTGTTAGAGTGCCACTAGCATTTGCAAAAGAGTGTAGGCTTACTTGGTTTTTAGGTGCGCATGAGGTATATATATATGTGTGTATGTGGAGTATCTGAGGGGAATTCTTCATAACCTGGGTATTGCTGTATGCTAAGAGACACCAGTACATTAAAGACAGAGAGATTGTATTTCGTCATGTATGATCTGCCAGGCCTTCCCCCTCCCCCCTTTTTCCTCCTTGTGGGACGATCTCTCATAATCTATGCTAACTGCAGCAAATGTGTGTTTCTGCCATAACTATTTTGATACTATTTTTGTTTTTTTTTTCTTCTCATTTTACTGGAAACATTATCAAAATAAAATAAATATTTGCCGACTGATTGACGTTTTTCGTGCCAATATTTTAATTATCCGAGGAAAAGGTTTTTCAGGTCCCTTGTAAATGTACTGATGATAATTAATGTTCGCAACCTGCGCTGCGGCCTACGGCAACTTAGACTGATAAACGAGTTTTGTAGAACTAAAGCATTTCTAGACAAACGGTAACGAATTAATATGTATCTACACCTGGGTGTTAGATGTGCCACCACAAATGATAATACATCCAGATGTTGTAAGTGCGAATACATGAACAAAAAGGCAATTGCAATTTTGTGCTCTGTGAGTGTGGGAGAAAATGCACTTGAAACTACAGGATGTATGTACACAACACAGTTACTTTCGGTGTCATGTCTGGTCAGGAATTTAAGATGAAGATCACTTTGGGCAATTTGATACCTAATCCCTTTTTACTATGCTCTGAGTCACTGTGATGAAACAGTGTTAGCATACGCAACAAAAGTTAAAAGAAAGAAAGAAAGAAAGAAAGAGACAGAGAGACAGACATAGAGAGAGACAGAGAGAAAGCGTCTACATTATTATGTGGAAGTGGAAGAAATATTTTATTTTGAGTTTGCTATCACAAATTCATTGCCAAAAAAATGCCACTCAGTTCACTATTCACTAACATTGTTATCTACTGCAATGAAAGAACTTTTTAACCCTAAATACAAATAATCAATGTTCTTAATCTGTTGCTAGATGCAATGCTTGTCAAAATCACCCCGGTGGTGTTCTAAAATGTGGGCCTAACACGTTCATGACGCAATAAACTGTTATTATAACTTTCATTGCGGCATTGGGAAGTAATACGTGGCCTTATGAGTCACATACTAGTAGGCCTAAATTAAAAGTTAACAATCGGATTGCTTATAATGAGCCCCCCCCCCCATACGGTGGTGCCGAATGGTCTGATATTAGTAAAAATTCTGAAGACACGAAGAAGATGATCAAGTGACAATAATTTGATAAGAAAAAACAACCTCTTGAAAGTACACTTAAACATACATGTACATATATACAATCACTTTATTCATTAGCTATATCATTGCCTGTTAACAATCACTCGTATCTGTTAACAATCACTCGTATGTTTCAGATTGACAAAAATGTAAGGTGTCACACGATCCAACCTACGTAACATAACACTGCCGGCGACATCAAACTTTAAAGTTCGGCCCCCATTCCTTCGTCTTCGACCTCTGCGACCCACGTTTAGGCTACCAAAATAAAACTAATATGTTTCCTGATGACAAACAATTCATGTTAGGCCTTTCTATTGAAATTCGTTTAAATAACGTTGTAGAAAGTGGCAGTAAGAAGGTAATTGCAGAAAACCATTAGCTTCAATATCAGGTGCCGTAAGAGTAAAAAAGACTTACAAACATTAACCGCCATTTTGACCATGGGCGAGGTCATGTGATCACTGCATGGACCATGTAACCCCTTTCCAGGAATTTTGCACACGTGGTACACAAGAGTTTCAATTTCCTTTAAATGTTGTGGAGACATAGATAACTGAAATTGATGGAAACCTAAAACAAATCTCTTAACTTTGTTGAATGACATTATTGGTTTGCAATTGGTTAGTATAAATAAACAGAAACACGCGGGAACAAAGCAAATTGGTCATTCGTCTTGGTCAAACAAGATGATGGAGAGGGGGGAATCACAATGATTTAGCCCATAAATTCTTCTGCTCTCTTCATATTGCATTGGAGTGCATGTAGGCTATATGTACATTTTTTTTTCACCTACAAATAAAGCTTTATTCTTGTGTTGGGTTACAGCAACTGAATGCGTAACTTGTTGGGAGTGGGTACATTTTGCCAGCATCAAATATTTGGGACATGCTTTGTAACTGCTAAGCCTATACATGTCCTGGAGCTGTTCGGATGTGTTGGAAATGCATTTGTGAACATGTTTGGTGATGTGTTACAATAGTTTTGTTATCAAAGAGTTTCAGTTGCATTTGCAAGAAAGAGTTGGCGATGCATTTGTTTCAAGTTTGAGTTTTCTTGTTTGTGTTTGCGAATCATTTGGGAAGCATTTGGCAATAGTGAACAACGCAGGCGGTACTGTTGTTCTATTTTGCTGGAGAACCTGCTGTATTATCCATGTATTGACTACCTGGGCAATCTAGGATAAATATACATCTTTAAATCAAATATCCATTTTGATAATTTGGAAATTGATCAGTTAATTTAAGTTTAATTGTACGTGCGAGCAGGTTGCATGGAATTGGCAGGGAGGCTCGTGAGTAGCACGTGCAGGGCACTTGTTTGATTGGTGGTACTGATTGGTCTTCTCACAAATTGGATGGGCCAATTAAGTGCATAATTAACAGGCATGCGCCGGTTGCGTAACAGCCAATTAAGGGGGAGGTTGATTTGAATTAGTTCTCAGCGGCAGTGGCACAGCGTGCACAGCTTCACGGTTTCTCTCCCAGTTTGGGAACCGTTAGGTTTTTCAAAGTTTTGTGGAAAGAAATTGGCAAATACCGAAAAGTACAAGCAAGGTGAGCGAGAATGTCTCATAAGCAGTCTGAAAACAATGCTGGCCCCGAAGAGGGACATGAAATCGCTACGAATGCAGAAATCCTAGAGCAGTGGGCAAGTCGCCACAAAATCTCGAGTGACTGTTTGAAATTACTGGCGAAAGATGTATTTTCTTCGCTAGAAGCTATGGCCTTGATCGACGAGCAGGACCTTCGTGCAACGAAAGTGCGGCGTGGTCAACAAAAGTTGGTCTTGAAAGCTATAGGAGAGTTGAATGGGATAGCCACGGATTCACCACTTTTCCCGGCACAAGCTTGCAGAGCATCGAATGAGACTGGACAGCACACCACGGCGGAGCAAAACAGTAGTAGACCAACGATGAACGTGTTGCGTAACCGGGACAGCAGAGCCGACAAAGCGTGTGCACTTCAGGGAACAGACAATTATGTTGCTAAGGTTTTGCAGTCATTTAGGAGAAATCAAGGTCTGCCCAGGGACTTGCATGCCCCTGGTCTGCCAAACCCGGTTACAGACGGTGACTACTCAGGTCAACTACGCGACTTGTTGCAGGAGACGGGGGGTGCCGGCGCGCAGCCTCTCCACCATGGAACCGTGCCACACGTCATGGGGCAAGCTTCCTGGCAGGACCCACAGATACACTTGTCCACTTCGTCAGGTAAGCCTGCATCATTCTATGACATCGTAGACTTTGTGGGTTTTGAAGCGGAGATCCCCGATGAGGTACTCATGGAGACCCTAATGGGCCCCAACTGGTGCTGCGCACGCATAACCGGAAGCCGAAATTGGAGAACTTGATGCTGTCACAGTGGTCGATCGCTAATGTAGCAATCCTACACAGGTTAATGTCAGAAGGTGCGTCAATGACAACGGTGACAGACTATTTGGCCCACACCACGCGCATATATCAGTTGGTGTCAAAATTTTCGTTGCAATCCGTGCTCCTTTATGACCGGGCATACAGGAAATACCAGGCCCAGCACATGTTCCGGTGGGGGACGGAGATAGCGCATTTACAATTATGTTTCTTGCAAGCACGACCCCTTCAGCCCCACGCAAACAATAACTCAGGCCATACAGCTGGTCGGCAAGGTAACCAGGGCAACATTCATCACGCTGGGCAGGAGCGACGGACCGGCCCACGTACTAGTGATGGCAGGGAAATTTGCAAGCAGTACAACTCCAAGTTTGGCTGCGGATTCACAGACTGCAGGTTTGCGCACGTTTGTTCCCTGCACAAGTGCGAAAAAGCACATTCGGCCGTGACGCACGACTCTTTCTCAAAAAACTAAATGTGGTCGTCAGACCCCTTAAAGTTTTGGATCTGGCGGCATGGCAAGAAGAGCTTTCTCAACACGGTGACACGGACAATGATTTTTTGATTAGCGGCATAGAACATGGTTTTCATATCATTGATCCAGAAGCGACCCCCCCCCCCAGTTGAAGTCCCCAACCACAAATCGGCCTTGCACCCAGAAATAATGGAAATGGTCGAGACACAAATTAAAGCTGAGATAGAACTTGGCAACTATGTAATTACAAGTGAGAAACCACGTGTTGTCAGCGCATTGGGAGCCGTGAAAAAGTCCGATGGTGGAGGGCGTCTGATTCACGACTGCAGCTTACCAGAGGGGCAGGCAGTTAACGATTATGCCTCGTTGCCAGACCATTATAAATTCGAAACTGTTGACAGTGTAGCACAGAATATCAAACCCGACATGTGGATGACAAAAGTGGACCTAAAACACTCTTACAGGGTTTGCCAAATTAGTAAAGCTAGCCAACAGGTTACTGGTTTACAGTGGCAGTTCACAGAGACAGGTGAAAATGTGTATTTTTATGACAGGAAACTTCTGTTTGGTGGCAAACTAAGCCCAATTATATTCCACAGGCTCACACAATCTGTGTGCAGAATGATGGTACATAGAGGTTACAAAACATATGCATATATTGATGACTTTATTACCCTGACAGAAACACGGCAGGAAGCTTTAGAAGCGCTTGCCTGTTTAGTACAATTGCTACGTAAACTGGGGTTCCTTATCAATTGGAACAAGGTGGTAGACCCCACACAAACTATTGTTTTTCTGGGTATTGAGATCAACTCTGTAGAAATGTCACTTCGACTGCCCGATGAAAAATTGTCGGGCATACATGAAGAACTTAATAGTTTCTTAAATAGAAAGCGGGCTTCCAAGCGGCAATTGCAGGCTCTGGCTGGACGATTGAACTTTGCGGCGGCGGTTATTGCAGGCGGACGAGTCTTTCTCCGCAGAATTTTTAACGCAATACAGACTCTCAATAAAAAGTCAGACCGGGTGATTATCAATGGCGAATTACAGGGTGATATCGAGTGGTGGTTTCATTTCATGCAGTGCTTTAACGGGAAGTCTTTATTACTCAGTGAGATGCCAATACAGAGTGTGTTAACTGACGCATGTGATTCTGGTGCGGGTTGTTTTTTCAATGGTCATTGGGTGTACATTAATTGGCATATGGATTACCCTGAACGGGAACAATTGCACATTAATAACAAAGAAACTTTAGCAGTGGTCTTTGCGGCTATGCGTTGGGCCCCACTGTGGGCTAACCACCGTGTTTACATTACTTCAGACAATATGACCACAGTGTCAGCCATTAACAAGGGTTCATCAAAAAGTAAAGTTATTATGACAGCTCTGAGATTGTTATTTTGGCTGTCAGCTATGTTCAACTTTCACTTGAAGGCAGTATACATGCCTGGTAAACTGCACTGTTTAGCAGACAGTATCAGCAGACTGGATGAACAACTTCACTGGCAGAATTTTCATAGATTGAACAGTATTCTGTATGATTATAATATGACGAATTATGTGTGTCACATGTCTGAGAAGTCCTTTTGGTACATTTTGCAGGGCCACAAATAGAGAGGTGCGAGTTTCTGCGGACACTTGACAATCGGGTATCACAGTTTCAGGCCCATGTATTTGCGGACTCGACCAAAAGGACTTATGCAACACATCTCAAGACATACATGGATTTCTGTAATGCATGTAATATTCAGCCAGTCCCTGTTAGTCCCCAGAATTAAGCTTGTTATGCAGCATACCTGTCATCTAAGCTCACTTATAAGTCGGTCAGACAATATCTGAACATTGTTAGTCTTTTACACCAGGAAGCACAAGTGCCAAACCCACTGCAAGACAGTTGGTTACTTACTTCTTTGTTTAGGGGTATGCGTAGAATAATGGGAGATACTTCCAAGCCGAAATTGCCTATTACTGTGGCCATCTTGCGTGCAATATTTCACAGTCTTAATTTTGAGCTGAACAAAGATGTTGTGTTTTGGGCAGGCTGCTTAGTTGCTTTCTTTTCCTTTCTAAGGAAATCCAATTTGTTCCCAGAAGCAGATGATCAGAAAAAAGCTGGACACTGTATTCGCTTGGGGGACCTGAGCTTCCTCCCACGGGGAGCAGTGCTGAGGGTGCGCTCATCCAAGACCAATCAATTCCGGGCACGGGTTGTAACAATTCCTATTCCCAGAATACAGGGATCTGTTTTCTGCCCTGCACAAGCTTGTTTGTTGCTAAGTAACTGGCAAAAAGATCAGACAAGGCACCTCTGTTTCAGTTTTTTTGAGAAGGGTGTTCTGCGTACTTTAACATACCCGATCTTTCTAGCTAAGCTAAAATCACAATTGCTGTGTATAGGAATTAACCCCGCTGATTATGCAGGCCACAGCTTTAGGCGAGGAGGAGCCACCTTAGCCCTTAGTTGCAAGGTCCCAGGTGAGCTGGTTAAGTTACAAGGGGACTGGGCGAGCTCAGCTTACATGCATTATTTTGAGCCATCCTTGGTGACAAAGTTCAATTTAGTTAATGCCATGGCGCAACAGTTTAAGACAGCCTAAACTTACCCTCACTACTCCATTCCAGGTTTGGGACGACCTGTTTGGGTGATAATTGTTGTGGGACCGGCCGTTGCTTATGTATAACATACTGCAGTTATGCTCACTAGTGTGTATCTTGAGCCGGTCCCTCAACTTCGGTTGTTATGGCAACCTTTATCTCAATAAATTAGTTGTCCCAAACCTGGTGTTTGTTCTCTTACTGTTGCATGATGTATTCATTTATATATATACATTTACTTCCAAGATTAAATGACTCGTACAATTAATTGGAAATTGATCAGTTAATTTAAGTTTAATTGTACGTGCGAGCAGGTTGCATGGAATTGGCAGGGAGGCGCGTGAGTAGCACGTGCAGGGCACTTGTTTGATTGGTGGTACTGATTGGTCTTCTCACAAATTGGATGGGCCAATCAAGTGCATAATTAACAGGCATGCGCCGGTTGCGTAACAGCCAATTAAGGGGGAGGTTGATCTCACTAGTGTGTATCTTGAGCCGGTCCCTCAACTTCGGTTGTTATGGCAACCTTTATCTCAATAAATTAGTTGTCCCAAACCTGGTGTTTGTTCTCTTACTGTTGCATGATGTATTCATTTATATTATATACATTTACTTCCAAGATTAAATGACTCGTACAATTAACAGTCATTTGAGGACTTTGCCTAAAACCACACATTTGTTGGGATCGCACATCCGACTGATAAGCATACTTTACATGTGACGTATCACAGCATGCATGAGTGCCATGCAAAGTACCTCATATGGAACTAGTTCTGATGTAGGGGGAATGCCACCGCATGCGTTCTGTGATTACATAGGGTGTTAGCGACATTTGACAAGATGCGTTCCAACGGGAACAAGAACGCGATGGAATGCGATCTGAGGGCACGGGCTAGAACACAAAAGGTGCCTTTACCCTGCAAAAATGTAACGGGACGAGAAAGGAACGCGGACGAGATGCGAACGGACCATGAACGTGTTTATGGTCCATTCTCTGTAATGTTTTTCTCGGGCATAACTGTACATGTGACTTAGTGACCTACTTTTCCATGGACACCTGACGCACCTCAATAGGCCCATGATAAAAACTTGGTCTCTGTAAAGTGAGTATTTTTGGAGATAGGGCATTAACAAGGCAAGGTCAGACGGACGTCTCTAGTACGTTACACTGATGTACTAACAATGATCGTGAGGTCAGTGTTTAAGGTAATTGACTATAGTCACCTCTTCACCCAAGTGATGAAATAGGAGAACCAACAATGAATGATGGTTTCTGACTGACACCTGACGAACTGAATCTTGAAATGACAGGTATATAGTGCTGGAAGTATGAAGCATAATTTCACAGGTTACAAAAATTTGTTCCTAACTGGCTGCATGTCAGTAGATGAATGTTTGTTTTGTCCTTGAGGCAAACGACTTATATTTTTTAATGGATTCCCAAAGACAATGGCAAGGTTTGTGTGATATTTATGTGTGCAAGCAGGCACATGCATTGCACCAGCATTATTGAAACATGTAACTGCATTATGTAAAATCACTGTTTTAAACTTGGTCTGAGTGTGTCAACATACTAATTAACTGATACATTATAAATCTGTGTCCCCACTTTTACTTGTAAGCCAATGTCATTTTGAGAAAAAAATCAGGTCGCAAGAAAATGCTATTGTTTGTTACAATCCTTGCTTTTCATAATAATTATACAAACTTAAAAATCACCATTGCAATCTCTGAATCAATCACTGCATGCATCGGCACATATATTGACTGTACATACATGATACACTTGTATGTTGTCTAAAAGGAAAAACCAAGTTTCTGATAAGAAGCTAATTTATTTCTCACTGCACTTAGACAGTTGGGGGCAACCTATTGTGGGGTCTGGCGGAACCTCCCTTGTTTAAGCCACCCCAAGCTACGAAAATTGCAGAGACCTACAGTCGGACAGACTCGGCAGTTCCAGATTCAGCGTCGCTGGCATCTCAAGGACTCCATAAGGGCTGCATTGTCTAGGTTAACTTTTACACTATTCCAGCTGGAAAGTCACAGTAAAGTGTGTCAAAAGTACGGTGCAGGTTCAATGATCCTGTGTACATCCAATTCATGTAAAACAAACAAAAAAAAACCCGGGTTTTTACCACCAGTCGGGGCGTAAGCAGGTCGAGGTGCTAGTGATGGAGTTCACTTTATGTAAGCCTGGCGAATGCAGCACAGGCAGCGGCAATTTGCCACACGTTGGATAGGCCTAGTTAGAATTCTTGGGCTGGTACAGTCATGCACCAGCCGTTGTAAACATACAGGGCAGGGTGTCTAATTCAGTCCGCTTTGCATTCGTTGGGCATTTCATTCCCTATAACTCTGCTGTAACGCTGAAAAATCTGAGTGCAAAGTTTGCTGGTGTTGTTACCAAAGATTGCATAATCACTTGACATCCCTGCTTTGCAAAGCAATGACCTTGACCAGGCCACTCTCGTGATTTTGTTTACACGGTAGCATTCCTGTATTGTGCAGTTGCGAGATCGTGTTTTCAATATGAAGCTTCTTCTTTTAGGCCATTCCTACATAAGACAGCTTCACAATTATATTTGCTCTCATGATTTGTTGAAAGCACTCCTTTCAGGCAGGCGGAATTTCCTGCTCATGAAATTATATGGGACTACAGAGGAGGTTGGTACCTCACCGGGCCTTGGCAGGAGGGCACAACTACCAGAGAGTTAAGGTATGTGTTGAAACCAAAGAATGTTCCAGATTTCGTTTTTGTAGAAATAGGAAGTAATGATGCTACACAAGTATCAGAGGGAACAGCAGAAGTTTTAGGTAAGGAGATTGCAGGCATGCTAGAATGGCTGTCTATGCCGTCCCAAGTGCAAGAAGTCACCTGGGCAGGTATATTGCCCAGACGGCCCAACATACATTTCAATGTTGCTACAAGAGCCAAGCACAGCCACAGAGTTGATTCAGAAGTGTTCAATCAGTGTTGTCAAATGGTCAATGACACAGTAAGAAAGGATTCCGCTCCACGGGCAAGTGTTTTTGAACACACCAGTTTGAGAACAGAAAAAGTAGTGGCTAAGCAGAAGATGGTGTCCACATCAAGGACAGTTCAATGAAACAATATTGGTGGTCTGTAAGGGGAGGACTTTTGGAGCTCCTGAACCAAGCCAAAGCAAGTAAGTAAAAAACAAAACAAAACACGCACACATACAGTATACAGCAAGCAAAATAATATGAATCTCTGCATGGTGGGTATGTGGTTGTTTGTGGATGTAAATGTAAATGTGTGTGTGTATATATGTATATATATATATATATATATAGTTTCATGTTGACAGGAAACTGTGAGGATTCATGTGTTTATACACCAACATTCTGCGATGGTGACCCGGAATGTGAGATGGCCGAAATCATCCCATATTCCGGTGTGCTTTTTTCGGTTTTAAACTACTCAAGGAACCTCGAGCGATAAATTGAATTGCAATTCATTCCGTTAAAGTATGCTCGATTATTATGAGGAAAATTGCAAAATGGTACCACTTTATTCTGTAAAAATAATATCATAGACAGAATGAACGTTACAATAAATGTGGAAATAGTCCCTCGAGCGTCGGCTCTAGAAGAAGATCAATGCGCTGGCAACTTGGGTCATGGCATCAAGCACCGGTCTGCCTGAGTGCAAGTAGATGGTTGTTTTAGGTGTCTAAATGTGGCCACAAAATATTCATTGTGGCCACAGTCTTCTAAATGTCACATAAGACATAAGACAAAATATTCATTGTGGCCACAGTCTTCTAAATGTCACAGAAGACACTGTTCTAATAAAAGCAATAATTATATACTATGCGTGTGGCCACATTTCTTCTGTGCCCGTACATTACAGTATCCCCGATTAAAGTACACACTAAAATCAAAGTACGTACTTAAATCTAAGGATTCTCACTGTACTTCAATTGCAGTACGCACTTCGATTGTAGTACAGTAGGATCCGGTACCTAAATAGGTAACATCTGTTGGGTTAGAGGCCTATGAAATTTGCTACAAATAATGTCATTGGTTTATCTGCTGTGAAAAGGGAGAAAAACTATCTTCCGGTTTGTAGGGACCAGTCATTGCCACCAGCGGTTAAGTCCAGTGTTGAAAATATGCATAAAATGTGGCAAAATTGGGTATGCTCCCTTACCGGTTACAACCAGCGATACTAAACGATGTTGCATGCGGCGCAAGCTGGTTTTAGGAGACATAGTAGGCAAGAAATTTGCAAGTAAAGTATATTTACAGATTAAAAATCCTATGAACCGTTTGTTTGTTATGATAGCCCAAAGTTTGAACATCAAAACGCCCTAATTAAACTGATCTTGCATGGGTGTTTATACATTTGTTTTGCACCATTTATGCAAATAACCCTTCAAATTGTCGCAAATAAACAAACCTCATGCCTGGTAATGTTATTTATTATGTAGCATATCGTGGATTCTCTCCAATCAGATAAACGAACACAAGCACTTGGTTCACAAAAAGCCTAAAGAGGTGATGTGGTGATGTAGTTTTCATAGTGCAATCGTAGTATGTACTTCGATCGCGGTATGTACTAGAATCCTAGTACATTCTGAAATCAAAGTACTTTTTAGTACTTAAATCGTAACTGTACACACTTAAATTATGGTACGTACTTTGATCAAGGGTCGGCCCTAACCTGAGTATTTCAAGCTGAAATGAATGATTTTCTGGTGGATTTCTACCATTGTTAATAGCAAGATTTGGGTAGTATTTCAGCTCTAAACAAGAGGGCTGTGTGAACAGCCCGTGCCTCAGCTGATCTTGACATTCATCACACTTGCAGCTCTATGAACTTGGGAAAGGATCAAGGACACCATGTTCTGAGTAAGTCTGACCTCTATAGAAGAACACTTACATGCGCAACATCAAAGTTCAAGTAGTTCTCAAGTTATAATGAAGAGTAAAATTCATGTATGTTGCACATTTCAGCTTAATCTGAGGGACGGTTCTGAAAACAAGTGAAAAATAGCAAAACCATACAAAAAATTCATAAAAAAATTGCAGCGCCACCTGGTGAACAAATTGGGAACTAGGTGTCCCCCGGAGTGTCTATGTACAATATCAAAGCAATTGGGTGAGCAGTTTCAGAGGAGAATAATTTTGAAAGTTTGCCCCCCCCCCCAAAAAAAAACAAACAAATTCATAAAAAATCCAAAAATCAATAGAGCATGACCATTTGAACACACTTGGTAGAGATCCACCCAAGGCACATCCCCACCACGTTTGAAGTAAACCTGGTCAATATTATAAAAGTTATGACCATTACAAGAAATTCCCATGTTAAACTTTCCTATTAAAACTCTTGTAGAGATTTTTGAAAAAAAATCATAAAAAAATCCAAATTCATTGGAACATGACCATTGGAACAAACTTGGTAGACATCCACCCAAGGTACATTGCCACCAAGTTTGAAGTAAATCTGGATGACGGTTTTGGAGAAGAAGTCGACAATGTAAATTAGCATTAGAATGCCCATTGACTTACATGGTAATCAATAGTAAAGGTGCATTTACCCCAAAGGAGCCGAATTGAAAAAATCATTAAAAATCAGGAATCTGCAGCATTCCCACATAGTGAACAACTTTGTTTGGCCCTTCCATAAGGAACATATCCACCACATGTAGGCTTAATCTGAGTGACGGTTCTGGAGAAGAATGCGAAAATAGCTATAACACACAAAAATTCATAAAAAATTAGAAAAACACTGTAGCGCCACCTGGTGAACAAATTAACAACAAGGAGTCCCTAGATGTCTTCCTGTGTGATATCAAAGCAATTGGGTAAGCAGTTTCGGAGAAGAAGATTTTTTAAGATTTGTCCAAAAAAAAGAACTAAAAACTTCATTAAAAATCCAAAAATCACTGGAGCATGAACATTTGAACAAAATTGGTAGAAACCCACCCAAGGTACATTGCCACCAAGTTTGAAGTTAATTTGGATGACGGTTTTGGAGAAGACGACGAAAATGTGAATTAGCATTAGAATACCCACTGACTTCCATAGTAATCAATAGGAAAGCTGCATTGACCGACAAGTACCAGAATTGAAAAAACCGTTAAAAATCAGGAATCCACAGCATTCCCACATAGTGAACAACTTTGTTTGACCCTTCTACAGGGAACATATCCACCATGTTTCAGCTTAATCTGAGTGATGGTTCTGGAGAAGAAGTCGAAAATAGCTATAACACACAAAAATTAGGAAAAAATTGCAGTGCCACCTGGTGAACAAATTAAGAACTAGGAGTCCCAGGGAGTGTTCCTGTGTGATATCAAAGCAATTGGGTGAGCGGTTTCGGAGAAGAAGATTTTTTAAGATTTACCCAAAAAAAGAACAAAAAAATTCATTAAAAATCCAAAAATCAATGGACCATGACCAATTGAACAAACTTGGTAGAGACCCACCCAAGGCACATCTCCACCAAGTTTAAAGTGAATCTGGCTGACGGTTTTGGAGAAGAAGTCGAAAATGTGAATTGTGGACGACGGACGGACGACGGACAGACGGACGGACGATGGACGACGGACCCTCAAAAAACCTCAGCTGACTGACAAGTCAGCTGAGGTAAAATGACATTTGAGCCTATAGATGTAATTGTAAAAGTGTCAAAATTTGGTGGGTACCATGAAATAGCACCTTTGTGTTCCCTGATACTTTGAGTAGGATTTTTTGCCAAGTCCTGTTACAAACACTTTTAGTATGGCTTTGATAATTTTATCTGAAACATAGAATTCCTATTAAAAAGATAATATATAGAACAGCATGAAATTGATATTTTTATGCACAATACTTGAGCTATCTCTGATTGCATATGCCCTTCATTGCTGATGGTGCTGGTCCCCTGAGGTGTCTGTTTGCCTTGTTATCATTGTTACCTCGCCCATGTGTTACATCATTCTGATGACAGTGACTGTATGGTCTTTGGATTCTGCAGTCTTTATTCGGTGCCACAAAGCAAAGGACATAGAAGAAATGCACTTTACAGGTCTAAAAATAAACTTTTTCCCTCTAGGCTCTTCCATTAACCTACTGTAATGCAGTTTTTGGGAACAATATTGTTTTAAAGGAAAAGTATTTTAACATATGCTGGAAACATCACCAGAATCGCCTTGCCAATAGAATTCCAGATATCATGCCTGAGAGCCACTGTGCCCCGGTTTCCCCTAGTCTTTGATAGGCGAGTCCTTGGGAGTCACTGCGTAGCTTTTATTTTTTCCCCGGTATTTTACAGATAAGCCTAAGTGAAGGTGGTTCCATTCAGCTGCATCTTGATGAATTTAAAGATGTCTGTGAAACCAGCAACAAGTTCATGGGATCACTGCACTCCCGAACGAAGTTCCAGGAGAAATGGAATATGATTCTCGCAGAAAATGCAGGTAATAAACTCTTCAATTGCCAATTGTGTACACGCTAATCACTCCTGTCATATTGGTGCTCTTGTGAAGGCCTAAATGTGTTTTATAAAGTCATCACCTGATGGAACAGTCAGGATTATTTGGGGGGGGGGGGGGGTATAGATCTGGTATGAACATTCTTTAATAGGCTTCAATTCTTGATGATTATGATAGGCCTAGTTGGAATGGTTTCGACTTTTGTTTGCCAATTTTCTGGTAAAAGCAATGAATATACCGGTCGACTAAGATTGTATTTTGGGGGTGTCAACATTATAAATGATGTTCTGATGCAGCCTACATAAATTGTATACCTAGGCCTATCATGTGCGTGCAGCCTAAAGCTAAAGCAATAAAGGCATGTTTCACATGGCAATCTTGCACTGTTTGTTTTTGTTGTTTTTTTTTGTTTGTTTTTTTTTTCCCCATGACAGTCATTATTTAGGTTGTCACTTGACATTTTATCATCTTTGGATATTCAGTTAATAAAGAATAGTTTGATGAATATTCAGATCTTACCGTGTATCTGGTGATATTATATATATGGTGACAGGAACCATGCCACGTGTGACCTGATCTTACAGTTGTATCACCATGTAAACACTATGCATACACCAGTTGAATTAGTTTGCCAGAACAATTGCCTGTTCCCTTATAGGAACAACGACCAGACTCTGACTTGCCTAAGTGTGAGGTTGAGAAGTAGCCGACATATTGCTCACAGTGGCAGTTGAGAGGGCACTTCTCAATATTTCAGTGGCTTCCTGAAGAAGGCGTGAAGTTTCCTCCATAGTTATGGAGTTGATGTACCAATATTATGGAGGACTTGCTTTATCTTGCTGAAGCCAGGCCAACGTAGGAACAGTGCCACTTTCAATTACATGCCGAAAACGTGCCAATTCGCAGGCTGTGCATGCACATTGTACATGTAGACAGAGGTGCCATCTGATGCCAATTTGGTTTCTTTTGCTGAATAATTTGGTGAAGCCCCCTCTGTCTGATTAAAATGATTCAATGTAACTAAATTGTTATACTTGCCTCACAATGTCAGGTTTTATGAGACTTTAACAAAAACTGTTTAACAATCAAGGCCTATTACTATAGTCACATCTGGTGTAAATGAAGGAAAATAAACTAAATACGATTTTTCCAAACTAATTCAACTATAGATTACTTTATCATTTAGCAGTGACACCCGTTCTCTTTTGTTGTCTGTTTTATTGAAAAATGGCTTGTTCTATTTATATTTTCTGTTCTATTTTTTTTGTTTTTTGTGTTGTTTGTCAGTCTCATGTATTATCATTTTGCTTTAAATGAAAATAGTTTGTTTCCTTTTTTGTCAATATATTTTTTTAAAACTTGCCTGTTTTATTTATCATTTCTATTGTTTTGTTCTATTTTTGGTCTTTTATTTACAATTATTTTGTTTTAAATGAAAAATGTCTTTGTTTTATTTTTTTTTATGTTTTATTTATAAATATTGTGTTTTGAATGAGAAATACCTATTTGTTTATGACTTGTGCATTTAAGACCAAGATGGCGATCGAGTTAAAGAAAGGAAGTTCTATGCCCATTGACAGAAGGCATATAGGATGCTTGCTTTGACTCTCCATCCAGATCTAAAATACACAACCACCATGAACAAACATATTTAAACCTCATTTTGTCACAGCATTTACTAAAAATAAAATAAAGCTCTAGTTTTAGGCCTACCCAACACTGACATGCCTGTTTATAAAGTCATTTAGCGGCTGAAGCCTATGACTTTCTGAATTTGAATCAAAAAATTTATAGCTTTAGACTTCCACTGTGACTGGAATAGCTATGGAGTGTAGAGAGACTGGATTGGTGTATTTCTTTGTGGTTTGAACTGCAAGAAGATGAGGCATTGCTGCTCCTGTTTGTATAATAATTATTCTTTGTTTCCAAAATATTAGTAATATCACACTTTCCCACACAGAATCCTGCTTGTATCCTTCCAAGTAAGACTAGGATAACTATGACAACAACATAAACAGCTGTCGTGGGAAGTTATTATGCATGCATGTCTCATTATTGGCTTCAGCCTACTTTGAGGACTAGATGGCTGTGTAGGATTAATGTGAACACATCACCCAGCATAACTCTTATTTTTTTTTTTAAATCTTTTAACAGATAGGTCTATGCCTACTGATGTACCACCAAAAAAATTACCTAGACTGGAAACAATCCAAGCAACGCAGGTATGTTCATATTAAAGACTATCATTATCAGTTATGAATTCAAACCAGGACTTTCAATAAATGACCATTTTCCATCCAGTGAGCACCCAATCTATAATAAGCACCCCCTACTTCATTGGGACCAGAAATAATGCTAAAAGAAGCTAAATATTCTACATGTAACCACCTTGTTCATTGTATTACATCTAGTTGAAAATATAGGTCCAAAATGCAGGGTCTTCCCCACGCCCAAGTTGCCCATTGGGAAGAATATGGCATGTTGAAACTAGTTTGATGTCAAAACTGGTATGCTAGCTGTTACTCTCAAGATAGTTCATGGATTATAATTGAAAGTCATAATCAAGGAAATATCTAGAATTACTGAGATACTCTAGGAAAATATTGCTTTGTAACAAGGAATAACATTTTTAGAAGGCAATATTTTATCAAAAAGAGGAAATCATAATTGGATATAAAATGTTAATGTTAATTATTTGTTTTATTCAGACAATGAGTACAAGTTCAATTAATGAACCTGGAACATCTCAAGAATCAGTTGCAGAAACAAGCTTCTCTCAAGAACAGTCTTCAAATAATGAACTTTCTGATCTAAGGACCACTTATCACCCTACAGATCTAAAGAGGTATCTTGTTGGTGAGTAATGAAAACTTCCTATGAATACTCCGTATGCATATTAATTTCCCCCCATAAAGCATGGGTTTGACGCCAGGCGATCATGGGTGACGTGCCGGTCACATCACTTCCACAGACAGGGCCGTATGTTCATTTCTCACAAAATTAGCGTTTTTTGAGAAATTTAAGTTCACAAATGCCAAAGTGGTATTCATCTAGTATTTCCGGAGCCATGTATAAAGAAAAATTTCCATCTGCCTGTAATAAGTGTTCTTTATTTCCAAAATATTAGTTATATCCCGCTTGTCCCCACAGGCACCGACCCGTATCTCGCCATATCCCGCCAAGCAAGACTAGGCAACAGGGTATGCAGTTTTGGTGAGAAATTAATATGCATATCTCCTATTAGCTTAAGATATGAATTGATGTGAGCACTTCAAGCTCTGGTGTACTAGAAAAAGTTGCAAAAAGTATTAGATTTTTACTTGGCTTAGGGTTTAGCTAAGTTGGTGAAGCTTTGCAGGTGAACAAAGGCCAGCTGTGAGGGCGCAGCAAGGTAGCCACTGCCCTGCCATTGGTCAGGCAGAGATGCTTGCCTTGCCTTCAAATCTGAGCTTTGTTAATCTGTATTTTAAGCCCAAACAACTCCAGTTAAACCCCACTCTCCCACTTTTTGATCGCTGTATCATCAGATATAGTGATACTCAACCAAATTAACAGATATTAATTTTTGAAAAACCCAAAACCAGAAAACAAATATGTACCCCAAATGGTAACAATATAGAGCTTCTCACTTGTTCACAATGGTAAGGGGCAATTACAGTGCACATGTACCTACAATGTGACTATACCCCACAAAAGTTAAACATATTTAAACCTCTTCCACATGTGTGGAAGTTTTTATCATATTGTACACTTTCTTTCTATAGTTAAAAAAGCAAACTAGAAAAGACTATTTGCTTCACAGTAAATCTGTCAGGGTTCCTTCAAAATGAGAACAGTTTGAAATGCTACACTCTGCCATTGTTCAACATAATATAAATTCTGTGTATTAGCCTAATTTCTATAAATTGAAATACTACAACTTTGGTTCTTGGTTCATTAGATGTGGCCATGTCTCAAACTTATTGAAGTGAAGTGCGAATGAAACTTCATTGTACTATGTATAATAGTTTTGAGGCTATTACACATTTTTTAATTTTGTGTATTTTCGTAATCTGCATAAAAAGCCAAAAACTTAAGTTTATAGTTTATTCGATGGGACTATGCCACAAACCCATATATACAAGTAGGAATAGCACCGCCATCTATAATAGTTTTGAAGCTATTCAAGATTTAAGTTTTGCACATTCACTTAATTGGCATAAATTAGAATCCTACAACTTTGGTTCATGGTTCATTGGATGCAGCCTCGCCACAAACCTATAGATGGAAGTTGGAATGGCATCTGTATGTATATGGTTTTGGAGATATTCAACTTTTAACTTTTCAATGCCCCTTATTAGCATAATTTGAAATTCTACAACTTATATACTGTCCATTATATTGGCAGGTGTCCCAAACCTATATATGCACATTGGAATTTTGTGTCTGTGTAATAGGAAGATATGGAACTTTTAAAATTCTACTTGCCCCCAATTTGCATAAATTTAAACATGACTATTCCAAACCAGGTGCACAATTTCACTGGTAGGTCAGTCACCATGGCAAATTTGGTGGTTTTTGGAAAAAACTCTGGACAATTTGGTCTTAAGGAGGGAGGGAGGGAGAGGGAGAGGGAGAGAGAGAGAGAGAGAGAGAGAGAGAGAGAGAGAGAGAGAGAGAGAGAGAGAGAGAGAGAGAGAGAGAGAGAGAGAGAGAGAGAGAGAGAGAGAGAGAGAGAGAGAGAGAGAGAGAGAGAGAGAGAGAGAGAGAGAGAGAGAGAGAGAGAGAGAGAGAGAGAGAGAGAGAGAAGAGAGAGAGAGAGAGAGAGAGAGAAAAAACAAAGTGTTTGGGTTGGCACCCAGACATAAAAAAGGGAAAGAATTCTTGGAAAAAACAAATGGAACCACCTATATCATTGGAAAGCCCTACCCCTTGGGAGTCCAAACTATGCATGAGAAAATTTTTTCCTTTCCTTTTCTTTTTGAAGACACTGAAAAATTCACACCTCTGAAAAGGATTGAACCTGCAAATAACCTTCTATCATTCCTGAAGACTAAATTCGAATCTGACTTGTAAGCATGGTCATAGTTGAAACTGAACCTAAAGCAGTTCATACAATACATGTATATGCCCAACATCATGGTGCCCAGATTCTTGTCCTCAACATTCATGAATGTGTCTCTCATTCTTCTAGCTGATCACATCAAAGTACCTGTGTCATGTCTGCAAGAACCTGCAAGTCAGAGATGCTTTAGGCAGTTGGATGATACCCATGTTGCAGACCTCATCAATGAGATCAAGACCCACAAGGTCTCGAAATTTACCTTTATGGTGTGTAACATACCAGGAAGTCTCCCTGCCACGGTAGATATGCAGGCAATTAAGTCCGGCACAATACCACTTGAGGTTATTGGGGGGAACCATACCAGGGAGGCTCTCCAGTGCCTAAAGATGGAAATGCCTGACGAGGAGGCCTTCAAGTCCTGGCCTATCAAACTATATCATGGCCTGTCACCCTTGCAGGCTTTACAAGTGGGATACAACCACGACAGAATTCATCGTTTCGGCAAGACACCAACTTTTGAAGAAATTGTTAAAATGTTCCATACCCACCTTCAACAAACAAGGGAAGACATGGCAGGGAGCGTGGAGAAGAAGATAATCCAGACGTGGAAGCGCAATTTAACAAAGATTATGAACTGCAAGGTAAGCCCCTTATCATGCAAAAGTGGGCAAATGTGGTATATTTGTGCATAAATATGCCTCAGTTATCCCCTTTTTGCAATTCTCAACTCTTCTCCATAATACCATTTTTTTTTATGCTGGAGCAATTTAGGTCCAAGGACTCTTTGATGGATAGAACTTTTGTGGCTGCTCATGGCAGCAGTTGCATACAATAGGAGGTATTCATATTAATGGTATCAGCTGCAGACCTGCTGTGGTCCCCTCAGTTGCTAGGCAATGAAACAATGCAACAGTCATGATCAAGGCACATGTAACCAATTATGTAACTTAACCATCTGAAAAAAACACTTTTTCTACCAAACCAATTGAATTTTCTAAATGTGTATGGCAGTTGGTATGTTATAAAATCTAGTGAACGACTTTCCTTAAGCTTTTTGCTTTCTGGAGTTGCGTGAGTGACCTTGAAAAATAGGACAATGTCATCAATCTGCATGGTGTTATTGGGATACATAATTCCACAAAATTTCAACCTCCTACGGTTCCTTTGGAATTATTGCGCCCACCAATTATTTCAAGGAAATGCCCATGTGACCTTAAAATAGATCAAGACCATCCATCTATAATCTAACCTAATCTAAAATAACCTAGTTCTTATATGGGTTCATAATCACGCAAAATTTCAGCTCTTAAGTCCAATCATTCTGGAGTTATTAATTGCCTCCCCAATGATTTTCAAGGAAATGCCTGTGTGACCTTGAAAAATAAGTCAAGGTCACCCATCTACCATCTCATTCTGTTTTATAAGTTCGCACAAACTCACACAAATTTTCCACTACCCAAGTCAAATCTTTTTGGAGTTACCACATCCACAATTACTTTCAAGGAAATGCGCATGTGACTCTGAACAAGAGGACTGTAATAGTCCTCGAGTTTGGAAATCCATGTAGTTGGCCACGTGACCTTAGGAGGGGGGCAAGGTCACCCATGTACTGTCTAAGTTTGTGTCTTATACAGCAACATCAAGGTCCTAGATCCTGTAGTTCTCAAGTTATCAAATCAACAGTGATCATATAAACAGTATAAATCATGTCAGGGGCCCTGTGACCTGCGGGAATGAGGTCAAGGTCCCTCATGCGCTGTCTCAATCTTTCCCGCACAAAGGACCATCAACAGGTTCAACATCAAACTAAAACAATATGTCCCCAGGCTTCCACCGGGAGACATAATTACTAGCTGAAACAGTTCTAATGAGGTCAAGGTCACCTGAAACCTTGGGAATGGGGTCAAGGTCACTCATATGCTGTGTATGGTTGGCCTTATTTAGGGCAACTAGCCTGTGCAATATCAATGTCCTGGCTGAAATAGTTCTTAAGTTATCATTGGAATAATGAATTTCATGTAAGTTGTTACCCATCCTGTGATCTTGAAAAGTAAGTCAAGGTCACCTATCTGCAATCCCAATCTATTTCTTATGATAATACATAATCACCAAAAATTAGAACCTCCTAAGCTAAATCCTTGTGGAGTTATCATGTCCGCATTAATTTCTCATGAAATGCCCATGCAACCTTGAAAAATTGGTAGAGATCACCTATCTGCAATCCTAAGTAAAATCTTATATGGGAACATAATCACAAAAAAATCAATTTCCCACATTAAATCTTTATTGAGTTATAGCATTGGCAACAGGAACAAGAAGTAGAATAAGAAGAAGCCAAAGAAACAGGTGCAAAAACAAATACCCCCCCCCCCCACCACCACCACCACCACCACCACTGAAAGTCTTGGTACGTTGTGTTGATTAAGTTGAACATGTCTGTATTTTTTTTCCAGAGCCCTCAGGACTTGAATAATAAAATTCAAGACTCATTTGGCTGTAGCACAACTCCAAACAGACTTGTAGAAGCTGTTGGATGAGGTGTTTCATCTCTGGCGGGACCAAAAATTGCAGAAACAAGGGGCTGGTCAAATGAAGCAGACATTCTTAAACAATTTCACAAAGTTGAAAGAAGAGCAGAAAAGGAAGATGCTTCATGACTTGATCAGTCAGGTCCTGTCTGTGGCCGAATTCAGGGCAGAATGTTCTTCACTGGCATCAAAAAAAAAAAGGACAGGGAAGAGGCAGCTAGTGGAGAAATAGATGACCAGCATGAAGAATCAAGGTAATGTTACATTACACAAAGACACCTTGATCTCACACTGTTATGGGACATCGGTCGTGCATATTCTAGAAGCACCTGAATGTGTTCTTGGGGCAAGCTCTGGTGAGAGGCCACTGTACTGTCTGTCACTTGGACAGTCATCAAATAAATACTTCAAAAGTCTCATAACAAATATAGAAATAATAGGATGAAGCTGGTTTTCAACAGGAACCTGGTTCACTATAATGTGCATCAGTGAAAAAAAAATGGTGATGCTATGTCAGATCCTTGTTGAGATATCATGGTAACATCATCCTCTACTGCACCACTCAGACGGCCTTGGAGATAAATACTTTGAAGTTTCATAAAAAGTTTATAAATATGAAGAAGAAGCTGCTTTTAAATAGGAACCTGGCCCATCATAAGATACATCTCTGATAAAAATTATGCTACAGCTGTGGTGACAAAAATTATGCTAAAGCTGTGGTCACTATTTTTTGACATATCATGGTAACATTGTCAAGGTTGACGCCATTCAGATGGCCTTCAAATGAATACATTAAAAATTGCATGAAAAGTTAAAAAATAATCAGAGGTAGCTGGTTTTTAATAAAAACCTGGTCCATCTTAAGATACATCTCTGGTAAAAATTTGGTAAAGCTGCAGTCAATTTTCTTTTAGATATTGCGATTACATCATCAGGGTTGACGCCACTCAGACGGCTTTCAAACAAATACATTAAAAGTTTCATGAAAAGGAAAAAAAGAAATGAAAAGAAGCTGGTTTTAAATAGGAACATGATCCATCATGAGATACATCTCTGATAAACATTTGGTAAAGCTGCATTCAATTTTTGGGGGAAATATTGCGGCAACGTCATCAGGGTTGATACCACTCAGACAGCCTTCAAATAAATACACTAAAAGTTTGATGAAAGTTTAAAAATGATCAGAAGAAGCTGGTTTTCAATAGGTACCTGGTCCATTATAAGGTCCTTTTGGGGTAAAAATTTGGTACAGCTACAGTGAATATTTCTTGAGATATCTTGATAACGTCGACAATACAAACGGACGGACAGACGACAAAGGGGACGACAATACCCTCTGGCAGTTTCTGTGCTGAGTGTAACAAAACTGTCCATAACATTTTGCATGCCTTTATTTTGCAGGGACACAGGCACGGTCAGAAGCAGAAGCCACGATGACACAAGTGAGCATGAGGTAAAAACACTGCTATTATAGTGGTACTTTGTGACCAATTAGGGTGTCTCTGATATCAGATATTTACATACATGTATAAGTAACTAATTTGTCATGTTTATTGCACACTAAGAATAGAAAGTACCTTTGATATGTAAAAAATCCAAGGAAGTAAGCATGTGAACATTATCATACATGCACAGCAGTAGAAAAATCAGTATGGATACAGTAGTACCTGCTATTTACAATCACCCCTTCTGCCAGCCAAAAGCAGTCACATAAAGCACATGGTCTTATATTGCAGGTAAAGTTACAAAGAATATTGACCTTTGTGTCATCAAATATGTAACAAAAGCCAGGTGGTCTCCCATGGCAGCAGTCTTAAACTTCAGGTACTACTGTACATGGCTTAAAGTTTCCTGATTATCATTCTTGAACTTTTTCACTTCCAAAAATGGAGATGTCTTGTCAGACTTTATTTCAAAGATACACAAAATTATGTCAAAAACACATTCTGTCTCAAACACAAAGTTATAGAAACTAATATAATAAACAGACTATACTTGTCTGCAAGAATGGCAAAATTGGAAATTTTTGTTTGATCTTTATATTGTTCTTGATAAGGCTAAAGACCCAATTTCCATTAATTAATGTATTTGTATCATGTTCTTTACAGGAATAACTTATTTTTTGATGAAGTTATACACACTTCTGGCTATGAGTGTTCACATGTCTCTGTTTGGCTTGATTATATATATGTTTTACAATGATTAAACAACTGAATAAAGACAAATTTGACTAATGAGAACAATGCACAAGAGAAAAAATAAAACAATTGACTAGTGAAGTGAAAACCTATAGTGACAAAATGGTGGACTTTCAAAATCAGGTCCATGCAATGAAAGAACTTTGTGTAACCAAGGAGAGGATGGTATGGGACTTGGAGAAAAACATTGAATGTCTTGAATTTTTTTTTTTTTAAATCCATCAACAGGAAATAATTAAGCTGCAAGAAAAACTTCCTCTTTTTGAAGAAAGAACACTGAATTGAAAGCACTGAAAAATGGTACCGCGTACAAAAGAATCAAACACAAAGAGAAATACATCTGAAAAAAAAAACAAGAGAACTTGAACAAAGATGTGAAAGGGACAATGTGTTCGGGGTGTGCTGAAAAAAAATCTAAACTGAAAACAAATAAAAAACCTTCGGACTTCCCTGTCACATATTCACTGTTGGCAAGGTCATATATTTAAGATAAAATAAAACTTCAAAATGAGTTGAAAACTTAGCGAGTTCAATGTACTGCTTTGCTCAGTAGATGTGTCATATTGGGCTCAGTGAGAATAACGTCAAACAAGACCACGATTTACAGTATATATATATATATATATATATATATATATATGCGTCCTGTTCAGTCCTCATTTCCGGCCACTCCAACTGCGAAAGTCCTGCAGGGCCCACCCCGGAAGGAGATTTGCAGCAGTGTTCACGCCAACAAAGTCTGCATTATCAACAGGCCTACCCCGATGTCAATGTCAACAATCCAGACAGGGGATGATGATGATGATGATAATAATGATAATAATAATTAAAAAAGGTTCTTAAAAAAAGCAAACAAACATACAATTTCCTTTTTTTACACAGCATAATTTTATGTTTGCCTGCTGAGCCTGGGCTCGCTCTTGCTCTCTCTCTCTCTCTCTCTCACACACACACACACACACAGAGGGCAAAATTTGAATGCATTAATCACTGACTCACATTTGGTATTGAGACAATTCTTAGGACTGAATTTATTCAACTTTCTGCTTACAGCCACCCAAGTACAAGAGTTTTATAAATGAAGCGGTCAAAAGTATCCAACGATACAGTTACAACACTGCCTTTGGCACTTTACTGAAGAACAGCAAATTTGCACAAGAGGACTTCAGGCGGGTTGCCAAAGTCAAGCAGAGAACACACACGATCAATGGGATCCAGCAATGTGCGGGATCAGAAGTATAGAAGTTAAAATGGCAGTTGAGCAGATGCGATTATACAAAGCTCCAGGGCCAGAGGAAACTGAAGGTAGTGTACAGGTGCTTTTCAATAGGGTCATTGAGAAAAGGAGTGGAATAGACTTAGGATTTCATATGTTCCAAAGAAGGGCCCAGGAGGCCAATTGGACCAGTGGAGAGGTATCCTGCTTTCGTCAAATGTGGGCAAAATATTCAAAAGGATGATTTACCTGAGACTTAGTAGAAGAGTTGAAGGGCTTGGTCTTCTGGGGAAATTAAGAATAGATTTAGACCAGGTAGAAGGGTAGGTGACCATATCTTCACATTGACCCAGGTGTTAGAATTGGCAAGACAAAAGTGGAAGAAAGTGTCCATGGATTTCTTAGATGTGAAGGAAGCTTATAACAGGGTATGGAGAGATGCCCTATGGGAAAAGCTTAGTGAACTAGGATTTGGTGGAATTTTTTAGAAGTTCTGAAAGCGTTGTGTGAAGATTTAGACTGTACACTTTCATTAGAAAAGGTAGGACTAGAAGTAGAGAATGCACATTTGGAAATAGGCCTAAACCAGGGATGTGTGCTGTCCCCAATTTTGTATATTAAGGAGCTGGGAGATCAGTGGATGGAGTGTGATATTGGAATAAAGGTAGGTGATCTAAAAATCCCAGCTCTATTTTTGGCAGAGGACATTGTATTCATGGCAGAGTCCCCGAAAGAACTACAAGATATACTGAACATAGCAGGGGAGTATAGGAATAAATGGAGGTTGGAAGTCAGTAAGGCTAAGAGTAAAGTCATGAGAAACCAGATGGTATCAAACCCCATTTTGAACTCTTAATATCAAGTTGATACAACTGTAATGCATATTACTTCACAGGTAATCACAAAAGTACATGTGGGATATAGTGATGTGGTACATGTATTCTGCCCATTGCATTGTGTATTGTAATCCTTGCTGTTGTAGTGAAATAAGTACTGTGCCACTCAGTTGTAGGTGGAACAGGGACGTAGCTGTCACATTTGTCGAATCATTTTATAGAGGAATTCACTATTAACCCCTTCCTTTTTGCATGACAGAAGACAGGGTACATTCACACTTCCAAGCAAAAGCAGTACTTGTATAACTTAAATCTATCAGATTAGGGTTAGATGTAATTTCCCACACATTCATGATGTCTATGATTGTGTACAACTATTATGCAAGTTAAGATCGCAGTTACTTGTGAGGTGTTACGTTATTGTTTACCGCACATTCATGTAAATCAAACAATGTACAGGCATTAAATCTCGCTTGTTAATCTAACTAGGAGTGAAAATATATAGGCTTTAGTTTGCCATCCGCCTGCATAATCGTAGATGCTCAATTTATTATAATGTCAAGAAATATATACTAGTTGTCTATTGTATGTGTGACTCAAACAACTTTATATTGTTTATCCACAGATAGATGCAGACATTTACATTAGATCTGTATAAATCCTATGTCTGCCAGAGCCTGAGAAGTATAAGTGGTCATAGGCGCGTACGGCACATGTCTATGTTGGGGTTCATGATTGATGATATCATTACTGGCTGTACCAGTATACTGATAAGAATAATTTGAGTATTGTTAATTGCTTTATTTTCACAGCCTTTGTAATTTTGAACATTTCACTCCAGTTTGAATTTTAATTTTGCATTCACTGATAACTACCCAAATTAAAAAACAAATTAAAAAAATCAGCAATCTACAGCAGTGCCACCTTGTGAATAACTTTGTTGGACCCTTCCAGAAAGACTATAATTCACAAAGTTTCAGCTTAATCTGAGTAAAGGTTCTCGAAAAGAATAAAAAAAATAGCAAAAACAAACAAAAAAAATCATAATAAACTAAGACAAAACTTGCAGTGCCACCTGGTGAACAAATTAAGAACTGGAAGTCCCTATGAGTGTTCCTGTATAAAATCAAAGCAATTGGGTGAGCAGTTTCGTCGGAGAATATTTTCAAAGATTTGCCACAAAAAAGAACCCAAAAAAACATTCATAATCCAAGAATCAATGGAGCATGGCCATTTGAACAAACCTGGTGGAGACCCACCCAAGGAACATTGCCACCAAGTTTAACATCATTCTGGCTGATGGCTTCAGAAGTCAAAAATGTGAATTGGCATTAGAATGCCCACTGACTTACATCAATAGGAAAAGTGCATTTACATATAAATACCCAAATAAAAAAAAAAAAAAAAAAATCAGCAATCTACAGTAGTGACCCTTCCACAAGGAACATATCCACCACATTTCAGGTCTATCTGAGTGATGGTTCTGGAGATGTCGAAAATAGTGAAAACACACAAAAAAATTATAAAAATTTATTTTTTTTTAAATGCAGTGCCACCTGGTGAACAAATTAAGAAATAGGAGTCCCTAGGAGTGTTTCGGTGTGATACCAAAGCAATTGGGTGAGGAGTTTCGAAGAAGATTTTTTTAAAGATTCTATCCCCAAAAAAGAACAAAAAATTCATAAAAAATCCTGATATGACAATGTAATACCCCTCAAAATAAAGGTCTTGGAATGCCCTTTTAGATGTGATATGCTATATGCAAATTTGACCCCTCTGTAGGTCACCAGAGGTCAAAAGGTCACAATTTACTCCCCTTGCTCAAAATTCTATATTTGACCATGTAAAAACGTATTAATTACATCAGAGTGGTTTCAATTGGCAAAGAAATGACTAAAAACTCATCTACTACAATCTTTTACATTTATTTCACTCAGTAATATTTAATGGTATTAACATTTGAATGCATGGTGGGAAGTGAAAATCTCACCAATGAGCTTCTACTCAGCAATTTGTCAAAATAACAATACTTTACTTCTTATGTCATGTGCAAACTTGTTTTGAAATGCACAATTTCCCCCCTTGCATAAAATTCTGTATTTGACCATCAGTCGAGATGCTGACCTGGGTTTAATGAGATGCGAGATTAGGGGTCAAATCAGCAGCCTCGTTCTCGGTTCCATTGCTGGGCAGTGCTTATGTAAACAAAGACGCATGGGCACATCTTGGTCCCTGCTATTTGGGAGTGTTGAGGTGTTCGCGGATCACATGAAAGGGGTGTGATAAGGTATTTACCACTTACAGTAAAACCTTCCTATACCGAACACCCTTGGGACCTGAAAAAAGTGTTCAGTAAGGGGAGGTGTTCAGTATAGGGAAGTTTGCTAACATTGGAAGTATACATTCGGGACCAAGAAATGGCGTTCAGTATAGAGAGGTGTCCGGTATATGGAGGTGTTCGGTTAGAGAGGTTTTACTGTATATAACAGTCAGTGCATTTATTGGGTTACGATTAAGGGTCATTTTACGAGCATCCTGTCACCCGATACCCCCCTGAAGACATAAGAGATGCCTGTTTGGAACACCCACCAATCAGATACTGCTCTGGCATTTTAATTTAAAACAGATCCATGACCCTTTCATGCTGTAACTTGACCAACAAGTGTTCATGCTTTTCAAGAGGGTATAAATTTGGGCTGGATTGGGTAAATTTTCAAGATACAAGTGGTCCAATTTGAATAACAGATCAGTCCATTTTATCAGAAGTAATGGGGGTTTAGAACTACTGATAAAATAAAACCTTTTCTGTAATAACATAGATTAGGCTAAGTTTCATACTAACTGATATTTTAAGTTGTGATAAAAATATATTTGAGCATTCTATGGCAAATTGTACAGATTTGATCAATATTCAAAGGGCCCTAACCCCTAAATATGTCATTTTGGGGTTCCTTTGTTTTTGGCTGAAAGGTGGATACAGGGTTGTCACTATCCCACCACCCCCATTAAATTATGGATCTGTATGCTTTGGCAGTGCATTCTTGGTGCAAAATGCCGGGAATAAACCCCATGGTACAAAAGTGGAGCTTTGTAGAAAAAGTGGATTTTTTTGCAAAATGGCGGATTTTAGAGGTTGAAATTCAAAGTCAGGTCAGAAGATTATTTCTTTCTAATTTGGACCTACATCTTACTGCTTGCATCAGGAAAGTATTTTTGCAGTAGATGGCAAAATATTTTGTTATTACATTGCTTGTACAAAATTTGATCAAATTACATGTACATGACTTCTGAATATTAGGGTCAGCAATGGCTGACAGATCAGAAATGAAATGGACATATTGGACTACCATGGCCCTATTATTCGACTGGAAAAATACCATAATGTGGATTTAAATCTGTGGAAAGAGAACATATAGAGGTAAGAGATCATAACACATCTTTTGTACCACTTTTTACAAATTTCTTATTTGTATGTGATACCAGTTAATATCATGGCCGCCATGTTGGATTTTGTGTAATTTGGTGACGTCACAGCCTAAGGCTTAGCTTGGAACCGAGGCGTGCTGGTAGCCAATCAATCTCATTCATGTCTCAGCACTTCGACTGCATGGTCAAATACAGAAATGGATGTAGAAACTTGTTACATGCAGCAGAATGTGCCAAGAGCTGAAAGGAAAAGTGAAAGTAAAGGAATGTGTTGTGAGGGCAGTATGAATGCATGATATAAGTGAATTTACAAAATCCACTGGCAATTTTCCGAACACCATATGTCACAATAGGAATTCTTTTAATTTGAGTTTTAAGCCATCAAACATGTCGAAAAAGGAAAACCAGTCAGTCTGAGAAACTTGGAGAACCTCTACCAAAACAGGATCAGGATGGCAACTGCATCCTGCACACGAATGACTCGAAAATGACTCAGTTTACCTATCTCTCAGAACTAGATAAAGCTGAGGAAAGGTTTCAGAAAATACTTGATATCCGTGGACAGCGTCTTACACAACACCTTGGATCTCCCCACCGCATGGAACAGGTATGTGAACAGATTCCTCAAAACTTTACTAATACAGACGGCTACCATCGTGATTGTTACCAGAGGTTTACAATGAACTTGAATCGCCTAAAGCAAGCAACGCAGACTGGTCCACAAACACAAACGCGTTCAAAAAGAAGTCGTTCATCTGATGGTATGATATTTGATCCAAATTGCATATTTTGTGGTAGCTTTGGCCGGAAAAAAGTGAGATGGAAGAAAAGTTGGACTACAGAGGGTCTCTCTTTATTTGAATATGGAGGGGGAGATACTCTATAAAGATTAGCTGAAACACAGCAGGATGAGCCACTACTAAGAAGAATTCGGGGCTATGATCTTTTTTCCTGTGAGGCAAAATACTTCAAACTTGGTGGCAATGTACCTTGGGTGGGTGTCTACCAGTTTTGTTCCAATGGTCATGTTCCAATGAATTTGGATTTTTTAATGATTTTTTTTTTCAAAAATCTCCACAAAAGTTTTAATAGGAAAACTTAACATGGGAATTTCTTGTAATGGTCATAACTTTAATAATATTGACCAGATTTACTTCAAACTTGATGGGGATTTGCCTTGGGTGGATCTCTACTAAGTGTGTTCAAATGGTCACGCTCTATTGACTTTTGGATTTTTTATGATTTTTTTTTTGTTTTTTGAGGGGGCAAACCTTCAAAATTCTTCTCCTCTGAAACCGCTCACCCAATTGCTTTGATATCGTACATAGACACTCCCGGGGACACCTAGTTCCCAATTTGTTCACCAGGTGGCACTGCAATTTTTTTAGTGAATTTTTTGTATGGTTTTGCTATTTTTCACTTGTTCTCAGAACCATCCCTCAGATTAAGCTGAAATGTGATGGATATATTGTTGTGGAAGGGTCAAACAGTTGTTTACTATGTGGCACTGCTTAGGAGTCCTGATTTTTAAGGATTTTCAATTCGGGTACTTATCGTTCAATGCAGCTTTCCTATTGATTAATATGTAAGTCAATGGGCATTCTAATGCTAATTCACAGGACAACTGACAAGAAATTCACTGTTTACTTGATAACTTGAGATCTGTTTTGAGTTAGCTACACATGTTAATTATTCTGTATGAAGGTCATGCTGAGACAGTACATGAATGACCTTGACCTTGTTTGTGGGGTCACAGTGCAACATACATGAATTTTACTCTTCATTATGACTTGAGAATTACTTTGATGTTGCACATGTAGGTGTTCTTCTATAAAGGTCAGACTTACTCAGAACTTGGTGTCCTTCATCCTTTCCCAAGATCTTAGAGCTGCAAGTGTGATGAATGTCAAGATCAGCTGAGGCACGGGCTGTTCACACAGCCCTCTTGTTCTATATTCTGTTTCTTTCCTGATCCACATACCAGTATGTAATATATCAATGGATTCTTCATAGCCACTGTCATTTCTGCCACCATTCTGCACGTCATTTTTCTCAGTAGCACTGAATAAATTAGGCAACTGCCCAAATTACTGTGCATTCCTCCTTTAATATATTGATCATGATAAGATCCAATACATCTGTAAATTTTGCCACACCTTCCTTAATTTTTGCTTGTAGGATTGACTTGAAATTGTGTATCTCCGCAAATTGCATGGCTATAACCTTTGCTTGGCACCACCATATTACGTTTTTGAGTCTGTCTTTGGCTGCTTAATACACAGCTGCATAATGGCCCAAGCTTTCCATTACCTGTAAGGCATTGCTTTGTAGATGTTCCCTGATTTGCAGTCCTTTGTATTCTGGAGATGCTGGGGCTCTATCAATGCATGCCTCAAAGGCAACTTTCAGATTTCAAGTATTTTCTGAAACCTTTCCTCAGCATTACACTGCAGCAAGACATGTGGGAACAACTGGAGCATATGTCCATCCCTGTATTTTCTGGACAAATCAAAACTTAGGAAAGTTGCCTTTGCCTCAAATCAACAGTAAAGTTCACATAATGATCGAGTCCTGTAACCTTGAAAATCAGGCCAAGGGCATCAACCTATTCTGAATCTAGCCCTCACACAGGACCATCCTCATGTACAAGATCAGTTGCAGTGCAAACCCTTCTTAGGTTATCACATGAACAGCGAAAATTCACATAAAATGCCCTGTGACCTTGGGAATGAGGTCTAGGTCACTTGTGTATTGTCTTAATCTTTCCTGTACAGAGGACCATAAACCAATTCAACATTAAAGTTCCAGCTCACACAGTTCACAAGTTGTAATGTGAACAGTAACAGACCTTGGGATTGGGGTCAAGGTCACTCATGTACTGTGTAAGTCTTGCACTCATTTAAGAGACTAGAATGTGCAATTTCAAAGTCATAGCTCTAATAGTTCTTAAGTTATAAGAACAGTGAACTTCACATATCTTGCCCTGTGACCTTGAAAATGAGGTCAAGGTCACCCATGTACTGTCCATGTCTCATCCATACTCTCAGAAGGGTCCCTATGCAATTCAGAAACAACTGGCTGAGTATTTTAATATAAAAAAGATTTTCCCCAATAAATGAACCAAACAAATCATATTTTTTTTAAAAAAATCACTGAAGTGTATCCACTTGCAAAAAATTAAAATAGACACTTATCAAAGGTACATCCCCACCAAGTTTAACACAAGTTTGGCCAAAATTATGTAAGTTATGACCATTAGAAGAAATCCCCATGTTAAGTTTCCTACTAAAACTTTTTTAAGATTTTCCAAAAAAATCAATGGAACATGCCTGTTTCTACAAAAAAGGTAGAGGCCTATCAAAGGTACATCCCTGGAGAGTTCAGCATGAATCTGGCCAAATCTGTTTAATTTGTGACCATTATAAGAAATTTACACACTTGGGCTATGCAAATGAACCATACCAATGCAGCCAACATGCACATCACCTGTGTGACTTGCAGTGATTGCATCAGCATAATACAGGGCAGTGCCTAGAGTCACTGTTCACAGGCACATACTGGCTGTTCCATCTGGTGGACACAGCCCAACATGTAAGATTGTATAATGATACAGTAACAGGGTCCAAACAACAGGGGAGGCCAGCAAGAATTCTAACAGCCATCACCATCATTACATGTCAAGACTGCAGGTCCCTGGGAATGAAATGCTAAAGATGAAACACGTGAAAGTTAAATTTCATAAAAGATACGAAAACCACTGAAGCATAATCATTTGAACAAACTTGTTAGGGATGCACCCAATGTAATTGCCATTAAGGTTGAAGGGAATGTGGCTGATGGTTTTGGAGAAGTCAAAACTATAAAGTGCTATTGCAATTCCCATTGACCGACATACACTTAGTAATCAATAGGAATGTATGCATTAAATGATAAGTATGTGAACTAAAAAAAATTGTTAAAAATCTAGGATTCACAGCAATGCCACCTTGTACACAACTTTGTTTGACCCTTTGTCCAGGAACATTTCCACCAAGTTTCAGCATAATCTCAGTGATGGTCTTGGAGAAGTTAAAAATAGCCAAAACACACAAAAAATCATTTAAAAATGGGCAAAAAAAATCAAAGTGCCACCTGGTGAACAAATAAAGGTCTGGAGCCCCCCCCCCCCCCCCCGAAGTGTTCCTATGTAATTTTGAAGCAATTGGCCATGCAATTTTGGAGTAGGAAGATTTTTGAAGATTTGAAATTTGCCAAAAAAATGAACAAAAATTTCATTAAAAATCGAAAAATCACTGAAGCATGGTCATATGAACACACATAGTAGGCACCAATCAAAGGTACATCCCCATCAAGTTTGGAATGAGTCTGGTTTTTGAAATGAGGTCGAAAATGTGATTTATGATTGCAATTCCCATTGACTCACATAATAATCAATAGGAATGTATGCATTGACCGACAAGTACCCAAATTGAAATAAACTGTTAAAATTCAAGGATCCACAGCAACCCTGTCTAGCAAACAGTCTTGTGTGCCCTTCGACAAGGAATATTTCCACCGAGTTTCGGCACAATCTGAGAGATGATTTTTGAGAAGAGGTCAAAAATAGTGAAAACACACAAAAAAAATCATTATAAAAGGGGACAAATCACAATGCCACCTGTTGAACATATTAAGGTCTGGGGATCTCCACAAGTGATCCTTAAAGGAAGGCACTCCTTACGTTGTATTATACATCATTGGAAAGGATTTTTCATCAGGATTTCATACCTGATGTTTATTTTATTAATTTTCACAAATTTCCGATATTTATTGCCAAATATTAAAACCCCCACATTACCAGCAGTTCACCATTACGCGAAGCCAGTCGAGATGTCGGACCAATTAGAAGCGACTATACAACTGGCCAATCATAGTCATCTGTTGATAACGAAGCCAAGTGCACCATGATCATTGTTCAACACAAAGCCACTTCAAATTATGAAAATTGTTTCCGAGGTCGTTATCGACGTAAAGAATATGCATATGTTATGTGTTTCAATCAAATCAATTATTTATCAATGTATTTATTCCGTTCATGATAATCGGTCATAAATCGTGACCGTGTAACGTGAGCGATAATATGAGCTCCGGGAGTTATCAAACGATCGGAATTCGTCACGCAGCTTGAAGTGCGCTGAACACAACTTCGTGCTTTTGTATGCTGCCAATACTTCTTCTGGGATTTTCATAATAGCATTCCATTTATCTGCTAATGATGTGTCTTTTGGCCAAGAATGAAAATATCTTTCTGGATATTCGGTGGCTGTGCCACCACACGAAACACACCTTGGCATTTTCGTCTGTTCGCAGTCAATGAAAAACTTGGAACTCTCTACCGCACGGAGGTGTAGAAGGCTGCAGAATACCGCTGTTTCCAAATTTGGCTATAAATATGTCCAAGATCGCGCGAGGAAAGACGTGACATATCGTGACTCGTAAACGTTGCTTTTTTTCTCGCTAAAACTAGTTATTAAAAACAGTTTTAAACAACTGCTGCATATACATTGACATATATTATTAGTTTTCGTTACATTTTCAACCACTTCAATTTGAAACTAGGAGTTTATTCTCATCAAGTAAAAAAAACTAGGTGCAGAAGTAGGACTCCCGTGATCCGCAAAATCGCCTTTGATCTTCCATAGGTTTGCCGCTTCCGGTAATTTGACAGGTAAAGCTGATTTCAGCAACATTAAAATGCAGATTTTAGAAATATGGAATAAAATATAACTAAACCATTTTACATGTGGTAAGTGCCTGACATGAAGTTCCCAAAAACTTAAAATACAACGTAATGAGTGCCCTCCTTTAAGCAATTTCAAAGCAATTGTTTAAGCGGTTTCGGAGATTTTCAAAGATTTCCCCCCAAAATGAAAAAAAAAATTTGTATCTCATTTTGTTAATTAACAAACAATGTTATCGGTTAAAACGTACTGCACAGGCCGGGTGTACCAGTCCATATCCCCGGCTTGATTCTGTATCTTTGGATAACCTCACTCTGGAACCGTGACACCCCGTTCTACGCTTTCAAGATGAGAGTGACCATGGCAGCTGCAAGCTGCAGGTTTTCCTCAACATCAAGGCAGGAAATAATTTTGTCCCTTCTTTAATAATAAGAGATTTGTTACTCCGGAAGGAGCCCAGTTTACAGAAATAGACACCAGTGGATGACGTGTATCTACTTCGGCCTCAGAAGATACAGATGTCATCCAGCAGTGTATATTTCTGTACCCTGGGCTCCTTCATGGAGTAATAATAATATTGGCTTCCAAGTGTTGATCTACAGTACTGTTAATTAATTAACATCCCCTTTTCCATACATTTTACTGGTAAAATGTAAAACAGCAGATTTCAAAATTATATATACGCCTGAGCAAATATCTGAAGCCCAAAATATATTTTCTGGGCAATTTCTGAGCACATGATATGTTTGCTCTTTCATTTCAAACTGAGACGAAGGAAGTAGCCTTACATGTAGAGCATATCATAAACTATCCAAGAATTACTTATAACACCACACTTCATATAAATGGTGCCTGCATGTACACTGGTATAATAGAATTTAGCCATTTACATTGACAGTATAGGTACATGAACAAAGAAGACAACTATGAATCCCTGACATGAAGGTCTGAACTGACCTGTGTTATTTATGCTAATAAAAACCAGAAGTGAATTTTTGTGCGAAAAACATTATGCATCCCCAAGCAGCCCTGTGACCTTACCTTTGAGAGTTTGATAGACTTTAATCATACCCATTTTATATTGCATCGCAGTGTGACCTTGACCTGTGACCTGAAGATCATCCACAATCATATGGGAAAAGTCCAGAAATCTATAGATTATTTGTACCAAAAGTTGCAAGTGAATCTGGCTTATAGTTTTCAAAAAGTCAGAATATCAACTATTATTGCAGACCCTATTGACTTACATGATCATCAATGGGAATGCAAAAATTCACAAATAAAAAAAAAAACAAAAACAAAAACAAAAACAAAAAAAATAAATAAATATCCAAAAATCAGTGGAGTATAACCACTTGAATACAGTTGGTAGATACCTCCCGATGAATATCCTCGCCAAGTTTGAAGTGAATCTGGCCAATTGTTTTCGAGAAGTTGAAAAGGTGAATTAGTATTGCCATGACTTATAGTAATCAACAGGAACGTATGCAGTTTGACCTTTCAAGGCCACTTGGCTTAAAAATAAACCATACAAATTGAAAGCCCATAGGTACTTTCCTGCATTCAATTGCTACCTTGGACCTACAATGCACCATTAAGAAGGTATAAGCCAATATGTGAAAATTGCTGAGTCAGCAGAAAAATGCAACAAGGATTTGAACTTGACCGTTGACCTCAAGGTTATATATTATTAAATGGGAAAAAATTCTCAGATCCATAGATTATCTTTACCTAATTAGGAAGCAGTAGGCCAATTGTTTTGGAGAAAGAAGTTGAAAATGTGAATTAGCACTGCAATCCCCATTAACTTGCACAGTGTCATCGACAGGAATGTATGCAGTTTGACCTTTCATTTTACTAGTTTGTTTTCAAAAGCACTGGTAAATCAATTTCCAGGTAGATTGAAATTCTATTTAACAGTTTAAATAAGCCCGACATACACAATAAGTTGTACAGCAGTAGAGTTAGTGACATTGGGACAGTATTGAGACTGCATTGGAGGCTATTTACATATTTCAACTGGATACTGCACTGTATATATATGAGAATATTCACCCCCCCCCCCCTGCTCGTATACAAGGAGTATATGCTTACCCTAAATAAATCATTGGAACTGTTATTGTGCAGCTTTAATATCTGGATTCATCAATGCGAGAAAGTGTGTATGCTACACAATACAGAGTTGCGTGAGAGTGGTGTCAGGAGTTTACTGTTCATGAGAACATCAAAAATGCCAGAGTACTAGGGCGTTTCACTGGGAGAGATTGATCCTGTGTGCACCAGTGGGTGTTGTATACTCAAAAGTTGGTTCTAACTGCAGGGGGCAGCGGGATCTAATTAACTTAATAATGGTACCCTGTATGTTGAGCTTAAGAAAAACACATCATTTACCTAGTGCAGGTAGCAGTACAGTGAAACCCATCTTGAAAGACCACCTTTGAGTATGACCAAATTGTGGTCTCTCAAGATAGGTGGTCTTTCATGAGAGGTATAAATAATATGAAAAGTACTAAGCAAGTATCCTGAAAAGGTGGTCTTTCAAGGCAGGTTATCCCATTGAAGTGGTCTGTCAAGAGAGTGACCACTGTATGGGTTTATTATACTGGACTTTGGGGACAGAGCAAAATAAAATGATCCATATATGTTCATATCAGCAGAGAAGAAACCCCATCCCTGTTGTCAGTTTCATAAATGGACATCTGATGGGCGTGAGAAGAATTCGGGGCTATGATCTTTTTTTCTGTGAGGCAAAATACTTCAAACTTGGTGGCAATGTACCTTGGGTGGGTGTCTACCAGTTTTGTTCCAATGGTCATGTTCCAATGAATTTGGATTTTTTAATGATTTTTTTTTTCAAAAATCTCCACAAAAGTTTTAATAGGAAAACTTAACATGGGAATTTCTTGTAATGGTCATAACTTTAATAATATTGACCAGATTTACTTCAAACTTGATGGGGATTTGCCTTGGGTGGATCTCTACTAAGTGTGTTCAAATGGTCACGCTCTATTGACTTTTGGATTTTTTATGATTTTTTTTTTGTTTTTTGAGGGGGCAAACCTTCAAAATTCTTCTCCTCTGAAACCGCTCACCCAATTGCTTTGATATCGTACATAGACACTCCCGGGGACACCTAGTTCCCAATTTGTTCACCAGGTGGCACTGCAATTTTTTTAGTGAATTTTTTGTATGGTTTTGCTATTTTTCACTTGTTCTCAGAACCATCCCTCAGATTAAGCTGAAATGTGATGGATATATTGTTGTGGAAGGGTCAAACAGTTGTTTACTATGTGGCACTGCTTTGGAGTCCTGATTTTTAAGGATTTTCAATTCGGGTACTTATCGTTCAATGCAGCTTTCCTATTGATTAATATGTAAGTCAATGGGCATTCTAATGCTAATTCACAGGACAACTGACAAGAAATTCACTGTTTACTTGATAACTTGAGATCTGTTTTGAGTTAGCTACACATGTTAATTATTCTGTATGAAGGTCATGCTGAGACAGTACATGAATGACCTTGACCTTGTTTGTGGGGTCACAGTGCAACATACATGAATTTTACTCTTCATTATGACTTGAGAATTACTTTGATGTTGCACATGTAGGTGTTCTTCTATAAAGGTCAGACTTACTCAGAACTTGGTGTCCTTCATCCTTTCCCAAGATCTTAGAGCTGCAAGTGTGATGAATGTCAAGATCAGCTGAGGCACGGGCTGTTCACACAGCCCTCTTGTTCTATATTCTGTTTCTTTCCTGATCCACATACCAGTATGTAATATATCAATGGATTCTTCATAGCCACTGTCATTTCTGCCACCATTCTGCACGTCATTTTTCTCAGTAGCACTGAATAAATTAGGCAACTGCCCAAATTACTGTGCATTCCTCCTTTAATATATTGATCATGATAAGATCCAATACATCTGTAAATTTTGCCACACCTTCCTTAATTTTTGCTTGTAGGATTGACTTGAAATTGTGTATCTCCGCAAATTGCATGGCTATAACCTTTGCTTGGCACCACCATATTACGTTTTTGAGTCTGTCTTTGGCTGCTTAATACACAGCTGCATAATGGCCCAAGCTTTCCATTACCTGTAAGGCATTGCTTTGTAGATGTTCCCTGATTTGCAGTCCTTTGTATTCTGGAGATGCTGGGGCTCTATCAATGCATGCCTCAAAGGCAACTTTCAGATTTCAAGTATTTTCTGAAACCTTTCCTCAGCATTACACTGCAGCAAGACATGTGGGAACAACTGGAGCATATGTCCATCCCTGTATTTTCTGGACAAATCAAAACTTAGGAAAGTTGCCTTTGCCTCAAATCAACAGTAAAGTTCACATAATGATCGAGTCCTGTAACCTTGAAAATCAGGCCAAGGGCATCAACCTATTCTGAATCTAGCCCTCACACAGGACCATCCTCATGTACAAGATCAGTTGCAGTGCAAACCCTTCTTAGGTTATCACATGAACAGCGAAAATTCACATAAAATGCCCTGTGACCTTGGGAATGAGGTCTAGGTCACTTGTGTATTGTCTTAATCTTTCCTGTACAGAGGACCATAAACCAATTCAACATTAAAGTTCCAGCTCACACAGTTCACAAGTTGTAATGTGAACAGTAACAGACCTTGGGATTGGGGTCAAGGTCACTCATGTACTGTGTAAGTCTTGCACTCATTTAAGAGACTAGAATGTGCAATTTCAAAGTCATAGCTCTAATAGTTCTTAAGTTATAAGAACAGTGAACTTCACATATCTTGCCCTGTGACCTTGAAAATGAGGTCAAGGTCACCCATGTACTGTCCATGTCTCATCCATACTCTCAGAAGGGTCCCTATGCAATTCAGAAACAACTGGCTGAGTATTTTAATATAAAAAAGATTTTCCCCAATAAATGAACCAAACAAATCATATTTTTTTTAAAAAAATCACTGAAGTGTATCCACTTGCAAAAAATTAAAATAGACACTTATCAAAGGTACATCCCCACCAAGTTTAACACAAGTTTGGCCAAAATTATGTAAGTTATGACCATTAGAAGAAATCCCCATGTTAAGTTTCCTACTAAAACTTTTTTAAGATTTTCCAAAAAAATCAATGGAACATGCCTGTTTCTACAAAAAAGGTAGAGGCCTATCAAAGGTACATCCCTGGAGAGTTCAGCATGAATCTGGCCAAATCTGTTTAATTTGTGACCATTATAAGAAATTTACACACTTGGGCTATGCAAATGAACCATACCAATGCAGCCAACATGCACATCACCTGTGTGACTTGCAGTGATTGCATCAGCATAATACAGGGCAGTGCCTAGAGTCACTGTTCACAGGCACATACTGGCTGTTCCATCTGGTGGACACAGCCCAACATGTAAGATTGTATAATGATACAGTAACAGGGTCCAAACAACAGGGGAGGCCAGCAAGAATTCTAACAGCCATCACCATCATTACATGTCAAGACTGCAGGTCCCTGGGAATGAAATGCTAAAGATGAAACACGTGAAAGTTAAATTTCATAAAAGATACGAAAACCACTGAAGCATAATCATTTGAACAAACTTGTTAGGGATGCACCCAATGTAATTGCCATTAAGGTTGAAGGGAATGTGGCTGATGGTTTTGGAGAAGTCAAAACTATAAAGTGCTATTGCAATTCCCATTGACCGACATACACTTAGTAATCAATAGGAATGTATGCATTAAATGATAAGTATGTGAACTAAAAAAAATTGTTAAAAATCTAGGATTCACAGCAATGCCACCTTGTACACAACTTTGTTTGACCCTTTGTCCAGGAACATTTCCACCAAGTTTCAGCATAATCTCAGTGATGGTCTTGGAGAAGTTAAAAATAGCCAAAACACACAAAAAATCATTTAAAAATGGGCAAAAAAAATCAAAGTGCCACCTGGTGAACAAATAAAGGTCTGGAGCCCCCCCCCCCCCCCCCCCCGAAGTGTTCCTATGTAATTTTGAAGCAATTGGCCATGCAATTTTGGAGTAGGAAGATTTTTGAAGATTTGAAATTTGCCAAAAAAATGAACAAAAATTTCATTAAAAATCGAAAAATCACTGAAGCATGGTCATATGAACACACATAGTAGGCACCAATCAAAGGTACATCCCCATCAAGTTTGGAATGAGTCTGGTTTTTGAAATGAGGTCGAAAATGTGATTTATGATTGCAATTCCCATTGACTCACATAATAATCAATAGGAATGTATGCATTGACCGACAAGTACCCAAATTGAAATAAACTGTTAAAATTCAAGGATCCACAGCAACCCTGTCTAGCAAACAGTCTTGTGTGCCCTTCGACAAGGAATATTTCCACCGAGTTTCGGCACAATCTGAGAGATGATTTTTGAGAAGAGGTCAAAAATAGTGAAAACACACAAAAAAAATCATTATAAAAGGGGACAAATCACAATGCCACCTGTTGAACATATTAAGGTCTGGGGATCTCCACAAGTGATCCTTAAAGGAAGGCACTCCTTACGTTGTATTATACATCATTGGAAAGGATTTTTCATCAGGATTTCATACCTGATGTTTATTTTATTAATTTTCACAAATTTCCGATATTTATTGCCAAATATTAAAACCCCCACATTACCAGCAGTTCACCATTACGCGAAGCCAGTCGAGATGTCGGACCAATTAGAAGCGACTATACAACTGGCCAATCATAGTCATCTGTTGATAACGAAGCCAAGTGCACCATGATCATTGTTCAACACAAAGCCACTTCAAATTATGAAAATTGTTTCCGAGGTCGTTATCGACGTAAAGAATATGCATATGTTATGTGTTTCAATCAAATCAATTATTTATCAATGTATTTATTCCGTTCATGATAATCGGTCATAAATCGTGACCGTGTAACGTGAGCGATAATATGAGCTCCGCGAGTTATCAAACGATCGGAATTCGTCACGCAGCTTGAAGTGCGCTGAACACAACTTCGTGCTTTTGTATGCTGCCAATACTTCTTCTGGGATTTTCATAATAGCATTCCATTTATCTGCTAATGATGTGTCTTTTGGCCAAGAATGAAAATATCTTTCTGGATATTCGGTGGCTGTGCCACCACACGAAACACACCTTGGCATTTTCGTCTGTTCGCAGTCAATGAAAAACTTGGAACTCTCTACCGCACGGAGGTGTAGAAGGCTGCAGAATACCGCTGTTTCCAAATTTGGCTATAAATATGTCCAAGATCGCGCGAGGAAAGACGTGACATATCGTGACTCGTAAACGTTGCTTTTTTTCTCGCTAAAACTAGTTATTAAAAACAGTTTTAAACAACTGCTGCATATACATTGACATATATTATTAGTTTTCGTTACATTTTCAACCACTTCAATTTGAAACTAGGAGTTTATTCTCATCAAGTAAAAAAAACTAGGTGCAGAAGTAGGACTCCCGTGATCCGCAAAATCGCCTTTGATCTTCCATAGGTTTGCCGCTTCCGGTAATTTGACAGGTAAAGCTGATTTCAGCAACATTAAAATGCAGATTTTAGAAATATGGAATAAAATATAACTAAACCATTTTACATGTGGTAAGTGCCTGACATGAAGTTCCCAAAAACTTAAAATACAACGTAATGAGTGCCCTCCTTTAAGCAATTTCAAAGCAATTGTTTAAGCGGTTTCGGAGATTTTCAAAGATTTCCCCCCAAAATGAAAAAAAAAATTTGTATCTCATTTTGTTAATTAACAAACAATGTTATCGGTTAAAACGTACTGCACAGGCCGGGTGTACCAGTCCATATCCCCGGCTTGATTCTGTATCTTTGGATAACCTCACTCTGGAACCGTGACACCCCGTTCTACGCTTTCAAGATGAGAGTGACCATGGCAGCTGCAAGCTGCAGGTTTTCCTCAACATCAAGGCAGGAAATAATTTTGTCCCTTCTTTAATAATAAGAGATTTGTTACTCCGGAAGGAGCCCAGTTTACAGAAATAGACACCAGTGGATGACGTGTATCTACTTCGGCCTCAGAAGATACAGATGTCATCCAGCAGTGTATATTTCTGTACCCTGGGCTCCTTCATGGAGTAATAATAATATTGGCTTCCAAGTGTTGATCTACAGTACTGTTAATTAATTAACATCCCCTTTTCCATACATTTTACTGGTAAAATGTAAAACAGCAGATTTCAAAATTATATATACGCCTGAGCAAATATCTGAAGCCCAAAATATATTTTCTGGGCAATTTCTGAGCACATGATATGTTTGCTCTTTCATTTCAAACTGAGACGAAGGAAGTAGCCTTACATGTAGAGCATATCATAAACTATCCAAGAATTACTTATAACACCACACTTCATATAAATGGTGCCTGCATGTACACTGGTATAATAGAATTTAGCCATTTACATTGACAGTATAGGTACATGAACAAAGAAGACAACTATGAATCCCTGACATGAAGGTCTGAACTGACCTGTGTTATTTATGCTAATAAAAACCAGAAGTGAATTTTTGTGCGAAAAACATTATGCATCCCCAAGCAGCCCTGTGACCTTACCTTTGAGAGTTTGATAGACTTTAATCATACCCATTTTATATTGCATCGCAGTGTGACCTTGACCTGTGACCTGAAGATCATCCACAATCATATGGGAAAAGTCCAGAAATCTATAGATTATTTGTACCAAAAGTTGCAAGTGAATCTGGCTTATAGTTTTCAAAAAGTCAGAATATCAACTATTATTGCAGACCCTATTGACTTACATGATCATCAATGGGAATGCAAAAATTCACAAATAAAAAAAAAAACAAAAACAAAAACAAAAACAAAAAAAATAAATAAATATCCAAAAATCATTGGAGTATAACCACTTGAATACAGTTGGTAGATACCTCCCGATGAATATCCTCGCCAAGTTTGAAGTGAATCTGGCCAATTGTTTTCGAGAAGTTGAAAAGGTGAATTAGTATTGCCATGACTTATAGTAATCAACAGGAACGTATGCAGTTTGACCTTTCAAGGCCACTTGGCTTAAAAATAAACCATACAAATTGAAAGCCCATAGGTACTTTCCTGCATTCAATTGCTACCTTGGACCTACAATGCACCATTAAGAAGGTATAAGCCAATATGTGAAAATTGCTGAGTCAGCAGAAAAATGCAACAAGGATTTGAACTTGACCGTTGACCTCAAGGTTATATATTATTAAATGGGAAAAAATTCTCAGATCCATAGATTATCTTTACCTAATTAGGAAGCAGTAGGCCAATTGTTTTGGAGAAAGAAGTTGAAAATGTGAATTAGCACTGCAATCCCCATTAACTTGCACAGTGTCATCGACAGGAATGTATGCAGTTTGACCTTTCATTTTACTAGTTTGTTTTCAAAAGCACTGGTAAATCAATTTCCAGGTAGATTGAAATTCTATTTAACAGTTTAAATAAGCCCGACATACACAATAAGTTGTACAGCAGTAGAGTTAGTGACATTGGGACAGTATTGAGACTGCATTGGAGGCTATTTACATATTTCAACTGGATACTGCACTGTATATATATGAGAATATTCACCCCCCCCCCCCTGCTCGTATACAAGGAGTATATGCTTACCCTAAATAAATCATTGGAACTGTTATTGTGCAGCTTTAATATCTGGATTCATCAATGCGAGAAAGTGTGTATGCTACACAATACAGAGTTGCGTGAGAGTGGTGTCAGGAGTTTACTGTTCATGAGAACATCAAAAATGCCAGAGTACTAGGGCGTTTCACTGGGAGAGATTGATCCTGTGTGCACCAGTGGGTGTTGTATACTCAAAAGTTGGTTCTAACTGCAGGGGGCAGCGGGATCTAATTAACTTAATAATGGTACCCTGTATGTTGAGCTTAAGAAAAACACATCATTTACCTAGTGCAGGTAGCAGTACAGTGAAACCCATCTTGAAAGACCACCTTTGAGTATGACCAAATTGTGGTCTCTCAAGATAGGTGGTCTTTCATGAGAGGTATAAATAATATGAAAAGTACTAAGCAAGTATCCTGAAAAGGTGGTCTTTCAAGGCAGGTTATCCCATTGAAGTGGTCTGTCAAGAGAGTGACCACTGTATGGGTTTATTATACTGGACTTTGGGGACAGAGCAAAATAAAATGATCCATATATGTTCATATCAGCAGAGAAGAAACCCCATCCCTGTTGTCAGTTTCATAAATGGACATCTGATGGGCGTGAGTATAATCTTTATTGCAAGAAATTTGTGACTTCAAATTTCAAATACTTCCATATAATGGCAGGTGGTTCAGAGCATGGAACAGTGGTTTCTGCACTGCTGTGCACATGGCCTTATCAGTTACATAGATGAATGAGCCTGTAATGAGTACTGAGATGATAACTGACCCCAGCAGTAAGCTTTCGTGGTGCTGGCAGAACAAAAACAGCTATGCCCTACATTCTCGAATTCGGATCTTATTACACTGGTCTCTCTGACTAGGCAGGACAGGACATTAAGAAAACAGCTATGCCCTACATTCTTGAATCTGGATTGCACTTGACCAAATATGTCCTGCCTTGCACCACTGGTGGATGGTCAGAATGCACAGACAAGACTGGGATTTTCTGAAGCTGTAGCAGTGACATGGTCATGATGGTAGGATGGAAATGGGTTTGCTGTACAGTGGGCTTGTTACAGGGTGCTTCTGGACACCTCCTCTTATATACAAGATATGATAATGCATGCTCCCTTGGCCAGGCAGCCTCAGCCTGTGCTGCCCTCTGTAGGTAGAGCAGTGTAATAAAAGTCTAGACAAAGAAGCGACTTTAGCTGTGTTCCTTGCCCAATACCACAGACCTCAACTTGGTGTCAGAAGTGGTTTTGAACTTTAGCAGCCCATCCTGCTACACTTCAACGTTCAAGGACCGTCCTAATCAGCCAGCAGTGAATGACAGGCTTCAAAAGCAGTACCTACAAGCAGTGTAAGTGAACCTGAGTGATAATAGGGGTAATACCAATCTACCACACTCAACATGAGTAGCTCCATCAAATTGCCAGAACTGTCCCTAACAGGCAATAAAAAGGACAGTTTTCGCCTATGGCAAACACGATTTAATGACTACTGCATCATAAAAGAATACAGAGATCCATCCAAAACTGCTCAAGATGACCACTATGTACTTGCAAAGAGACCGCTTGAAATAGCATCTTTCAGATCTGCCTTGTCAAATGAAGTGCTAAATATAGTGCAGTACAGCATAGCCCCTCAAATACCACCAGATGATGTAACAAAACCATGGGTATGGATGAATAAACTTGCCAAACATTTTGAAGGGGAGGACACTGTCATGTCGGACCGTTACACCTTTCATGAACAACGCCAACAGACCCATGAAACAGTAACCGACTGGGAAACGAGAGTCCGCCAAACAGCTGCCCAGCTAGAATATGAAAACGTGGCTGACCAAATTATGCGTGACAAATTCATTTTTGGTCTGGCCTCCTCAACAATGCGCGGGGAACTCCTTAAACTTCGCCATCACAAGCCAGATGGTACAATACTAACGTTGTCAGAAGCCATTCAAAATGCCCGTGCCTTAGAATCTGCACACCAAGCTAACAAACTAATGGAATCTCCAGCATCGACCACTGAAGAGCATGTGAACTACACTCATAGGCCAAAGCCAGTAAAACAACAATCAGCAATGCCCCCCGGATGTGGTTATTGTGGGAACCGTGACAAGCACAATAGGAAGTCCTGCCCTGCTGCCAAACCTGGTGTTTACTGTCTACACTGCTATGGCAATAACCACTTCGCGAATGTCTGCCGGAGTGAAAAAGACCAATATAAGCTCCAATGGGAACGAAAAAAAGCCACAAAAGACCAAAAAATAAAAAAACAAATTCATGCCCTTGAAGCCCAGCTGTCAACACAATGCACTGTGCCTCAAGATCCACCCTCTGATGACGACACTGGCAGAAATCAATATACTCTTCTCTCTCTTGAAGAGATACATGTAACAGATTCCGTTGTTGTCAAAATACCCAACAAACTCTTTACTTCTCTTCCCCTATCAGTAGATGGCCATACCTTTACCAACGTTGAATTCCAGGTTGACACAGCTGCAACTTGTAATACCCTGCCATACTACATCTTCACGAAGCTCAACGCCAAACTCCTGTCTTCAAAATCCACTCTTTGAGCCTACTCGGGCAGTGTTATAAAACCTATTGGCAAGGTTACCTTACTTCATGAAGGATCAGACTGCTTTGACACAATTGATTTTGAAGTTATCAACACTGATGCCAATAAACCAGCTCTACTTGGTCTTAAAGACTCCCTTCGGCTTAAATTAGTCAGCTTTGATCAGAACAGAGTGAGTGCCACTACAGGTTTCTCAGCCCCTCACGCTACCGCTGAACTTAGTGTGATGAGTGATAACAAAGCTAAGCCTGGATCCATCACGAAAGACTATTTGTTAAAGAACTACGCTGACAATTTTGAAGGCTTGGGCAAGTTAGGAAACCCAGTGTCTTTCATAATGGACAGCTCCGTCACCCCCGTTCATGCAGGTGTACATAGGCTACCAGTCTCAAAACGCCCACAGACCAAACAAAAATTGGACGAAATGGTCTTGGCTGGAAAACTCACTAAAGTACACGAACCAACTGACTGGTGCTCTAACATGACCGTAGTTGAGAAAATGAAGCCAAATGGTGAGACAAAGATTCGTATATGCCTGGATCCCAGCCAAACTATCAACAAGGCAATAATTGTTCCAAAATATCCCATTCCAACAATCCAGGAAATTTTACCTACCTTCAGCAACAAAAAATACAAACAGTTTACAATACTGGACGCACTTGACGGCTTCACGCAAGTGGAACTCGACGATCAGTCTAGCAAATTGACCACAATGCAAACTCCCTGGGGCCGGTACAGATGGCTCCGTCTACCATATGGCGTGTCCTCTGCCCCTGAGGAGTTCCAAAAACTGATGCATGAGGCCCTTGATGGCCTCCCTGGTGTTGCCAATATTCACGATGACATCCTTTTATTTGGCCTTGGCGACACCGCGGAAGAAGCCAATATTGATCACGATCACAACCTCATAGCCCTCATGAATAGAGTGAGACAGCGACAGTTAAAATTGAATCCATCCAAAGTTCAATTCAAGTTAGACAAAATACGATTCATGGGACACATCATTACAACTGATGGTGTATTGCCTGACCCAGCCAAAGTTACTGCAATCCAAGATATGCCAACACCCAAGGATAAACATGCAGTTCAGAGATTCCTTGGAATGATCAATTACCTGACTTCGTTTTGTCCCTCCTTATCTACTGTTATTCAACCGCTGCAAAACTTGACAAGGACCGACACAACATTCTCCTGGTCTTCTGTCCATGATCAAGCCTTCTGCAATGCCAAAAAACTCATAGCTAGTGCCCCATGCCTAGCGTACTTTGATCCAACAAAAGACATAACTATTCAGACAGATGCCTCCGACAAAGCTCTGGGAGCATCCCTTCTACAGCCAAACCCAGAGGGAAAGCTCCAGCCGGTAGCCTTTATGTCATGCCAAATGCGTCCCAACGAAACTATGTGGGCCCAAATTGAAAAAGAAACTCTTGCTATATGTGCAGCATGTGAAAAGTGGGACTTGTGGCTGTATGGAAAATTGGTAAATGTCCACACTGACCATCAGCCTCTCGAAACAATATTCAAGAAACCCCTAGCCAAAGCCCCAAAACGCCTACAGAAGCTAATGCTACGTCTTCAACGCTACAAACTTAATGTCATATACAAAAAGGGCAGTTCCTTAGTATTAGCAGACACTCTCTCAAGGGCCCCCCTACTCACCAGGAATGAGTCGACACCGACTAGTTTTGAGCTTTTCCGTGTAAACATTGAACAGTGTGACCGGCAGCCAAATTCCGAACTTACACCCAAAACAATGCAAGCACTACAGAGGTCCACTAAAGAGGACCCAACAATGGCTCACCTTGCCACGGTCATCTCTAATGGGTGGCCCAAGGATAAATCTAAGTTGCATGTCTCTCTCACGCCATATTGGAATTTCCGGGATGAAATGTCAATCACAGATGGGATAATATATCGCGGGTCCCAAGCAGTTATACCAGCTCCCATGCAAAAAACCATGCTTGCCAAAGTACATGCCGCCCACTCAGGAGCTGAGAGTAACATCAGAATGTGTAAGGACATAATCTTCTGGCCAGGCATGCAAGCAGCCATAAAAGACATGTGTAATAACTGTGGACAATGTGCGCAATATGCACCACAGCATTCTAAAGAACCAATGCTGTCCCAACCCATACCTGAGTATCCCTGGCAGTTTGTGAGTCAAGATTTGTTCACCTATAAGTCACAAAACTACTTGGTCTCTGTTGACCATTTCTCCGACTTTATAGAGGTAGATGAACTCCCAGATACTCTGTCAGAAACTGTTGTGGAGAAAACCAAAGCCCATTTTGCACGTTACGGGATCCCAGAAACGTTTTTGTCCGATAACGCTCCCCAGTACACCAGTGCCACGTTTGTTAAATTTTGTGATGAATATGGGATTAATCATGTGACATCTTCCCCATATTGGCCTCAAGGAAATGGTAAAGCTGAGTCAGCAGTCAAGGTGGTCAAGAACTTCATGAGAAAATCTACAGACTTCAATATGGCTCTACTGCTGTACAGGAACACCCCTCAACAGGGACACTCCCTCAGTCCAGCTCAACGCTGCATAGGACGCCGAACAAGGACCACTATACCTATATCAAAACAGCTGTTGATCACGGATAGCGCCCAATCGAATCTCATTCAGTCTCAAATCGAGACTAAACGCCAGAAAGCCAAATGCTCCTATGACAATAATGCCACTACAGAGCTCCCTGATCTCTCACCAGGAGATTCTGTATATCTCAAGCCGTCACCACATAACAAAGGACAGCCCTGGCTATACGGCACTGTAATAAAACAAAATACACCACGCTCATATGTGGTAGAGACTTCTTCAGGCAAAACAAGGCGCAACCGTGCTCACATCCGTCTAGCAGCTCCTCCACCTTCTCAACAGTTAAATGTATCTCCATCTGCTGTTACCATGTTCCCGACACCCGCACAACCTCATCATGCTCCGATAGCTCAACATCCACCAGCCGTGCCTACAGGTATAGCCGACATGGAGCCCCCAGCAAGTACCGATACCGCGAGACAACCTACCAATAAGGATCCTACTCCAGCTGCTGTTGACAGTACCTTGCCACAGGACTCTAGCAACTGTCACAATGGTCTTATCCCACATTTAAGTGGACAGTTGCCAGCTACAGAACCCTATACCACTAAATCTGGTCGTCCTGTTAAAAAACCAAAAATTTTTGATCCCTCAGTGTGATTGGACTGCCTGAATGTACGTTTGTGGTCATTCTACAACTCCATATAGATTGATGAGCCAAATCATACTTTGCTCGTAGTTTGATCGGTTGATCGAATAGACATTTCCGGAGACATTTACATAGATCTTATGTGAGGTTATCTTATCAGATGACAGACATTTTAAGGACAACTTGCATGTCAACACTAAGTTGACATCATCGTAATCCTAAGTTCTTTTTTATAATACGAAGGGGATGTTACAGGGTGCTTCTGGACACCTCCTCTTATATACAAGATATGATAATGCATGCTCCCTTGGCCAGGCAGCCTCAGCCTGTGCTGCCCTCTGTAGGTAGAGCAGTGTAATAAAAGTCTAGACAAAGAAGCGACTTTAGCTGTGTTCCTTGCCCAATACCACAGACCTCAACTGGCTCTTTGGCAAAATGTACTTTTTTATGATACTGATACACCAAATATGCTGAAATCATTGAAGCAAGCACTTAAATTGACTTGAATTAATCTAGCTTATGATTTTTCAGGGAATCCACAGTTTATTTTTAGGCAGCTTTTTTTTTTTTTTTCATTTGTGGCTGGCACGCTTGGCCAGCACGTTTTATTGTCTTCATTGCACTGAGGCTATTTAATGCAACAATGGTTTGCAGCTTTGGTGCCTTTTTGATCCTGGCCGGCATGACCACAATTTGTCAAACTTTATAGTATTCAACAGCTAACAGTCATTGGTTTATATTTGTGCTTGGTTCAAATGTAACTGCTATGCTTTTGTACACATGTATTCCAGAAGACACATTACATGGTGTACTCCAATGACGTGTCAAAATAATGCATTGAAAAATGAACTTAGGCAAGGAACCTATCTTGTTCCGCATACAACTATAGTTTTGAGATATTTTGAATGTCCCTGATTTTCACAACTCTAATCTGAATTATTTCATATGAAAATCGAAAATTTGTAATGCCATGCATGGAGGTACATCCCATCCCTACCAAATTTTGAATTTCTATGGTGGTTTGTGATCAAACTGCCCAATTTCTTTTAAAAGAAGACATTAGAAAAATTATAATACAGCTTTAAAGCCTTCCTCCATCATCAAAATGCTCACATTTCAAAGCGAGCCTATAGCTAGAAAGGAATATTTGCTTCATAGCAAATCTGTGTGGGTGCCTTCTAAATGAGAACAAGTTTGAAATGCTACACTTTGCATAACCTTAATTTTGTGTATTAGGATAATTTCATAAATTAAAATGCTATTACTTTTGTCCTTGGTTCATTGGATGTGGTCATGTCACAAACTTATAAACTGAAGTTTGAATGACACCACTCATTTGAAAAGTTTTGAAACTATTCAAGATCTCAATTTTCTGTATTTGCATAAATTGAAAGCCCACAACTTTGGTTCATGGTCCATTGGATGCACCTATGTCACAAACCCATAAATTGAAGTTGGAATGACACATCTGTCTATAATAGTTTTGAAGTTATTCAGGATTTAAATATTGAATATTCACCAAATTTGCATAAATTAAAATTCTACAACTTTGGTTCATGGTTGGTTAAATGCGGGTTTGTCACAAAACTATAAATTGAAGTAAGAATGACACCTCCATCTATAATAGTTTTGAAGCTATTAAAAGATTCAAATTTTGCATATTCACTTAATTTGCATAAATTAAAATTCAACAACTTTGGCTCGTGCTTCATTGGATGCAGCTTTGCCACAAATCTATCAATTAAAGTTGTAATTGCATCTCTATCAAAAGTAGTTTTGGAATATTCAATTTTTAAATTTTTAAATGCCTTTCATTAGCACAATTTAAAATTCTACAACTTTCATTTACTGTCCATTATGTTTGCAGGTGTCACAAACCTATTCATGGCCATTGAAATTTTGTGTCTATCTGCAATAATTTGGAAGATATGGAGCTTTTAAAGTTTTAATTGCCCCTAATTTGCATAATTTTAAACATCGATCATGACTTTTTTCAAATGATATGCACAATTTCACTGCTAGGTCATTCAGCATAGCAAGTTTGGTGGTTTTCAGAATAATAGTGTCAGAGAAAAATCTTTGAACAAATTTGTTTGTTAAGGAGAAAGAAAGAAGTTCTTGGAAAAACAAAATGTCCAGGGTCGCACCCAGACATAAGTTGGGACACTTGACCAACATAAATGTTAAATATTGTCAACACTATAGTAGGTAGAGGTGCCATTCTAAGTTGAATTTTGATTTGTGCAGATTTTGAAAGTACATGATTAGTTGCCCGAGTAGCTGGACTGGCTAAAATTTCTTATTGGTGAAACCTATTTTGAGAGACCACCTTTGGGGATGACCAAATTGTGTATAGTTATGAATCATAAACTAGAGATCTTTGTCAGGTCCATGGCTATATGGTCCAATGTAGAGGGATTGAACACTGAGTGCACGTGGTTGAAGAAAAAAATTGGAGGGGGGAGCTCTTTTTGGTATGCCCCCCTTCAAAGTAGGCCTATATTCAGAGTATGATGAAATTAAATAATTCATTTTACTACTGTACACATACATGTACATGTACCTCCAAAAATTGTCCCTATCCTCTTACAAATCATCATTTGACCCATGTTGTAAATTGGCTTAGCGCTATTGTAAATGAACAAGAGGACCATGATGGTCCTATGCTTTGCTGACAGCCTTTAGGAGGGATAATATTTTATACACCCATAACATTAATTGCCCCTGCCCTTCAAAAAAAAGGTTTAAAATATATAAAGAAATATACAGTAGGATCAAATAAATAAGCAAATTTCAGAAGTCCAGGTCAAATAGTTTCCAAGAGTAGCCTACATAATATAGTGGGACTTGCTATAATAGTACCCTGTGGCCAGACAAATGTGGTCTCTTTCAGCCTCAATTATGACTAGGGTTGAATGTTGTGATTAGATGCTCAAAAGTAATAGTTATACCATAGAAAAGGGTTGGATAACATGACCCTGAAAGAAAGGAAGGGTCTTGTTATCCTCACACTTTTCTATGGTATAACTTCTACCATCTGTGGACTACATACACGGTCACAAGGTGGCCAGACTCCCTGTCACAATGTTAACTGCAATAAAAGGCCCCTATACATGGCAACTTCCACTGTGACGAGCCCAACTCAATCTATTGATTGAACAAATTCTATGCTGTTTATTCACCACCATAATATAACAGTATCCTTAAAATAAACCTATACTTTTATGCATGTTTAATGAGCAAAGTGCCATGTTGTCTACATTATTTGTGTATTTATTTAAAAGTGTACTGCAAATTCTTATTAAAATCACTGCAAGAAAATGTCCTTGAACCTGTGGGAGGTTTATTTGTTGCACAAAAAGTGTGCTACAACAGCACAGTTTCTGTACAACACTTGGTACATGTAAGGTGCATTTTTACCCAGGAACGGAAATTTGATTGACCTTTTTTTCCAGTCTAACAGTACTAGAAAAAAGTACATGCAGTGCCATCATGACCTTGACTGTTGACCTGAAGGTCACCCGTAAGCCTTTCTCATGAACGTCTTTCCTTGATCCATGTTTCAATTGAGTGTGATAAATATCTCTCAAATCCTTCTATATGCTGCATGGAACACATTTTTTCAAACAGCCCCGTGACCATTGACCTGAAGATCATTTGTGGCAAGTCAAGTGAACTCTCCTCTAGATACATAAAATGTCTAAATATGATGAACTTCTATCACACACTTCAAGAGATACTGCACAGAAACAATTGACATTGCTATGCCCCTGTTACATTGACCTTTGACCTTAAGGTCATGGAAAGCATTATGTGGCAAAGACCAACATATTGTGAGCAAGTTTGGTGAACTTGCATTGAATTGTTATGGAGATACTCTATAAAGCTCAATTTTAGTTGGGAGTAAAAGTACACTTTTGTTCAGATTAAGGAAATTTCCTTAAACTCTTTTTCAGTTTTACATAACTTGGCAAAAATATGTTTTTGCTCAAACTAAGGAAAGTTCCTTAATATTTTTCTAGTATTACAACACTTGGTAAAATCACAGTTTTATCCAGATTAAGGAAATTTCCTTAAAATATTTTCAAGTTTTACACAACATGGCAAAAGTCAGTTTTTGCCCAAATTAAGGAAAGTTCCTTAATTCATTTTCTACTTTTAAGGCATTGGATAAAATCACATTTTGTCCACATTAAGGAATTTTCCTTAATTTTTTTTTTAGGTTTAAAGCACTGGGTAAAATCACATTTTTGTCACGGGATTTTCCTTAATTTATTTTCTCGTTTTAAATCACTGGGTAATATCACATTTTTGTCCAAATTAAGGAAACTTCCTTAATATCTTTTTTAGTTTTTCACAACTCTGCAAAAGTTTATTTTTGCTCAACTTAAGGAAATTTCCTTAATTTTTTTTCAGTTTGTCAGCATAAAAAGGTAGAATTTTCAAATTTGTATAGATTGAAAATCAGAAAATCAGTACACTAAATTGTTGAAATTCAGTATAAAAAAAGGTAAAGGTTTGGGAAATTACCTTTTGAATATGGAGTGTGTTTTCTCAAGTTATCACCTGAACAGTAAAATTCACATAATTTTTCATCCTTGACCTCAATTTCACCTTTCAAGGTCACTCAAGGTGAAAAGTAACAACACCAAAAGAAACCTCATAGGTACTCTCCTATACATGTTTAACAGTAGCCATGCACCTAGAACGCACCATTATCCAGATACTCAAGCCAATATTACTCATGTACAATTAATGGCTGCCACTAAAGTTTGAAGCCCTGAAACTCCACAAAGAATTGAAATATCCTTACTAAATAAACACACTTGACTTAACCAAGCATAAAGACTAAACTGACACCCATTCTACAGAAATCTATGCTTTCATTCTGAGGAAGTCAAAAAAAGCTTTAACGTAAAAAAAAAATCATAAAAAAAAGAAAAAAATTGCAACGCCACCTGTTGAACAAACTAAGGTCTAGGGTCCCCAGAAGTGCCCCTTTCCAATTTCGTAGCAATTGACCAAGCGGTTTTGGAGAAGAAGATTTTTTAAGATTTCCCCCCAAAATGAACAAAAAAAAAACTTCATAAATCCAAAATTCACTGGACCATGACCATTTGAACAAACAAACTTGGTAGAGTCTCACCCAAGGCACATCCCCACCAAGTTTGAAGTGGATCTGGCGAACAGTTTTTGAGAAGAAGTCGAAAATGTGAATTACGGATGACGGACCCTCACGAAAGCTCAGATGATTAACAAGTCAGCTGAGCTAAAAAAGAAACAAAGGATTGCATTTCGCATACACTGAGACAACAAACATTGTCACAGAATATGTACTTCATGGAACCTTTATTAGTCCTGGTGGTCGCTATTTCGCCAGGTCACATGACCTGGCAAAACACTGCTTTCGTGTCGTCTTTTTCCTGAATTTTACAACAAGTATGGACATATTTCCAATTTTCTCCTCAGTGATTCCACAGACTCACTCAAAAGCCCCAATTCATGGAAGCAACCACTTTGGCCGTCATATTGCATATATTACCACAACAACAAAAATCGCTGTTAAAGAAAATTTCACAAAAATACGCACAGCAAGAAAGACTCTGTTACCTTCAGTGGCGCCCAGTATTGCTTACTCAATCTGGCCGTTTCATGTTGATTGTGCTGGTAGGTATAGGCCTGTGCATACATATATATATATATATATATATATATATATATATATATATATATATATATATATATATATATATAAATATATATAAATATAAAACTGCTATGGAAATGAATAATGATGCAAGTACATGAAGGATTTTTCCATATCAAGTAAAACCACATCTATGATCAACAGCTACCCAGCATTTTCAGGCAGTGCATTACCTGAACACTGCATGTGTTCCCTTTTCTACATCTGTTTCTGTTAATGTGTTCAAAACACATTTTATTTCAAGTTCATGTATGACTTTCTCGGCAAACTTTTTGGTCATTTCATATTAATTGTGATTTCCTTATGGCTGTTGAACGTTACATCTGAAATTGTAAACAATGTGAATTGGCACGCGCTGACACCCTGTGTCATTATTGAGGATTCCCTTGAATTATGTTCCAGGGGTATACAAAGACTGGCCATCCCTCATAACTTCCAGTGTGACTATTATATTCCAACAGATACACTTATTTCTGTTTGTAATTACACACATAAAAACCCATGTTGCTCCAATTTTTATCCAACAGGTCTCGAAATTCAACGCAGGCCTGACAGCCACTGGCCGTCCATGCCACTGGTGGCCATTCCCCTTTCATCACTGGTTAACGGACAACCCTGAAACACTATTTTAGCTGCAGTAATATTCATGGGGTATTTGAAAGAAAAAGTTCAAAGTAGCCCTTTTTGACACTTCACAATTCAGTGACGTAACATATACAATATATTGAGTAAAGTCATTTTTATAAATAAAGCTACTCTATTATGTACTGCCCCTGATTACTTATAGAGTAAAAACCCATATGCTGCGTGTTTACCCGACAAACGTCACTTAAAAAAAAAAAAATGTACCAATTTGTGTGAAAACCCATGTATTTACTCAGGGTTCATACAGCATAGCAAAGCCAAAATTCCATACTTTTTCAAGTACTTTCCAAACCATTTTTCCAAAATTCCAAACTCAATTATCCGTGGTTTTATGGGTATATATATATATATATATATATATATATATATATATATATATATATATATATATATATATATACAGTGGTTCCCCTCTTATAAGACCACCCCAAATGTTTCCTTATTACGAGAGGTGGTCTCTCTTCAGGGGGAAAATATAATGAAAATGCCATACTTGCTGCGCAGCAAAGTAGCCTTTGCAGAGGGAGTGGCATCTCTTTGGGGGTGGCTTACAAGAGGGGGACCAATGTATGCAATTTATATATTGAACAAAAAAAAAAACTTTTTGTTTGATACTAGCAAGCGCTGCTTCTCCCATATTTTTCAAGTGCACATTACTTGCACACACCTTGCATCTTGCGCTGTATTTGTCCTGTTTTACAGGCAAAACCCAGTCCTTTTATTTGGGGTTTCCAAGCCAAGTTCATTATATGTACAGCCTCCCACTGTTGTTGCGGCTTGGTGCACAATTTATGCCCGCGGCGAACATTTACGGTCATTTATCCATAATTCAGGGCTCGACAATTTTTTTAAAAAGCACTTGTCCGCTGGGCAAGTAGATTTCAAAATCCACTTGTCCTGATAAAACTTCTATAAACAACGTTTTTCTCTAACAATGCTAAGGCCTAGGCCAGACAAACCCTTTACCCTAAAATGTATTTGCCGCTTATTGTCGCTTGCAAAATCGCAAAAAATGTCAAATTTTATGATTCCAGCTGCAACTGTTTGACAGTGAAACTGGCAAAATATCAACAACAACAAAAAAAATTGAAAGTAAGCTATTTGCTTGGGGTGACTAACGATGAAAAATACATTGTAATTTCTGGGACTATAGGAGTCCGTATAAACTTAAATAACGATTAAATAGTTGCATTGGCTTCAGTTAAGGATCCTTTCTCTCCACCTCGGATGGCGTGATGCACTGATGGGATGCATATCGTTTGCGTACCTACCATGAATGCTATCGGTACATCGCAGTAAATTTGCGTATAAAGTATTGGCAAGTTCCTCGCAATAAACGGTGTTCTTAAATCAAATTCAAAACGAAAATTTTAATATTTCAAATCAGATATCGAGCGTGCGCACCGTCAACATCTTTCCTGCAACTGTACACAAACAGCTGCTTTGGCCATGTGGTCTGACGCACAACACATCACCCGATTGGTCAATTGAGTCACATGCAAAAATGAGCCAATCACGGCTTGTGCTACGGTGTTTTCATCATGGCTTCCGCCCAGAGAACATGTGTGAATTTACGGAGGGAACACACAAACGGGAAGCTTTGTTTTTGTTGCAGTATACGAAAATAAAGATTCCAGTGTTTATTGCAACAATTATTTGGAGTCACAGGCAAATACGCAAAGGTATGGGATAGCGGGAATTGCCGAATGTGTCCCAAATCAGTCCTTGAGACTGCGTCAGTTCACCGCAGATCTAATCCAGTGTCCACGCTGTCACTTGCGTGTGACTGGCAGTTGTGTGCTGTTTTTGCCCGGGAAGTCATCTCACGGCACGTATTTTTTCTACCACTGTTTGAACCCACCGATAAATAGCATTTGATGTTAATTTGCAGATGAATTTGCCCTGCAAAATATTATTATTTTTTTGACGGATTTTACTAGTAAAAAATTCCAACTAGCCCGCAGGGATAGCACTTTTTTATTTCCACCAGCCCGAGCCCAATTCTGACAAGCCAGAGCTTTCGGACATGCGAATTATCGAGCCCTGAATTCATGATGGACCATCACTCGTAATCAAAATGACGCACGCTTGTTTTTCAAATCTTGCAAAGAATCCCGTTGCATTGAGAGTTGAAAAAGGTGCCTCCCATGATGCTGTGCAATGCAGAAAACCCCATAGATGCTATATTTAGAAATGAAAATAAACTACGATCGTAGGTATTGCAACAAACATTAAAATAAAGTCACACAAATAGATTTTTTTCATTCTGTTTGTTTTTTTTTTAAACCGGAAAATCGATTTTCCATACTTTTCAAGACTTCTTTATAAAATTCCATACTTTTCAAGGCCTGGAACAGATGGCATTCAAATTCCATACTTTTCAAGCCTTTTCAAGCTCTGTGCGAACCCTGTTACTATGCCATTTTGTACACAAGCCTAATGATGAAATATCATGCAACCAGGAATGGTTAATGCCTGTGCACATGTAGAATATGCATGCACCTCAAAGACGGGCAGTTTACATGTGTTCAAGTGCCAACATATACTGCAACAGAAGTATGTAACTGTTTGCAATCCACTGACTAGTTCCATTGTGGCTGGATAAACATGAACAGTTTCCACATAATAATGTATCTGCACATTCAGTTTACATAGGATCTTGGCATCTATTACGAAATTTGACGGTAAAACTGTTCACCATTGCAGGAAAATCCATGTTTTGAGACTGTCGATCCATATCTCTTTGTTATTTCCACAAAAATAAACCACCCCTGACTGCATGGATATTTCCAGTTTGTTATACATTTCCATGTTTTTGTGATTGTAAATCAGGGATTGTTGTTTAAGCATTTCCAAACTTTGAATCATGTTTGTTGAGTGGGTTTCCACATGTATCCATTGTTTCGCCAGGCACAAAGTAACATTGTTTCCACCTCAGAGCTTTTCTGCATCCACTTCCAGTTATCATACTTCCATACCTCCAAGGCCATCTGATTTCTTGATAATATATAGTCCACGTGTATGCATGAAAAGGAACCTTAGTACTCACACAATCAGAAGAGCTTCAAGTGTCCAGTCACTTTGTCTACTAAATCCTTTGGACCTGCAGGTAGCATAAAAAAAAATTGAATTGGGAGATACACACTTCAGATCATACAGTAGTTTTATGCACAATCCAACAACGTATGCAGAAAAAAAATATTTATTTTCATGCATACCGTACTGGACGCCATAATAGTCTCACCTGCACAAAAGTCGCACCCCCAACTGTGGGGGGGGGGGGGGGGGGGGGGAATAAGACACCACAAGGTATGTGCGGCACAATAGTCGCACCCCAAAAAAATTAACAAAAATGGTCTCCCGGATATCACCATGAAGAAGTATAACCAGGCTGCTCATGACAAGGAATGAACAAAAATCTGTGCTTTAAAGCTGGTGAATAAAGTTGAAATGAAAATAAATCAACTTAAAAATATCCACCTGTGTTGCTTTTTTATTTTGTCTCGGTATGTGAAAAGTGAACTGGAATCTCGCTCCTCACTTTCATGTTGAAACTGTCGTTTTGTGTCAGATTCTCGCTATCAGCGGGTAAATGCTATCATGCGGCTACTTAAAAACATTATGAGTTATCAAACTTTGGTATTTGTTTTAAAATTTTGCCATACAAATTTCTGAAATCTCGCTGCAAAAACATCGTGGATGATCCACATGCATTTCCATTAGGGTGCCGCCATGGCTAATCTCGTTTTCTCGACTCTCGCGAGATTGCATAAACAAGCTTCTGTAAATCATCGCAACTGTGTCATGTGACTAACACATGGCAAACATGCATGCTTGTCTTATGAACACTGATCGAGCGTATTTCCCCAGTTTTTCTGTCTGCATATTAAACTATGAACAAGAATACGCAGATTATAGTGAGGGTAAGCCTATAGTCATACATTTTATTGCATTATTGAGACTTTTTGACGACGATCAGTCAATCTACAATGTATGTACACCGGCAATGTAAACAAACATGGCCGCCGGTCTTTTCCATCGTCAAGAAAACTTCCTCCCAGTCCCCGGGAAATTTAGACTGTAGTTGGCATAATAGTCGCAGGTATGGCTTTGGAAAAATTATTTTACCCCTCCAGCTGCGACGATTATGGCGTCCAGTACGGTACATTAAGGTAGAAGCTGTGAAGCTAGAGTGCAGTGAGACTGGCAACTTTGGATCGATATTACCCATTTCATTTTCTCACAAGTACATTAAACCTATATATTTTCTGATTACTACATATCCGTAAATTTGTATCCATAGGGTTTTTTGCATGATTGAAATTTTTTTGAGATTTTATAGCATTCTTTCTGACTTGGTGGGATTTTCACATTTTTCATGCAGAAGTCGCACAAAATTGTTTTTTTCAAGTTGAAATCAAAAGAAACTTAAAATATATATCCATGTCCAGGATCAAATTTAATGGTGAGTCCTGAAATAGCATAAGTAAAAAGTTATGAAAATTTTTAATTTAGTCCTGACAGGTTTTTCATTTTCTTTCTACAAATGGCCCCAAAAGTCATGGAAGGGGTTGTCGGAGAAAAAAATCCTGGGAACCACTCCTGGATATGATATTTTTCTTTTGATGTCCCTTGATTTTAATGTAATAGGGCAATTTGTACGTTTGTGAGGCGAGATACAAATTGCAGAGGTTGAGCAAAAAACAGGTCCGAGAAAATCGCATTGAAAGAAAAAGTTGCCAATTCTTACACATTTGTAGCTGTCATATGACACATACTCATTTCTTCTGTCCCGTGTTTTAATAATTGTGTGAAATAAACTTGCAGCTTTACCTCTGTGATGTTATCATTAAACAAAAGTATATTTTGTGGCTTAAATCTAGACTTTTTCACTTGGGAACATCATACTTAGCTTCTTTGGGTGTGGGTTCACATGCGGCTTTCCATATTTGGGGCCCAGTAAGTGCATTGTACTGAATTGTTTTTACATCAATAGAGATTTTCAAAGTAATCAGAACAATGGAAGTGATTAGTCTGAGCTGGCCCATTCTAATGGTTTCCTGTTCCCTATGAGTGACCCTTGTCAATTGGTTTCCAGGGGTGATGGACTAATGACTATGCAAACAATTACATGCTTCATTACCATGCCCATGCAAACAAACCCCATGTGCTCGGCACTGCTTTAACTTATCAGTATCAACAAAAGTTTTGAGATCAATTTTCTCGTATAAATTTTATGTTCACACATTTGAGTTTTTGGGAGCATGTAGTTTAAGTATTAAACTATCCAAAAACACGAAAAAGTGATTAAAAGTTATCCAAAGGTGCTGACTTCAGATCTTCCACTTTAAAGGAAGACTCTCACAAGTGAACCTTAAATTCTAGCTTGTCAACACAGACACCCTAATTACTGGATATAGGCCAATGTGGAAGTATTGGGACATTTTTTCTATCATATTCTTTTGTTTTTGGAAGACAAAATTTCAAATCTATTTGTATTCTATTAGCAAGCTGTCCACCATTAGATGAAACCATGCAAAAATTCCAACCAATTGGAATGTTGTGTATTGAGGTTTATGTAGCATCCATGGTAGCTACCAATGAATAGGGAACAGTATTGTTGGTACAACTCTGCAGAAAAGTGAAATATAAACAAGCTGCAGCACACTATACAGTGACGTGTCACAACAACTCTAGCCCGTCAGATAAACACTCACGAAAGCATGTGAACAGGCAATTGATGACCATTGTGTTTCCTGGAATTATTATGTAAACAGCTGCAGAGCCTAGTCTTGGGTAAGTGTTCTTGTTTCCCCCCCCCCCCCCCCCCCGATCCTTGAAGATTTACCCATGATGCCTGAGCATGCCTTTGAAGTTCCATATACCCTATATTTCCTGTGATTAAGAAAAATTAATGAATTTCCCTCTAAGAAATTAGGCAAGCAGATTGAAACATCATTCTTGCACTTTTCCATATATGTGAAGTCTTTGTCACAGTAAAATTGTTACACCAAACATGACGATTCATGAGAGCCTTCCTTCAAGGATGCTAGAGTGGTCGCAAGATTTTCACATTAAATAATGCTATAGGTGGCGCCACCAATATTGAACTTGACCTAGATTTTCATACACTAGGTAAGTCCTGAAAGTTAATTGGGGCTATCAGGAAAACTGTGGACTGTATCGTGCTCACAAACAAAAGTTTACAGACAAAAGATTGGACAGACATAAGTGATTACATGAGCTCTGTGACCTATGGTCAGCAGAGCTAAAAACATAAAACCGTATAAATTCAAATTTTGTTGTGTCCCATTTTGGTGATACTTTTAGCTTGTATGTTGTCTAGCTTTATACAGTATTTAGCGGAATTTCAGTTTTACCTGATGTAGAAAAGGATACACATACATGGGACCAAGGTCTGCACAACGAGGTGCAGAAACGTCTTACTCCAGCATGTCTGACTTGTCATCACAAAGTACATGCAGGATCATTTTAGGACTAGCCCTGTAATTCAATACGTACCTTGTAAGATTATTATATCTACAATATTATGAATATTTCAACTTTAAGTAAAGCCTTGAGGCTTGCTAACTGTACATTATAAACAGTATGCTCATTTACCTGTGTGAAGTATTGACTTACCTGGTCCTACACCAAGTACTGTTTTTGAACCAGGAGCTATTTGTGTTCTTCCTGCGTCTCGGACAATGCTTACTGTGAGGCCAACATTTCTGGCATGCTGGGCCAACTGTAACCTATAAAGCCAGTATATAGCACAATTTAACACAAGCAAGCTTTACTAGACCAACATTACAGCTAAACGGTGATGGGTCATTCATTATATGCATTTCTGCCCAACAGGTTATGAGAACCCATCACAACATTCATATGCGACACAGAAATGATCGATTCAAAACTAAAATTATTTGGTTCCTCCTGTAAAAATTTGACTTGAAAGGCTTTCCTAATATGACTCTAATCGACAGATTTACCTGCCATGCTCAGGGTAACAACTGTCTACACTTTTCCTTGATTGAAAATTCACCAAGTAATGGGACAAACAAATGCCCCTCCCTAAGCCTGATTACTGTGGCCAAATTATTTCAATATGCACAATTTATAGGAACAAAAAATTGGTATCACAAATTAATTGTAAAGGAAAGTGTATACTTAATCAATTACAAACATAAGACTGATGATTTTCCATTTTTGCGGAAAAACCAACAGAATCATGGAATGAACCACCAAAAAACAGAATAGTTATTATTGTGCAGAAATAATGGAATGCAGTCAAATTTCCAAGTAAATTAAAACAAAATCAACTGAAGGAAACAATAAAGTAGAAAGCTGGTATATTTTTTCATTCAGGTGATAAAATTCATGCCTCACACTAGCCTCACTGACTTATTTACAAGCATGAGAATGATTATTAAGAGCGTTGCCTTTATTAATCTTTAGATTCCGACTCTTGCAGTAACTTTTGTGTCATTTGGTGAAAAGCATCATGGCCACCACAAAACAAGCATGAGTTAATATCAGTACTCGATTGTATCCTTCCACTGCCTTCTTAGTAATGCACTCCCACAGAACATTGGTAACATAAGCCAATTAGCTGAATGCTAATGTATTGAACACTCATTTGGCTAAAGTACTGTGCAAAAGGCTAATATTTTAACATGAATTATACAAGATTTTGGTCAAATTCTAACAGTGATTACTGCTTCATTTCCTGATTTGGCTACAAATTTTGAAGGCCAAGATCTGCCTGCTGCTCTCCCATTTCTAATTGCTGAGAAAAGGCCCTGAAATAAATGACTCTGGCTGCATACGATGGTTTTCTGGGTGTAAATTGAAGCCCAAAATTTTGCAGCTCACGTGGTGTGGCAGTGAAATGCAAATTTTCCTAGTCAGGGAGACATATTAAAAAAAAACAACAACAACAACAACAGAAAAGGCAGTTGAAAAAATTCGAGTAAATATAGAAAAACGGGTCAAAAACAGAAAACCCTTGAATAAAGAATGGAAAATCAGTCCTTATTAACTTTCAGTGACTTCCAACTGCAGGCACCACTTTCACCATTAGCCAAATATTAATATTTATTGAATTTGGATGAAGACAACATAAATGGCTAACATATGATCAGATGAATTATGAAAGGGCCATGACAGAATTTTTGTTAATCATATTATGCCTGTATTTCCAATTTTGGCTACAAATTTTGGAAGTCTACATCTGTCCCTAAAATAAGTCTACCAATCAAAACAAGATGCTTCAGTGAGCTTTACAGTTCAGTGATTTATAACCGGCAATTCTAGATCAAACTCACAGTGCTTCCTCTGAGTCTGCCTTCACAACCACCTTTGGTTGACCACTGTACTCCCATTCCCGAAGTAAATCTGGGTTACTGACTTCCAGCTTCTTATATGCAATAACCGCAGCATGGGCACACTAGCCAACAAAGTAAAATGCATAAATTAAGATGTTGTTAACATGTGCAATGTGTATGATATGTATTAAGGAAACTGGACAAGTTTCAATAAACTTGATCTCAGACTGACATTTATGTTTTGCAATACATGTACTTCTCCACGCCGTTTACTATTTTTACTTGTTTCGACACAATATTAACTTGGTCTAGACAAGGGGCCTTTTTCTAACATCAAGACTTGCTAAAGAGAAATCATCAAATTTTGTATTTATCCTTATGACCGAACTTTTGAACTTCCTTTTGATTTTAGCTTAGTGCTCACAGAATATTATACCCTAGCAATCAAAGTTTTCAAGCTAAATAAAACCCACTATTTTTCAGATAGCCAATCAAGACTACAATGCATGTCCATTGTGGCATGGGGTTTAACTCTCACTGCATAAACTACACTGTATCATGATGTATATGTGTACTGTTTCAACATTACAGTGGTCCCTGTCTTGAGAGACCACCCCTAGGGCAGGTCAAAGTGTGGTCTCAGCACAGTGTTCTAAGATAGCAGTCTTAAAAAGATATATGGTCTCTCACTGGAGGGGTCTCTCAAGACATGTAGCACTGGATTTCTCAGTGACACGTGCATTTCAATTACAAATATACTGCATGATGCACCATATGTGTAGACCTACAGGTGTCCAACAAGATGTCCCATGCACTTGTGGATCCCAAAATATGAAAAATCCTAATTTTTCAGAAATCTGGTCCACATATTGAAGCAAGAGTGACCTTTTGTATAGGACAAGTAAACTTTTGACCTTAACCCTTTCAGTGCCAAATTTTGGATAGAGTCAACAGCTTTTCTCGGCACACATTGGGTGCCAATACGTGCCGAGGAAAGGTGTTGACCTGGGTATTCTCTCTGGAACTATAGGAATACTGACACTTGCATGAAAGGCCTTTTAACGAGGAATACGAATCTGGGATCCTAATGATAATTCAGACTTGCAGGGCTCGACATTAAGGCAAGCCCGAAAGCCCGGGGCAACCAAGCTGGATTGTCGGGCAACTAATACCTTTAATGAACGCGCCCGTGTCGGGCTACTGCTTTTTTTACCGGCTCAAAAATCATTTTGCCACTATTTACATCGATCGCCGTAACTCTCATGCCACTTCCGCTTGACAAAGCGTGTTTGTTAGCTTCCGTAAGCGCTCGCACGTTCGTTAGCTTCCGTAAGCTCTCGCGTGATAACGAGTGGTTCCAAGGATGCATTGACCCAAGTGACTTGGAACCCCAATCAAACACGTGCTTGCCTGCTGGAGCATGTGCGACAGACACTGACGAAGTGCATGCCAGATCCATTTTTCCCACGGTTCAGAACGAGGTCAACATGGCGCCCAAACAACCACACATGGTGGCAATGAGAAAATGTCGAGTCTTATTTTGATACATAACTTGTGAATTACGGTGAGTTAGGCTCCACCGAATGTGTAGAATAAAGTGAAGACAGTGAGTAATGCCGTCAAAGCAATTTTATGACAGTTTAAGCTGGTTACTTCGCAAACGAAGGCTCCGTACCCGGCGATAAACTTTTTCGAGGTATTTGTCGTATGTACTACAACTAGATTTTAATGTATTCATTTGAACTAGGTGCTGTTACTGTTTATTGAGATACATGGCAGGCAATCTTGAAATTGGATCAGATAATTTTTGGAATTCATGAATCAGTTTGATACTTTATACTGATAATGTTTTTCAGGGACACACCTTATCACTTCATTACCTTCTCATCATAGAGGATATTATTTATTTTTGACTGCATTAACAGCGGTTGGAATTTTCAAGTTTACTAGATCATCATTTTTATGTAGCTAATTCTGCTGGGTGCTGTATATTGAGATACATGACAGGCAGTGTGTTTAGATATTGGATTGAATCAGTTAATGGGTGAATTGCGTAATTTTTGAACAATCAGGCCATCAAAAGTTAGAAAATTAAACTTTCATTACAGGTGTTGAGTTACATATTTTTATGAGCCTGGGGTCTTGTGCAATTTTATGCTAAAAGACGCCACTTCATAACCCTGTAGTTTTGGAAAGGCAACTCGGGAAAGATGGTACTTTCAGTGCTGTCCCGTTAGTGACACATAGGTAACTATGGTACCCACATGCTGGGGTTGTAGCCTTACAATATTATAAGTTGTACAAAATATGATTCTGAATAAAAAGAAAAAGAGTGAGCTTTTATTTTAAAATATAATGAACACATACAAGGTTTTCATTTTAGATGTATGTGTTCCGTATGTATCCCAAACATGAAAGATTTGCTTGCATGTAATGATGTGGTTAATTCACACTTCCTGGCATCACCTGTGTCAATTTACTAGAAAGTCCTGTGGAATGATTTGTAGTGATTTGTTGGAGCTTGACACATGTGCTAACCCTTAGATAACTTTTACATCACAGGTTCTGTAATTTTTGGTACTCTTATAGCCTGTAAATCAACGCTCTGTTTTATGTCACTAACGGGACATTTGATTTGAAATGGAATCAAAACTGGAAACTATTTTGATTGCATAAAATGATACAACCAATTTAACATTAGTCCTTCTTAATATACGCCTCTGAGAAAAAGACCATCACATTGGAAAAGGATGTTTCAGAGAGAATAATTGGCATTTACCTCTCATCTTGTGTATCTATACTTTGATAGAATTACCATTACTTTACGTGACCACAATTTGATGCTTCAACTCATCAGCCTCGTAAAAGAGGTGCATATATTACTTACTGTTTTCAAACTATGGCTCCAAAGTCCCATCATCATGGAAAGAGGAAAAATTAAAGCTTTAACACATTAACAATAGCATGAGAAGGCCTTAGAAGCTATGCTGACATCTAGAATTGTCCCGTTAGTGACAAGATATAAATGTTTGCTGCTCTGCGCATGTTAAAGTAGGTTTCTGCAAAGTGGATTACACCCAAGTTCCTACACCTGCACAACACTAATATGGTTTTACCTACAGTTCTATAGCTCATTCATACTAAATCTCTCAGTTTGGAAAAAATATATATTGAATTTGTATATAATACAAGGAATCTATTTGATTGGGTCCATAAGATGACATGATGTGGATCCAATCACATACAGCATATACATGCATGTGTGTCATTAATAGTGACACATTTTCGTATTCATGCACACACACTCTGACTGGACAATATTTTGTCTCCACTTTTGTTTTTATTTAGAATCTAACAATACACTACCAATAGTTGTCTCCTTTGGATAAAATCCATACCCAAACAGTTCCTTCCATTGACATAAATTCAGGCACACAATTCAAATGCAAACTGATTCTGAAACCAAATCTACCACTTCTGTACTTAGGATGTTCAATTCTTCAGTAGTTTGGGCCTTTGTTAGTAGTTTTTTCCTCAACCATTCTTTTTTTATTCATAAAAAAACTATTCTCCACCTCATAAATGCACATTAATAATTCAAAAGTTCTCTCCTTTGGATTCAATTTAATGCAAATTCAAACATTTTTCTTCTTTAATATAAATTCAGGTGGCACAATTCAAAGTTCGTGAACTTTATTTAACATTTTGATCTGTAGCTATTTGAGTTGTTCAAGCCTTGGTTTTGGCAATGGTTTTCTTGAGATTTGAAAATTTCTCTTCCATATGTCTGGGGTGCAGATTGTCTACCTCAAAAGGCCCAGTGACCTTTGATGCTTAAGGGTCCATGAAACAGAAACAAGAGGACTGTGACAGTCATGTGCTCAGCTGACATAAATACCCTTGCGATTTTTTAAGATTTGCCCCCCAAAAGCCAAAGAAATGCATAAAAAATATATATAAAAAAAAAATCACTGGAGCTTGTCCATTTGAACAAATCTGCTAGAGACCCACAGTGCTACATGTACATTGCCACAAAGTTTACATTCAATCTGACTGACATTTTTGGAGAAGAAGTCAAAACTGTGACTTAGCATTAGAATGCCCATTGACTTACATAGTAATCAATAGGAAATGTGCATTAATGGGTAAGTACCCGAATTAAAAATCATTAAAAATCAGGATGCCACAGCATTGCAACTTAGAAACATTTTGTTTGACCCATCCACAAAGAACATATCCACCAAGTTTCAGCTTAATCTGAGTGATGGTTCTGGAGAAGAAGCCGAAAATAGCAGTCACACACAACCCCCCCCCCCCCCCAAAATTAGAAAAAAAAATCACAGCACCACACCACCTGATGAACAAATTCGGAACCACAAGGCCATAAGAGTGTTTCTGTGTGATATCAAAGCAATCAAGTGAACGGTTTCAGAGAAGAAAACCTTTGAAGATTTGCCCCCAAATACAAAACAAACAAACAAACAAAATATAACCAAATCATAAAAAATCTGAAAATCAATGGAGCATGACCCTTTGAACAAATCTGCATGAGACCTACCCAAGGTGCAATGTCACCAACTTTGAAGTCAATCTGAAGAAGTAAAAGTAAAAAATGAAGAAGTAAAAATGTGAGTTAGCATTAGAATGACCATTGACTTGCATAGTCATCAATAGGCAAAGTGCATTTACCGACAAGTACCCGAATTTGAAAAAAAAACTGTTATAAATCAGTAATGTACAGCATTGCCTCATAGTGAACAACTGTGTCTGACTTTTCCACATGGAACATATCCAGTAAATTTCAGCTTAATCTGAATGATGGTTCTGGAGATGAAGTTGAAAATAACAATAACACACTAAAAATCATAAAAAATAAGAAAAAAAATTGCAGCACTTCCTGGTGAACAAACTCACTACTGAGAGTCCACGGGAGTGTCATTGTGGGATATCAAAGCAACTGGGTGAGCCTTTTCGCAGAAGATTTTTTAAGATTAGCCCCCAAATGAACAAAGGAAATTCATAAAAAAAATCCAAAAATCACTGGAGCACGGCCACTTAAACAAATTTGGTAGAGACCTACCCAAGACACATCCACACCATGTTTGAAGTTAATCTGGCTGACGGTTGTGGAGAAGAAGTAGATTGTTGACGAAGGACTGTAAGATAAGCTCAACTGCTGACAAGTCAGCTGAGCTAAAAAGGCAGACACACACTCAGTGCACATATGACATTTTATGATTTTGGCCTGTTATATTGAACTGTTGTGAGGTTTTTGACGAGGAATACCATTTACACATATGATCTTCATCATACAAATCACATGTACAGTCCTGTCTGACCACACGATCAACAAAATAACAGGCTGGGTCAGTGTAGAAAACAGAGTAATAGCTCTCCACGAGGATGGTCTCTGCTTTGAAAATGCCCATGTCTACTGTGGTGTGGCTTTTTCAGCTTCATCTCCATCACCAGCTGACATTGCTGCCAGATTATCAAGGATCTGAAGTCATAGACTGAATTAGGAGCTGTGTATTAGCTAGCCCGGTGTACCCAAATTGCGCGTTCAAAGATGTTGACCTACACTTTTTTTCTCTGGGAACACAGAAATGCTGGTATTTGAATGAAAGGTCTTCTTATGAGGTATTTGAATCTGGGATCATTATGGTGAATCAACTTCATCAGCATCACTTAGGTTGTCATTGACACTCCCAAAAGTTGATACCAACTGTCTTAAAAAAAACTAAACATAATCACAGAATTTTTTTCAATTTAAGAAATGATGATTTCACTGAACGTTTTTTTCAAAGCCCAGTCTAGAAATGCAGATAAACATGTAAAGGCAAAATATTTGAGCAGGCTTGATGTATATTTACATGTTAAATTCATTGCAGTAAGGCAGTAATGACAAAAATTAATAATTCGGTTCAGATAATATCAATTAATTTTATGTTAGTATGGTGAAGTAACCAAAAGGATAATTTAGGGTCACTAACGGGACATGTCACTAACGGGACGGATAGGGTTTATATGTCCCTCCAATCTAGTGAGTATGATAGATACAGCTTATGATTTAATATGAAAAAACACAGATTTAAGTAACATATTTTTTTCAATGTAGAGCTCGATCCAATGTGATGTACATTTTATGCTATGAGTATGTCACTAACGGGACAGTTATGGTTCACGTATTTGATTTTTGAAGACACTGGCCTTCTCCACACCTTCCTGTTAAATGTTTTTTTCTGTCTTGTCAGCCAAGTAAA
>OZ026620.1:63933933-63961433 GCA_964020975.1 Hermodice carunculata | reverse complement strand
GTATATATATAACATACATACAAATATATGATTGTAACTGTAGATTCGTCGTGGAACTGAATTTCCTATCGACGAGGAGAATTTGTGTATTCTCCCTGGCGTGGTGTTTTAAATTGAACACATACAAAAACTAGAGACCCATATTTTTACATGGATAGCGAACGGGACCAAGGCGACCTATATTAATTACTCTCCGTGGCACAGATGTGTACTATATTTTAGTCATACACTGCCAATGGCCATTTTTGCGTGGTTGCACAAAGGAGCCAGTGACCCCTTTCTTGATTGATTTAGCTTTTATGAGGTCTTTGTATGTAATAATGAACTCTGTTTTTGATGTTTTTTGTTTTTGTTTTTTAATTGTATTTTGAGTCGTATATTGTCAATGACCCTGTGCTTTGGCATGGTTGCCAAAAAAAAAAAGCCATTGAATCCTCTGTGTGATTGATTTGAGGACTTTTGTATGTGTTATTCAAATGTATATTTTTTCATCGTGTATCTGTTAATAACGAGTGCATATATATATATATATATATATATATATATATATATATATATATATATATATATATATATATATATATGTGTGTGTGTGTGTGTGTGTGTGTGTGTGTGTGTGTTCTCTAATTCTAAAAGTAGGTCTCGTAACTCCGTATGGACTGGCTTCTTTGTTTTATATGAATGTTTTAACTTTAAAAGACTTAAAAATTAAATATATTGTGCAGGTGAGACTTTAATAAAATACTATATACATTATATATATATATATATATATATATATATATATATATATATATATATATATATATATATATATATTTATTTATTTATTTATTTATTCATTCATTCATTCATTAATTCATTTATTTATTTATTTATTTATTTATTTATTTATTTATTTATTTATTTATTTATTTATTTATTTATTTATTTATTTATTTATTTATATATGGATGTGTGTGAGGGGTGTGTGAATGAGGAATACGTTACCTTGCACGAGAGAGTGTGATATGTTATAATTTACTGGATGGGGATAAATGAATTTGATCCCGCTACTTGTTTTAGTCGTTATTTGAAATATTAGCAATTGCAATATCAGTCACAATGAAAATTACAGAAACAGTTTAATTTCGGTCTGCTTAAAGGGAAGGACAAGGCAATTTGCCATGATGGGTATTAATAATAATAATATAATACATCGACCAAGTACTCATCATCACCATCATCATCATCATCATCATCATCATCATCATCATCATCATCATCATCATCATCACCATCATCATCATCATCATCATCATCATCATCATCATAACAAATCGTGACACCCTCTTACTCGTAAGATGAAAATGGTAGCAGAATGAATAAAAAAAAATCTGCATACATGAAAAAATGATGATCCTGTGGTCATGATCGCTTTAGTGACTTCATTAATTTTAACGAAAATGTCTGTTAACGAGTTGCAATCACCTGCTGATGATAACAATCGAAAAGAACTTCGAATCCAATTCTTAAATATGCCTGCCTACACCATACAAAATACCCAGCTGGGCGGTTATGTTGCTATTGGATAGGAATATCAAGAATTTTGTTCTTGTTGTTTAAATTGTTTAACGGCAGCAGAGTGATCGATACTGAAAAAATATTCCAAATATTCAGAGAACACGGAGCATATCTATTACGATATATCAGCACTATCGGCAAAGTGTAGCCGCCACTGAAGCAGCAGGCAATTTCCTGCGTTCAAACAGATCGAAATTTCCACACAGGCTTCACCACTCTCCAAACCATCCTGGTTGCTGTTGCCCGATAATTAAAAAATGTTGTCCGTTTTGTTTGTCTTTGTTGCCGAGCTTTCATCAAAATTTGATATGATATGAACGATGGTGTTGCAGGAAGTCAACCAGATGCACGTGCTATTTGGCTCAAAAACTTGACTGGGCGCGCTCTGGGCGAAGCGACAGTACGCTGTGAAAAAACTGACAACCAGTCATGTTTTACGCCCAGAAAGGGTTAAATAAAACACAATTATATCTTGTATCCATTTCGTTCTGACGGGATATTTCCTTCACATTGGTCAGTCATTCAACAACCTTTGTCTTCTGACTTCGGCACGAGAAAAGTACATTTTTGCTCAGGACCGTGTACGCATGTTCACACGTTTATTTTCAGTTCATGCAATTGACTGAATTCTCTATTTCACTATTTGGGACACAGTCCTAATCAAGTCTCTGTTAACATGCCATTAATTTAGGTTTTTTTTGTTTTTTTTTTTTTGTTGTTGTTGTAATTTTCACCGTTTGTGTAGTCAGCGGAAATAAAAATGCTGCAAAATTAGGGAATTTAAACACTAAATTTGTGGTAATCGTAGTCTCATTTCCCCCAACGAAGGGTTAAAGGATGATACGCAACAATAGTCAACAATAACAGAGTATTGACCGGGACACCTGCTTCCTCATCCAGGCCAGGGAAATCCCCTTATAGCATTGTCATGCTTTTATTGCTTTTTTTTCATATATTGCATTCACTTATGGTGCTTCTAACAAATAATTTGCATAAAGTAAAGAAAAAAAAACAGCAAACTGTCTCGTTTTGTTTCCGTCCTATTTGTTGCTGTGCGACCGTGATGACATTGATGGCAAGATCCTAACTAGGATGCATTTCTGCACGTCACAGTCCCTTCTGATCTTTAAAACTTGTGTACAACTTATTTGTCCCCATGAAGACACTAACTGCAAGGTTATAGACACAGAACTGAACAAAATAAGTAGACGTCTGAATAAACATTAAAGATTCCATACATATTCGCAAATGGCAATTTTGAAGGAGCATTGGACAAAATGACATCATCGTCGTCATTGTCGTCGTCGTCAGCATCATCATTATCATCGTCATCATCAAATTCAGCTTTTCAATTTTCTTTTAAAAAGCGTGTGTATGACATTAATTACCTCACCGTACAAAGATATCAGCAAAGGGAAACTAAGAAAAAATGTGCACGGGAGTAAGGTTGCCTGCGTGGAGAGTCGCCCTCGCTCGGCTATTATTATGTAGGGATTTCAACGGAGGGCGTCTTCGAGCGGAGTTAAAACCAGGTCTCCGTAGTTTGTCGAGCAGGGTCTGGCTAAGCAGGCAAGGAGTACGGGTATCACCAAAATATCAGAGGCATGTTCATTCTTTCAGTGCGAAGGTTTGACTGAATGAATGAACTTTATTGGCTGCACCACTGTATACAAAAAGTGCGGCAGTATGCCAAGCGAAGCAAATCCAGACTTTTCACACGTTGATTACAACATAAAAACACGACATCAAAAACACCAACCCCTATATAAACAAACTGTTGAGACCACAAAAAAAAGTGATAACAAATTACAAACACATCAGACAACCCCAGGAAACAAGTACTACCATTTGCACCTGGCAAAAGAACAAAAAAAGAAAAGATTTCTGATTTGACTGAGCTGACAGGTTCCCTTGGCGCGCTTTGGATACACACCACGGAAAGCTGTTGACGTAGACCATTCCCATAATATGTGCAACTGTAGGCATGCTGCAGCTTGTGGCTGAAAGAAAGGCCAGTATATGAATAATATGAATCCAGTGCCGTTATGTGAATTCGCATCACATGCACTTTTGTCGAAATTGAAAGAGAAAGAGTTAACCACAAGAAGAATGGCTATGGCTATCCTTTGAAGTCGATTTCCTGAAGCTATATGCTGGCTAATCTTGCACTCTTTTCACTGTGCAAGGTCGGTGCCCTCGGTGATATTTTTTAGAACGTCAGACTCCCGTTGGAATGCAGAGGTGACATTCCAACACCTGTTGTGGCAATTGGCACTGGCTTTACAAGTTGCCATGGGGCATTTCGCGACTTTTTTGTATGACCTAAGTATTCTGGTCACAGTTGTAACAAATAAAGTACAGTAATTCTCGTCATTAAATGGCCCTTGGATGATAAACAGGCTAAATGAAGGACAACAAAATGTAATTGATGAAGCGCCACCTATCTAATTAATGAACTTAAGGTAATGTCTAACCGAGCAAAGTGACCTCACTTGCAGACAATATAGTACAGATACATACATGCATTCCCAACATAATAAACCTTGATCGCAAGACTTTGAAGGCTTTGCACGGAAGGTGCAACTCCTCAATTGAAGTTGCTGTATAAACACAAGCGTTTTAGTTAAAATATTATTTTTGTGCTTTTTTTAATAAGTCTTGAAAAATAAAATATGACCAATCATCTGTTATCATCTCAATATATGTATCTGTAGACAGGTATTAGGGATTTTTTAAAGCATCTATATCTTTTATAAAGATGAATGAAAAAATAAGAAATTGTCTGGGTTTTTTGTTTGTTTGTTTGTTTGTTTTTGTTTTGTTTGTTTTTTTTTTTGTTGTTGTTGTTGTTGTTGTTGTTGTTGTTGTTGTTGTTGTTGTTTTTTTGTTTTTTTCTTTTTTTGTTTTGTTTTGTTTTTGGAAAAAAAAGTAAAGTTTACAAATCTCTTCTCTTTTTGATACACATTTGAATAGATTATCATTTCCTAGAAAATCTGATACGTTTTCCCCTCAATGGTTTATTTAGTAAATTAGATTTGTTTCCTTAAAATCCATGTGAATCGGCCATTTTGGTGTATATTTATACCTTATTCTATTGTCTATAAGCCAGATCTTAAGGTTACCACGCTCCATTGACTCCCATGTTGATATTAAAAGTATTTTGTTGATTTCTTCAGATCGTATTGCGCAGAAACTAAAAAAAAATTGGGCATGTGACAGACAAAACATATGGCTTTTGAAATTTTTCATAATCCGAAAAAAGAAGCAAATAAGGCATAACCTGTTGGACATTACCTTAAAAAGAAAAAGCACAGGACTTCATGGACTACTGAGCTAGTACCTAAACAAGATGGTACTCCACAGAATTAACATATTTCTGTTGTTTCACTACAATCTGAAGCATTCATAGTACTTTGCCTGCGAACAAATCAGCGCGTGATTCCGGACTATAGAGCACTATAACAGTCAAATGGTGGTTGTGTTTTGGTAGATAGCCTGGTGTTTGTCTGCTTTTCTTTCTTTTGGTCCATTTAACGTCTTTTTGACGCATTTGTATCATTGCAATTAAACTCTATGTTCTCCGTTTCGTATAATCGTTTCTTCTGTAGATTTCATATGTGATTTGTTCATTAAATGTACAATACACAATACTCTTATCAGATAAGATTCAATGGATGTGCGATAGTATGATCAAACAAATAAGTTTGGGTAATTTGCTGAACCCAGCCTTGTATTAAGTTAGCAAAACGTTTTGGAAAGTTCTGTAACTTTCCTTTGTTTTACAGCAAACGTTTTAGAACGTTTTGTAACTTCACTTTGTTCAATAGCAAACGATTTGGAACGTTTTGGTATCCTGAATGCACCCCATCACTCCACCAGATTAACAAAATAACCTTTCTCGGAGTCACTGACGTTAAAAGCAACGTTTCATGCAATATGACGTCACTCAGTCAGTTCGTTGTTGCTGTGTAGTCTCGGGGCCAGCACGGTAAAATTTGGTTTCAGCATTACGTTATGGTGATACATTAACTTTGCCAAATATAGCGGAATCTCTCAGTCAATACCTCTAAGGGACTGAAAAAAGTAGTGTTTATAGGAGTGGTCTTAAAAGGGTATATAGTTCAAACAAGGATAAACAAAAAAACCGACGGCGACTTGATGGTCGTAGTGGTGAATTGGCCTCTTCACGGAAATGTTCTGAATTGGGGCACTTACCTATTTAAGTTTTGAAGATTCAACCCAGCGAAGAATTTTGGCTTAGGCGGCTCTGCCAACTTCTGGGGACCTTGGCCAGTGGCTTCCAGTGAGGGTCCATTAACGACAGGGTTTGCATTAAAGTTTCGAAGAAATGCTGAGTATCAACAATTTGGGGAATTCCAAGAAGTTGGAGAATGGTGAAGCGTCCATTTTGGAAAAAAACAAAGTGTGAAAACAAAAACTGGACAATTTGGTTAACAGTCACACAGATAACGTTATGTCGGCCTTTTTGACGCATATTGCATTATGTCATTTTTTCAAAACCATATTCTGCTAAGGAACAAACACAATTTCACATGAAACGGAGATTTGGTGGAGATCAGAATCATATCCATACAAAATGTAATTATTGTAAAAAAATAACAATTTAAGACGCTGCCTAATTCACTGTGGCAACATTACAGTGGTTACTTTAAATTTTGTACTTCTTCCTTTCTTCACACGGATTGTTTTATTGATAGAAGTAGACTCCTATACATTTTTACCTACACTTAAACTTGAACTGATACTTATATTTATATTTATACTTATTATATCACATTCTCATTCTAACTTATATACATGACCTGTCTCTTCGCCCAAAACAGCCCTAAGCACTCATGCATCACGTGATTGATTATTGCAAGCAGGATTACGTAATGTTAGATAAATGCACATTTCTGTCGGAACTATGCCACCAAATATTACTATCTGGGACATAATATTTAATCTCACAAACACTATGCTGCTGTACAAGATCGATGGATGTATATATAGAGAGACAGACAGACAGACAGACAGAAAGAGAGCGAGCGAGAGAGAGAGAGAAGGAGAGAGAGAGAGAGAGAGAGAAAGAGAATTAACGTCAGATTTAAATATGCAGAAGCCTGAAAAGTGTGACGTGATAATCTAATAATGATAAGATCCAGGAATAAATGAACGAGATGAAACTGCCTAGCTTGGAACTGTAATACTTGACCTACAATTTCTCAACTGTGTGTATAAACGAAAGAGAGAGAGAGAGAGAGAGGAGAGAGAGAGAGAGAGAGAGAGAGAGAGAGAGAGAGAGAGAGAGAGAGAGAGAAAGCAAAGCAAGCATGCATATTCCTCCATACTTGGGTGTAACAATAAGCAATATGTCTACATAAAAGCCCCAACGAATAGTTCGGGGATTTTTGCAGAGGTCAAAAAGCAAGAGCGTGCTTGTGCATTCTGACAGATAGCAAACAATTGGAATGAGACTGGGCAATAGTGACAGGCTGTGACTTATTATGTAATTATTACTTTGTACGTTAGTAAACTTAATTTCATTGCCCTGCTTTCTCCATGCTGCAATGATGCGATGTATATGGTATAACATTACATCACCATACGACTGTGGTTGAATATCCAGAAAAGTCTATTCATTTAAGATGTCAAGACCTCTGGACATTTGAAAGGCCAAAACTATATAAACTCTTTTAATGCCACATTTTTGACTGAGTCATCAGGTTTCAACAGCTTTCCTCGGTGCACTTGGACACAATGCGCTCAAAGCGTGCCGAAGAAAGCTGTTGACCTGGACTATTATCTTCTATGTCACTACAGGCATGCTGGTGCTTGAATGGAAGTTTTTTTTTTTACAGGGAACATGACTCTGGCACGCTTATGATGATTCAGAGCAGTTTGTTGTAAGCTGTTCCAACTTAAGTCGCAGTTGGCACTGAAAGAGTTAAATCTGAGATTAGTGTGGTTTCATTCACCTTTCTCGCGCTTGTGTTTGGAACCTGACCCTCATTTGAACTTTGCTGACCATTGGTTAGATAAGGCAACCACGGCATACTAGTATTTTTTGCCCTCTTATTTTTTTCCATGACATCAGAAAGAACTACCTTTTCGGCTTGTCTGTGCAAAATACCACTTATCAAAGAGTTTAAACAAGCATAAAGGACTTGCTAGAAAGGTGTTTAGCAACGAAACGGCGAACGATACATGTCAGAAGTGTAAAGAACATGTGCGTTTCCTCTCGTGCACCTACTGCAAGAATCATGTACGGGTCCAGTTAACTATGTGCTTCCAACCAACACTCTTATTACTTGATTGCTGAATAAAATTAGAATCAGAAATTGCTTCTGCTTTGGTAAGAACACGCATCATAATCAATAACGAGAAAAAGTAAGATTCAGATCCTTCATATATATACAATACTGAAACGGGACTTGTTACGTGAGTTGCCAACATGAGTAGTCTGAATGTAGGTAAATCAATTTTCGGCTGGAGGCACCATTTGGATATTCATTCCACCTCATTTCGTATTTTATCACTACATCCAGCTTTCCTATCTTACTTTTCTTGAATGTTAAGGACATAAGGGAAGTAACTATTTTGGCCCGGTTATGAAGTGCAGAATAAACTTTCTCCACTACAAAAATTGCGATATCGCACAAATATTCAATCTGTTGTCGTAGAATCATCGAAATATAGTACACCAGGTATTTATTATGCAAGGTATATATATATATATATATATATATATATATATATATATATATATATATATATATATATATATATATATATATATAATGCGATCTCAATATTAAGACCGCCCAAGGGACTGAAAATGTCTTAATATAGGAATGGTCTCTTATATGCAGGTGGTCTTTATTGAATATATATATATATATATATATATATATATATATATATATATATATATATATATATATATATATATCTATATATATATATATATATATATATATGTATTTGTGTCTTTTTATCCAGAACCACTTCCTAGTAGTCATTACCTTATTCCGCAGTCCGAACTCCTTACAAGCTAACCTGTCACTGTCTAACCTTTATACATATGGAAGTACTATTGTCCACATTGCGCACGTTCTTCTGTATAGTTTTGACATAGGCTGAATTTTTTCTTTCTTTCTTACTTCCTTGCCATTGAATTTGTCCGACACTTTTCTCTGACACTATTGTAAATAGAAACTTCAAGCTTGGCATGATTGTACCTCCATACAAGGAGGTTTGCTTTTTTATGCAGAGGAATGAAGATGTTTAAAATTATGCAAATTAGGGGCATATATAGCTTTCATGAAAGTCAAGTCGCGTTTTGGCATCCTGATGTACTATCACGAATGGTGCCATGGCGAATTCTTGCCAAGCCATAATCGGACGGTAATTGTTCATTATTCACAAATTCATTTTGAGAACAAAAAATCAGGACAACAGACTTGGATAGCTGAGCTGCATATAATTCATTATTGCATAGTTGGAACTTTGCTTTTCTTTATTCCACCTCAATTAATGAGAGTTGCCAGGAATTAAGATGAACTTTATTGTAGTTTTCTGCACCATCGTGTCTAATGTACCATGTCATTGCTGTGTTAAATTGTGCAGTGACGACAATGAGCCTCTGGGTATAATGACAATCTGATGATTGAGTACAGTTACACGTGAACCTGTCCCCCCCGAGGTGTGTTTGCATCTGACGCACTGCCTTGTTAAAGTTAAAGAACAGCTTCTTCATGTGTGCGTCCAACCGCATAACCCCGGGATAGTGGCTAATGCTCTTGTGTTTAAACACTTACTTGTACCTCCTGGCTGCATTGGTCTTTACTGATAACGACAGAATACGGGTATAATGTTCCTGTGGTATCATGTGTCCGCTTGCCTGTAATTTCATACATCTTATTAACATTCTTTTACTCTGTTTTTTTTACTTGCCCCATGTCTGCGATGAAAAATAACGATCCTTTCAAGTGGCATAAAGAGTGGTAAAATATGAGGGCTTTACTGCCCTGTCATTTTTGTTCACAGAGATGATACTCTCTCTCTCTCTCTCTCTCTCTCTCTCTCTCTCTCTCTCTTTCTGTGTGTCTGTGTGTGTCTGTCTCTCTGTCTGTCTCTCTTTTTCTCTCTCTTTCTCTGTCTGTCTGTCTGTCTGTCTCTCTCTGTCTGTCTGTCTGTCTGTCTCTCTCTCTGCATGAAACTCATCGTAAACGGCATGCCTCAAGTTTTGACTCTATGTGTGAATTTCATATGCATTTGTACTTGAATGATACATGTTTTATTTTATGCAACAAGATGAAGTACATAACAATAAGTAAATTAGTTTGTTCATACACGAAAGAGTGACGGCCTGTAAGTTTGGCTACCATGGTATGACTTACACACTAACTTGATCGTAACTCCATGAAATGTAAACATGGCTGTATACTGTCGCCTTCAAATATCATTATATCTCATTTTTCTGGTTTCAGGCGTTATTTCGTGGCGGCGCCCAAAATCGTGCGGCCAAATACCATATATGAAATCCATGTGGCTGTATTCAAGTTAGGATATGCATCGACCAAGATACGTGCAAGTCTCATCAAAGATAATATGGAGTACGCCAGTGCCACAGACACGTACGCTTCGGACACAAGCAGATCTCTTCAACTCAGGGTCTGTTTCTACAGTAGTACGCCCATGTATTAGGGGCATGACTGATTTTCTGAAGTCCCTTTGTGTAGAAAACTACCCTTCATTTTAAAGCCTTAATAGCCCGCGGGGCAGGTTTATAGGGGTTGTCGAGTTACTAGTAGGCCTACTCCCACATATAATGAGTGCCACTGAGCTTGTGAAGGATCCTTGAAATTCACGCAGTTTATATTTTAAGGGGGCAGGTCTAGTTATTTAGCTATATTTTTGTACTTATAAAGTAACTGATCGGCGTGGCTCTCGTGATAACGACAGCTGATCAATTGTCTTCAAGGGAGTTTCCTGTGGTTGACAATATGCGTTTGACACATGGTTTTGGAATCAGTTACTGTACTGCACACTGTGTCTGATTTGTCAATAAAATTATCCTCTGTCCTGCATCATGATCATCGTCATCACAGTCATCGTGGTGGTCATCATCAGTATCACCATTGTTGTAACCATCATTACCTTCATACTTCTTTAACTATATTTTGATAATCTCCTTCTCAGGCGCCTCCGCATTACCTTCTTACTTAGGCGTAAAAAATTCATCATGTGTTAATGGAAAAGTTTGCATTTTGATATCAAAATTGTACTCTGGTATTAGTTCTGTTGGTGTGAAGCACGGAAACTGTAAAACGAAAAACATAGGACAAACAAAAGCTGCATCTTTTATACCATATTCCACATTTCCTGCTTCATGCAATAGGAAAGGTCAGCATTAGGTCTGAAGTGTGTATTTCCTCCAATACACAACCGAATACACAAAAAATTGGAGGGCTAGAGCTGTGTATTCCCATTGGTTTGCATGTTAAAGTAACCTTGAATAATAATCTGGTCTCTTTAGTAGCTGTGGTTATGTGATTTTTGTGAGGTGTTAAGTTACGCCTTTAGATTTACTGTGCAAAATTTGGTGTTTTTCTGTGCAGTTGTTTTCAAGTTATTAAGGTGCAAATTACAATATAAAGTAATGGGAATACACAACCCTAGCCCTCCAGTGACTGCAGTGCCCTCTCTTAGGTAGGGCTAGAAACTTCTGTTCTTGTCCTTTCTTTTTGGATAGATATTCTGGGCATAAAAATGTCAGTTGTGTAAGTTTCTTTTTTGAACATACATGCTTACATACAAACATTAAATTCCATTAAATAATTGAAATTTGAAATATTTGAGCTTTCAACAATGCAAGAACCATGCGTTTAAAGTCGAGATGATGTAAGATTAAAGCGTTGCACGAAATGATGGAGAGCACGTAAAGTGGAACTTGAAATTAAAACAAAATTGTGTAACTGCAAAAGGCATAAATATCATACAAGTTTGGCAAGCACCTGTGCGCAAATGTCAATTTCAGCTCAATCGAGTGGGTGGGTATTGGGGTATCCTGTGGTTTATGTGTAATCATACGTCTGGATCAACAGGTCCCCAACACGGTGACCCAAGGGCGACATATCCTTCGTGTGGAGGGACTGGTCCACTCCAAAGTGGGCGATCGCTGGTTCAGGAACGAAACTCGACTCACGTTTAAGAGCAAACATGTATCACTCTTCATCCAGACAAGCAGACCAGTCTATTACCAAGATCAGACAGGTGGGTCTTCGAAGGTGGATGACTTGATTAGATAGTTTACTCGTGGCATTTTTAGGTACATTCCTTTCTGAATCTGGCAATTTATAGCGAATAACTAAAATGATGTCACGCATCAATTTAAGAGGCACGTAATCAACATGTACATGTATCTGCAGATAACTTTTTGCATTGCATATTACATGTAATTCGTGCATAAAATTTGAAACGCACCTATGCGTGATAGTTTCAAACCGCTGTCTGAAGCACAATGACCTACTGATATTTGGTCGCTGCAAAATCAAACAAGTTACAGAAAACATATTTTGGTTTCCACCTTTTGTGAACTAAATCCCAGTTCCACGACACAAACACACGTCTGGCTGTTCCTAAAATCCATGTTTATGATCCACCACCACCGGAGCAGTTAGTGATGATGGGGGATGGGGGTGGGGTGTCCGTCCGTCAGTTCGGATCCGTCAAGATATCTCAAAAAACCCTGTAGTATAGAATAATGTAGTTTGGGCTACAGATGCATCATACCAAGGGCATGTACGGTGTATATATATATATATATATATATATATATATATATATATATATATATATATATATATATATGATTGACTTATTAACTAGGTCACAGAGTCCAAGAACATGTCCATTTGGGACACTAATCTTGAAGTAATTATCCAGTACCATTTAAGCTTTGCCTTTGATATTTGCAACAAAGAGACCTATGTAGGAATGTATTGAGTGTAAGATATTATGGATGACCTTGACTTATCTTAAAGGTCACACCGACCTCTGTCAAAGAAGCATTGTATGCAGGTAAGAAGTACGTATCAATATATATATAACTTAAGTTCAGATGATCCTGACCGTAATAAAAAAAACAAGAAATTTGGTCTGCATCAATAGATTACAAAACCAACACACACACACCAGTGGACGCACACATATCATATCTTCACAACTTCATGCAGCAACCATATGTATACTGATGTTTTCCCTCTACCATATATGGACCATTTCATTACTATATTGTCTCTTTACAAATTACACTAAACAGCAAGTACATATTCTGGCAAAGATGTTTGCACATAATGATACCTGCAGTAAACATTTTGCGTGCCTTACATATATCCTATAGCAGCAGCTCCTGAAAAGTCATATGCTGCAGTTTTCAAAAAAAAAACAAACAAACAAACAAAACTGCTTCATCATCAACAACATTTGCTTTAACACTTCACATTCAAGCTCTATTATTGACAAGACAATCTTGAATACAACGAGCCATTTAATTACTATATGTGTGGCACTTACTAAAATATTGTGGCGGGGCGCAGAAATCCCCGTGCACTTGTTGCATATAAAAATGTGGGGATAAAGAACAATGTTTTTTTCGTTACTTTCTTTTGTGGTTTTATTGTTTCTTGTACTTTTGTGTGCACGCAAGGCGTTTCACGTGGATACTTCAGCAACTCTTCCCAAAATAAGATCGGCTTTAGTTATAGTCTGACTATAAATGTATGGGATATTTTGCAGTGCTATTCCGGATCCTTGGAATCAGTCCCGACTTACGGCCGATATATGGGACGATGACAATTTACATTTTGGTCGGTATTTAAGTGAAGTTTCTTTCTATATCTTTTTGATTCTGTCGAACTTTGTGAACATTTTACAGTTGCGCTTGACTGCTTTGGGCAACATCGCTTTATAAAATAAATCTGTCAGCTTTAGTATTTTTAAGGTAGCACGTATGCATTTTCGAAATTAGCAGGGAAAGCTTCACTTTTCACCTTCAGTTGAATTGCGCTAATCGTTGCTTTTTGTAACAATAAACAATTCCTCTTTCACCAGTGGCACCAACGCGTGATGTGCCACTAGCATTTCATATTTCTTTTTATTTATCAGTTTGAAACATTTTCTTATTGCTACTTGAACATAATGTCTGTCTGTCTGTCTGTCTGTATGTATGTATGTATGTATGTGTGTGTGCGTGCGTGCGTGTGTGTGTGTGTATGTATGTATGTATGTATGTATGTATGCATGTATGTATGTATGTGTGTGTGTGTGTGTGTTTATCTGCGTGTATCTGTGTGTGATGGGAGCCGATACAAAATTTTCGAACCATGTGGCTGGCGAAGTGGAGCCAGCTCAAGCCGGCTTCAGTCGACCGCTCAGCTGTTGAGACAATTTTGGGGACAATTTGAATAAAGGACAAACATATTCATACTTCTAAGATATATCAAAGTTGCCAGTTCTACTCAATTTTATATACTTCTAGTCTGAAGGAGATAAATGAGATCCACGTTTACTTACAGGACGCAAACAGGAACGTAGTGTGGCGCTGGTTGCAACAACAACTTAACATGGGAATGTTTCAAGGCAAATTCAAACTTAACTATCCTTTTGTTCCGGGCAAGTGGACCGTTCAAGTGGACGCATTTGTAAGTCTGCTGCAAACGTAATTCCTTGTGAAATTTCGGTCATAGCTATCGCATTGTCAGTCAGACCAACACAGCTCACATACATAATTATACCTGACAGTTGTGTTTTGAGCTGATCTGAGTAAAGGTTTTTAAAATGACAATAATGGTTACAAAATGTTTTCATATCTAATTGTCAGGTAATAAAAATATTATATTCGAAGAGTAATATTGGTGTTGTGACGTGACAGCAACGTTGTTTGGAAAAATTAACGACGAACATAATGCAAATTAGCCGGTTTTCAAACAGGTCTTTTCCTTAAGAGGATGCAATTGATGTAGGTCTGTGGAAGTTTATGCGTTTGCATTTGAACTCTTAGTACTTTAGAAGTTGCCCAGATATGTTTTTAAAATACCCATTTACCTTAATGGTAAACCACATGTAAGCACATTCTGTTTTTTTTTCAGGGGCATATATACGAGGAGACGTTTCTGACGCAATTTTATTGTGAGTAAACAGATTACTTATAGAATGGAACATTTCATTTGACTAGATTTTCACACAGAAATGCAAGCAAATAGAAGAAGGCAATCGACTGGATGGATGTTTTGTGCGTGTCAAGGGCAAGAAATTCTGGATGAAATACACATTTTGAAATCTGGGCAATTGTTTGATACTAGTTGTAAGCATGGAGCTACTATAGAATACTATAGTAGCTCCATATTGCAAGTAATTTTTATTTGGAAACTACCCCTTGACAACGGGGGGGGGGGGTGGTTGCGACTCGGGGGTAAGTCGCAATGCGTCCACAGACTAAATTTTAAATACAAAATTATATAAGAGTTTCAATCAAACGATGATTTGAAATTTATTTCATGGTGCCTTTATGTATTAAGTTGGCTTGTCGAGCTGTCCCCTGGTTAAACAGATACTAACAATAACAACAACATAAGGCTGGATATTCGTGCACAAGCTCCTCCAAACCAAGGAGGGTAGAGAGCTCTACCCTCCTTGTCCAAACCTGCCATACAATACGTGTACAATGTATCCTGTCACGACAGACCACCCCTTGGGGTGATCAGCTTGTGGTCTTGTTTTTCCTTGGGACCAAGAACACTGAGAGGGATAGAGCCGCAACCGGCAATACATCAAAACCTTTAAACAACACAAAAACTCAATCACCAACTTGTGCAGGTCAAACGTGAACTTAGCGTTATACTGCTCGACAAGACCCCATCTACGTGCTTGTGGTAACGCTCGTGGTCTCAGCTTTCCTGGTCCCAGTTTAATCGCATGATAAGCTTTTACCTACAGAGTGGAGTTACAAGACAAGGACCACCACATTAACCATCTATCATGTAAATACATTAGATATGCTAAATTCAAAGCGACGTCATCATTATTTGTTTTCACGAGTATACTTAATAAAGATACAACATGAGGTTTTTTTATAGTATCGTCAATACATGGTGACTTAACGTTATGTCATAAGTATATGTGAGCTACGGTGCTCGTGTTTCAGATAAACGCCGGTACGAGGTGAACGTCACCACGCCAATACAAATACTTGACAGTGACTGGGGATTAACAGGCACTATTTATGGGGAGTAAGTACAATTGCTAGCGTGACGGATTAAGTCTAATTATGGGCTCAAAGTTGGCCGACAACAAGAAATATAGCGTTACTCAAAAGCTATCAATTGCAAGACATTGCATCGAAAGCAACGGTGAAAAACTGATGTTTTCCTTTAGAATATTATGTAGGTATGTGACGCATTTTGTATTTTTCTCTTGGTGATCTACTTGCGTTGTAGGTGGAACAACATTTGTCACAAAGCTGTCATGTTGACCTGAAATAAAAACCATTTCATACATTGGTTGAAATATGAGGTATAATATTAAAAGGTAACTTTTTTTATCCTACAAAGCTAAATATCTAGTGACACGTCTCTCTGATTAATTACAGAAGACCATCGACCAAAATTAATGTACTCCTTGCGTTCCTGGTGCTGCCTATTTGTAACTTGTAACATATAAATACATGCATTTTTAAGAAATCAATTTCTTCTTTACCACAGTACTTTCAACGGGTAGTTTGTAAAGAGAGGCTATCTATGTATGCGATTGACTGCGTAATGATATCAATATGCTGCCCAATGGAGTCTACGTTTCAGGGCAGATTGTTTCTCTGCATACAATGTCATACCTGCCTAGTGAATAATATCAAATGTTGATTTTTTTTAAAGCTACCTTGTCCAAAATAGATCGGTGCAACCAATTTCATTTGTTTCGAATGTAGCAAGTACACTCGCTTTGTCACTTCATCAAAGGCAAAAGCCAAAGCTTGGGTTACAGTGTTTTTTATCAAACTTGATTGGCGAATCATAATATTCTTTCAATACACCTTGGTAAAGACAATAAAGTTTTGATATTGCGTGGCCATGTTTGAAATCAATGAAGGGTTTTAAAACCAATATGGCCAAGAGAAACAGCTTTGAAATTTGTGCTATCTTGAAAATATAGTGAAAGAATTCAGCCCGCTGAAACATATTAATCGTAACCACAATTGGTTTAAACATATTCTATTGATCCAAATACATCAGATATAGCACACGTGTCTTATAGGCAATCAGGAAAAAGAACCGCTATTAACCTTAGATTTGTGATTGATGGTTTATTGATGTATAATTTTTCTCAGGGCAAAAACTCACAAACACGAAGATAATTGGCACGTAAAGTGAGCATCAAGTGTATATTTTGTATTTTCTCTCGTGGTGTAAACGCAGGCATGCAATGTGGCGAATTAAATACGTCAGCTACAGGTTATAAAAAAGTTTGAATGCATGGTAAAGTAACGTGGTTGTGAATTATCAAACAATGTACGACTGGTTCTGAAAAGACAAAAAACGTACGGAATGTCACCAAGACGCTTTTAAGAGATAAGGCCGCAGTCTGGGAAGAGTTTGTCCGTATTTTTTGAAATGGCATGCCCGGATATAATGGTACTTTGATATTCTGCGCCAATGTCCCATGACCTGCATGACTAACTCGAGGACGCTAGCGTAAAGAAAAGAAGCAAAACTATCTGTGAACATAAAAGGGCCTGTGTGGACTGAAGCAGGCCAATCTTATGCATGACTTTGTACGATCAAGGTATCAGGATAGCTCAGAGCGCAAATGAAATATTGCTAACACAACAGGCAAGTTGGAACAAATGTCGTACTCGATGTTTCACATTGTTGGTGCATGTAAAGCCTTGAATTAACATGAACAGAATTAGTTAGGCTTTGGAGACGCATGCTGATTCGAGGGACATACCGTTCATTGGTTTTACACGGAACAGCGCGGGGTGACAAATGATAAAACGCCATTGAATTGTTAAATATTATGTGTTTATGCTAGTGTTATCGAAAAATGCCATCACCTCGACTATTAAGACCCCTTTGGTGTAAAAATAATCACCTTAATGGACATAAAAATAATTACGAAAATGCTTTAACAAATGCACAGTTCATACTTATAATGCATGAAAGTTCTAAATACAAATGCTCATGCAACATGGCAATCAACATGGAAATGCTATATAGTAAAATTGGTCGAAATGCTTATCAATTTATTTGGTTTTATTACCGAAATTTTACCTGTTTCAACTGAATTATCTTATAGTGACTGTGATGAAACCTCGTGTATGCGAGCCCGTCAATATAATTTCCAGTGATGAAACCGCCGCTCGTACTTTTTTGTACTTGGGTCGGCACGTGAATGATATTTGTCGTTATCTTAACCATGACGCGCTTTTTAATTACTTAAACAGAGTTCAAGTGTCAGTTATTATCAGAAAATGTTTGTTTTTTACGATAGTTCCTGCATTCAGGAATATATCTTGACAGGCGGGCACATTAGAAGGAGTTAAAGAGATATCACAGCAGCATTTATTCAGGGATACCTTGACAGCCAGGCTAATATTATCTAATCTGCATTCTCACAGATGCCAACAGTCCCTCCTCATTAGGGACATTCCCTGAAATTATCTGAAAATTTGACCAATTTATGCTGTGCGTCCCTCATCAAAATTGAGTATTTGCTGCTATATTCTTCGCTAATTATTTTTGTCCCTGATGGTCTTGACTATTTGTCCGTGAAACGACATTTTAAATGTTGGCATCCCTGCACTCTTTGATTCAATATGGCACACTGTTTTACTCTCTTCCCAACAAATAAAATTGTATGGTTATATATTTTAGGCACATGTCTGGTGCTCCCTTCAAAGGCAATGCCACGGTAGTCCTCAAGGCGTACTTGGCCAACGGTAACAAGTTACCTGGCAGCATCACCCGCCGCTTGAACGTGGTATGCCGGCGAAATGCCTTTTTCCTTTTCTTTCTTTCTTTCTTTCTTTCTTTCTTTCTTTCTTTCTTTCTTTCTTTCTTTCTTTCTTTCTTTCTTTCTTTCTTTCTTTCTCTCACTTTCTTTTTTTTCTTTTTTTTTTTGTTGGTTTAAACATATTTCATTGGCAAAAAAACAATTGGCCGACAGCCTCACCAGCCTATATGAGGGCCTCTTGTACATTTTTAACACTACAATGAATTTGCGAGCACCAATACACAGACAGGTCACGCACAGGACCACAAATAGGAAGAGCAAAATGGGGAAAAGGGAATTGCTGTGTAAGCATAAACACAAATAAAAATAGTTGTGCAGGATTACCAGATTTGAATCACGTTCTATATCTACCAGATAACTTATACTTATGGATAGCCTAAAAAATCCACATTTTGACCTTTTGAAATTCCTCTTCCTTCTATTTCGAACAATAAAGTTTTCAAGTTAAAATTACCAAGAGTTATTATTTTATATTGCAGTTCGTTCCTTAGAATTAAATACTTATCACATTCGAAGAAAAAGTGATTTTTTTTTTTTTTTTTTTTTTTTTTTTTTTGTGTTCCATAAGTCATCGTCTCAGCATACTCAATGTATTGTGACGTTACTGTTACAAGTACAATGTAAGCACTCGCTTTGTGATTATCGGGTATATATCAGTATGGTATGCTTGCTACCATGTCACATAGTTCGCTTCCTATATCCTCAATAGAGGTTGCATTCACACACACACACACACACACACACACACACACACACGCACACACATAGGGGAAAACGTATGACATCGGCGGTCTTGCATCATGTGGCCAATGTTTGGGCTTTTCCATCCAGAGCTCTACATTATTCTGTCGCTTGCATCATGATATAGCTAATATAGGTGCCAGTTAAATAGTCCTGAAGCAAGTATGCACCTTATTTCTATTTTCATCATTATCATAAATTACGCATCAGTGCACATAATTTACATATCGAAACAGGAAGACATAAGCGTCCTACCAAAGTTCCTGTTAGCCAGAGAGTTTGTGACACTTGCCAAGAACTTGATAATGAATTTCATTTTGTTATGACATGCACTAAATTTCAAAATCCAAGAGAAAATCTGCTTAAGAGTGTACGCGAAATATTTTGTAATTCGGATGCTTATGATGTTCAGAGTATGTTTAAATTTATTTTGGTACTGCATGACACAGAACTTGTATACCTATTTGAAAATTTCATGGACAAAGCCATTTCCCTAAGAGAGAAACCACTGTAATCATGTAACACCGTGCCAATTTGATGACTGCACTCTATTTTCATTTCAGGTGATTAGTGATTTATGTAAATCTTTTGTATCTATTGTACTGTACTGTGCTGTACGTGTCTGTACTGTTTTTTGTTACATTTTTCTTTTGATTGTGTGCATGTTTTAATGTGATTTTCTTCTTCTTTTTTTTTTCTTTCATACTCTACATGTGTACATGTTGTATATTTGACATATTGCTGTATTTTATGTAACAGCGCAGTCAATAAAGATTCATTCATTCATTCATTCATAAGGAAAAGAACTTTATCAGTAATGAATAGTTTGTTCATAAATACTGAAAGACCATGCAACAAGTCTACCATCTGTCCATGGAGTCCCTATCATTTACTCTATCAACTTCAGCTCGCACAAATTTGTGTTTCAGGTAGACGGAGAACGTCCATTTGACTTTTCAATGGTGGAGATGGAGAACACGTGGGGCAAAATGGGTGGCAAACAGTTGAAGATAGAGGGATATGCCTACGATTGGCGTTTTATGGAAACACAAAATGGTACATCCTTTACGGACGTACTGGTGGATGGCATAGAGTTGAAACTGCTCGGGAACACCATGCGGACATTCAAGCCTAACGAGCCCTTTATTATCTACGTATGTCTTTGCTATCCGCCTGAGATATTTTTATTACGCTGTCATATCAAGCAATAAAAACATTGAAATATCAAAGTAATTCCACTTGCCCCTAATGACCTGCAAAATCTTGAATCTACCTTCATTGTCAACATGTCTGGCAACAACTTGCCTTTAGCTCAGTGAAATAGATTTATAAACCAACATTCATTTCTCAGTAACAATAAAAAAGCCTAAAAATCGAAACCTTTCATAAAGCATGAGCTCCCATTTGTTTTCGAAAGTACCTTTCAAATACATTGCCGACCTTTCTTTGTCACAAGAGAGTTCATAAGATGCTCCATAATTCAAATTCTGCAACGTACCTTTTTTTTTTTGGGGGGGGGAGGAGGGGGCGGGTAGCGAGAATAACAGGGCGCAGATACTACAATGCCTGTGGGTGGACTGCAGTTATGGGACATCATATGTTTCACTGCGACAAATTCAAACTATAGTCACTAACATTCTTTAAACGACATGTCTCTGCTTGTGAGTATTTACTTCATAGGATCCAGGAAAGTGTATTTTTCAATATTATTCTAACAATGAGGGGTACATATTGAGCATCTGGTGAATTGTATTGTCCTCTGTGTATTGTATATATTCTGTGTGTCTCTCTATGTCTGGAGAGCCTGTTTTTAGTATCTCGATGTATACTATTAGGTGATCCAGAATAAATAAATACGTTTAAATTAAAAATTAACATGCCATAACAGTTTCCTTCATACAGGGATATTTAGGTGCATCTTTTTAAAGAGGCGAGAGATAATGAACTGCACTATTGTAAAGCGACCAAAGTAATGTACTACAAAGTAATATGAAGTGCACCGCTGTATCTTCCAGAATACACGGCACCTGCGTTCCTTAATTTTTTTCAGATTGGCATCACTCGGTCAGATGGGTCGCCATTCGACTTGCGGACAGCCCGGGCTATACGTATACAACGCATTCATACCAACGATGCGGGGACGCTCTCCATTCCGCTGGAGACAGTGGTCATCCCCGATGACAGTATTATCAGATACCAAGTAGACCCAAAAGTCGGGGACAAGAAGATCGTGATTACAGTGTGTACAGCTGTTTTATTAGTATAATTTAACGCATACAAAGTAGCGTTTCCGCTTCCTTTCTTTGTTACACTTTCATATTAAGCCTTTTCTCTTTTTAAGCGACCAAATCCGGCGGGTAGTCAGACGTGGTCTGCTTCAATGTTTTGGCTTATTTCAACAGAAGCGAAAAACAATTTTGAACAAGACTTGTAGATGTGGGCTATGAGATAACACGTCCCAGGCCATAGCTTCCTTGGTGTCGTTAGCGCCCAATCCAAGCTAAGGAAAGCTGAACACTCTGCCTTAATCAATAGGGGAAAGGTTAATTGCTGCGAACCATGAACGTAAACTTTAAATTTATGCCACGCACTCAGTAATGCTGTGAAAAAAATTTTACTCTCAAAGGTGTTGCTTTGCTGTCTCCACCATGTAACGTAACCTTTAGCTAAACAGTTTGTTTTGTGTGAGGACAAATTAATTCAATGGTTACCAATTTGCTGTAATTAAAATCACAGCTGGGCCATTCAAAAGTATCTCATTTGAGAGTGCCGCCTAGTGGAAAAATTTCGGCAGAATATTTTTCAAATTTGCAGAGATGCCAGTTTCAGGATCTTGCTGTGACAATGAAACATCAAGATGCATGTAAATTCTGTCTGATTTGCTAAATCTAGATTGCTGTACATAATTTAACTAGCACATATCCAATCATAGGCTAGTTTTAAACCTTTTTGTTAACCTTTGGTTTTGGGCAAGTTTTCAAGATTAGAAATATGCTGTATCGTATTTAGAATCACCGGAATTTCCCGATATTTTCAAAGAAATTCAAACATTCAGAAAGAAGAAGTTTTAGTCATTTATCTTGATAATCTAATGTCACATGCAAATTAACATTGATGTTGAATTCAAAATCAGAGCCCAACGGAGGTAAGGTATGGCAATAGTTTGAGCGATAATAAGAGAAAAAGGCGAACCAAATAAGAAAATACAGAATCAATACTATATCTGATAAAGCAAGCATTTTTGAAAATATTAACATTGAACTCCAAATCAAATTACTCAGTTATTTATGTCTATATCATGTTTTTTTTTAATTCATACTTACAATCAGGTAAATATATTAAACCTCATTTATTTTAGCAGAGAAATTTTGTAAGGAAATCAGCCTTTGCACTGAATTCTACTTTTTGTTTCCTTTTTAATGTATTTGCTCTTAAAATGATACATAATTTTGTTAGTATAGCCGTTGAGTAATCTGTTTTGCACATTTTTATTCTTGATATGTTTTGAGGCACCGGGTAAATTTTTCTTCCCAGAGTGTTAGAGATCAAAGCATCATCAGGACAGCAGTTCTGCCGCACGATGAATCTCCCGCACAGAAATTATTCTAGGGGCTGAAACCTCAGTAATTACATCACATTCACAGCAATGTTCTTGTTGCATTGAACTGCACAATGTGGTATGGGTAGTTGCTATGGTGTAGCTTTTGTGAATTGTCTTGTTTCTTCACATGGCGATTTGACATGTAGAGTGTGCTGATCTTTGTTTACAGCAAATGATTAAGATGTCCATCTGAGACATCATGGTAAATACTCATAAAGTGATATTCACATGAGAAAAATCATTTTCCTTGGTACACATCAAACTCTTGACGGACCTACATGAAAGTTAGGGTTTCTCAAAAGTTGCATTAGTATATGTACAACAGCAAGCATTCTATTTCGATAACCCAACATGATTCTTTTAAAGAGAACGCAGTACATGCATCAGTGCTGTCAATAAGATCATTGCAGATAAAACTCTGCAGACAGTATTAAAAGCCATTATATTTATGGCATTCTGCTGAACGTCCAACAATTAATGAAAAACGGCCTTTTCCAGAGCTGTACGACAGTAGCATCGGGGACAGGTTTGTGAAAAAAAAATTTAAAAAAAATGAAAAAAAGACAGCGACCAAACAACATGGACAGCACAATTGATGCTTTAAGGGGTATCGTCTATCACAGAATATGTGAAAAACTTACACACCACTATGAAGTTGGTGTGCCTTTAGATGGAAGATCGATTATATTGAAACCATCAAATGACAGACTTTATGCAGTGATTAATGTTATTATTGCAGGCAACGCACCCTTCAATGTCACGTGACAAAGTTCAGGTGACTGCTTACGTACACTATTCCAGAAACTACAGACATTACCTCACGATCACTTCCTCGTCGGAAAAACCCACGGTACGGTTATCTCGAATCTACATCTGTCTAGGCCTTTTTAATGGAAAGAAATTTGGATAAGATCTATACAATAACAAACCAGAAAGATCTGTGACAATGCAACATTTTATTGAGGTTGTCTTGCAAAACCTTCATTAGAATTTTGAAAAATTCGAGAAAACATTTAAGTGTAATCACAACTGCAGTCTAGCTTCCATACTCTTGCATCAGAAATATCATTTTTCCTTGAGAATAGGTTATTATATTCAACTTTATAAACAAAAACGGCGAAGGATTATTATATACATTTTGCCAAGCTGATTTTAAATGAAAATACGCAGTAAGGCTTTGCTCATTCTGCGGTATCACTTTTCCATTCAGGTCAATGAATATATGGTGTTCACACTTGCAACAACAGTGCTTGTGCCAAAAGTCAACTACATGGTAAGTAGTTTGGTAATAAATTCGCGAACAATGTTACAATACCTTTCATGGAAAAATTACAAAATCTCAGTCACATATTTCGTACAAGCATCGCGTAATACGGTAATTATTACCGACATGGACATTGGATATACCGGTTTGTATGATAAAACTGGGTAACTACAATTTGAAAATCTACTGATCAACCAACTTGATGCAATGTCGGCAAGTTTTTTTTCTTTGTTTGTTTGTTTTGTGTGTGTGTGTGTGTGTGTGTGTGTGTGTGTGTGTGTGTGTGTGTGTGTGTGTTTTAAGGGTTCATTTTGTGTTCTGAAGTTATGTCCTTCCAAAACGGCTTTTGCTTCTTTATTTCAGATAGTAGCAGGTAACAGAATTTGGATGTCCAGCGTTCTTTTCATGCAGTCCCGCCAAAAATCATTTTCAATCGCCTTGTCCCGTCATATGTCGCCTCGAGCCAGACTGATCGCATATTACAATCTCCCGGATGGTGATATCATTGCGGGAGCTCTCAATTTCTACGTAGATGATCCAAAGTTGTCCAGTGTATGTATATTAGAAATTACCGTCATGACACTTCGCAAACTTATAATTACATGGAATAAAGTGTTTTATAAGTCGAATTTGTGAAATTTATTGATTTGCTGGGAAGCAATCACAGAAGTATGCAAGTCCGGATATTGACCTCAAGTGTATCTGTGTATATTTTTGTATTATCTGCATCATATGGCGATTGATTGTCTGAATAACAGTCTTACAGTTACTGTGTGAATGGGCTCGGAAGGCGAGTAATATTAATACATAAGATTAAAATAAAAATACATAACTTGCTCATTATTCCTTTAAGGTCTAAATTGAAGTAGACGACCAGCAAATGTAATCACACGTCATTTGTGTTTGTTTTGGCTGCCACGGAAGTGCAACTTAATATTCACTATCTGAATAGGTATAGATCGGCGCGAAATCATAGCTGGTTTCGTCGATGGTCAGTATAAGTTATCTATGGTTTGGGTATGACGCTGGGCCCCAACCGCCAAGGGAATCAGACATGATAATTATTATATTATAAATATTTTTTTTTTAATTTCCAAGTTTGTTTCAATATGATATATTATTATGGGAAACCATATTATTATCTAACTTGTTGTTTTGCCTTTCCTGTCAGACTACTATTAGCTTTCGACTTATCAATATCTATATATACCATTGCAGTTCCATGACCCATTGCAGGAATGTTCAATTTGTCCACCATGTTTTTTTTTGTTTTTGTTTTTGTTTTTGTTTTTGTTTTTTCTTTTTTGTTTTTCTTTTTTTTCTTTTTTTTTCTTTCTTTTTTTTTTTTCTTTTTTCTTTTTTCCTTTTTTTGTTTTTTGTTTTTCTTTTTTTCTCTTTCTTTTTTTCCCCTTTTTTTGCTTTGTTTTTTTTCTCTTTTTTTAAATTTTTTTTTCCTTTTTTTGTTTTTCTTTTTTTTTCCTTTTAGTGGATATAGCTGCTATGGTAAAAATGAAATTCATCAACATATCTGAATTTATATGTCGGAAATAGGCAGTGACAGGAACGGACATGAAGAGTATAACATTTGGCTGAAGGGTATGTGGTATTAACGGTATTTAAGACATGAAAGTGTCGGACAATTTTATTTGTTGGGAAAAGGCAATGTTACGTATTGAAAACTCGTCATAGAGGAAGACAACGCGAGGAACCATGCACATTTTCAGCTTTGGCCATTTGCTTCAGTTTGTCCAGTTTTTGCACTTGTTTCATTAATTCTGGTCAATGGTATGTTTAAAGGCCCGGCTAACCGTAAATGCAGGCAAAGATTTCTCAGGGAACACCGTGGAACTCATCGGCAAGAGTGATCCAGGGTCCTTTATGGCCACCACTGGTCTTGATTACGATCTCTACCACAAAGGAGGACATACGTTCCTGACCAAGGAAAAGGTTAGGCAGAGCTAGTTGTGTGTTTCTTGCAATATTTCTTCAAGGAAGAAAAAATCAATATATTTAACTCGCAATATTGAAATTTATTCTAATGGACTGTCCACAAATATATTGTGTAAAGTTGTGGTCTTTAATATGCGTCTATCGAAGGTGAACATATTAGTTTTTATGCATCAGTTTCACTGAAACTCAAACTATCACAAGGTTATTGTTCCATGGTAAAGTTAACATGACAGCTATTACCTTGGTTTCAGTAATATGCACATTAGAAGCAAACAGAACGCATTTCTGTTGTAAGATCCATTCGTCAGAAGCGAGTCATTTACTTGTGAATGTGACGTTGTTTTCTAGTTCTACATTTAACCACAAGGTGCCAGCAGGATCTTTGGTGGACGACCGCAGTGGTGTGCCGGGGAAGTCAAGCTTCTAAAATACTCTCATGACAGCCGACTGCCATTTCTATGCCATTACCACCAGTTCAGACTATTCACATTCCTAAATGCCAGTTTATGTCCTTATCCCAGGTGGTACGTGAGCTGGAGACATATGACGAACCCTGTCAAGGTCCACATGAACATCTATGGTACTATGACGACGACCGCTGGGAGCAGAGCGTATACTTTAATGCACCGTCCTCTGGGGTAGACGCAAACACCACCTTTGAGGTACATGTGTGCGAGTTATGGTGTAAATGACACAGCTGTCAATGATTTTGCTTGAGTAATGTGATAAATTCACATACAAATAAATGCTACAGACAGTCTTACCCTCTTAATATATGAATATGGTGTCTTGAACTATAGGCATACTGGCACTTGAATGAAAGTTTTTTTGTTTTTTGGTTTTACTGGGAATACGAATCTGGGATCCTAATGATAATTCAGACCAGTTTGACTTAAGTAGATTGACTTTATTGTGAGCTAAAAATTGTATACTAGCAGGTTAACCTGTGCCAATAGTATATGTAATTTCTGCTTGTGGCCTTTTCTATTACCATCTGTCATCTCTATCTCATTCTAGCATGATCTTTCGCCAGTGCCACTTCATTTTATGTATGTTATTTATGCGTTGTTTCGTATAAGCACAACTCAGTAAAATTAGGTGTTGCCAGAGGTAATGTAGTTTTAGTCATATTGAGTACAAATAAAAGTATATATCTTGTAGCAAAAGTGAAATGAGCTTATTTGATCCCAAATGATTGAAACCTGGTTCAATTGCGTGCTAATAATTTTTGTGGGAACCAATCTCTGTTTCAAAATGAAAACGGTAACGTTTCAGGATTATGGCTTATCATGGTTTAATGTCGGTTTTGAC